>JAZHEH010001341.1:6600000-7162495 GCA_036589455.1 Ateles fusciceps | reverse complement strand
GACAAAGTCTTGCTCTGTCGCCCAGGCTGGAGTGAAGTGACACAATCTTGGCTCACTGCAACCTCCGCCACCTGGGTTCAAGCCACCTCAGCCTCCCAAAGAGCTGGGATGGCAGGTGTGAGTCACTGTGCCTGACCTATGTATCAACAATTTTAAATTCTTCCCAAAGCTGTGCTTCAGGAAGATTGTTCTGACAGCCATGGAAAATAAATGACAGAATGGCAAGACAAGGATCACGTCAGTGACAGGGTGGCTGGGGACATCTGCTGGCCAGCAGCAGGGAAGCCACTCAGACCCCAGATTCTACCTCTGCAGCCCGCCTGCACCTGAACCCTCCTCCCCACATCAGTAGAAGCCTGGAACTCTCAGAACAGCAGACCTCACCAGACGCTGCCACCTTCACCAGAATGATGTGATTAATTTGTTCACGCAGAAGATAGCAGGAACCCCAAGAGAACAGGATCCAGAATGTGTGGGTTTTGATGGACAGGGTGGTAGGATCTGGGAGGCTCCACCTACCTCCCCCTTACCCCTACATTCCTTCCCCAGTCCTGCTCAGCATAGAGACTGGAGTGACATCACCAGAAATGTAGACACTTGGAAGGACACCAGTGACATGGAGAAGAGGAGGCTGGAGGTCCACAAGGTGCCCAGCTCCTGGCCCCGGATGCCCAGGACTCTGTCCAGAAAGGCTCCCTCCCAGACATGGAACTTGATGGTCCTGGAGTTCCTGAGGATGGAGCTGGTGAGCCGGGCCCGCAATTCCTTCTGCCTCATTTGCTCTCCTGGGATTGGACGGAAGAGAGAGATGAAAACAGGGCTGGTCCAGAATTCTCCCTGCACCCTGACACCCACCCTGCAGCAAACCCCAATGATCTCACAAAGTGCATCCGAAAGCTGTCTGCCTCTCGCATCTCTGCTCCTCAGTCCTGATCCATCCACCGTCATCCTGTGCCTGGACTCCTGAAGGAACTGACCCGGGACCATTGCCCCGGGGGAGGCAGCTTTTGATGCCCCGGAGAACAGAGGCTGCTCCTGAGCCCACCTGGGGATCGTGCCATCAGAAAGGCTACCTGGAGGTGGGTAATGCCTGAGATACATCTTTTTTCTTCCTTTTACATTTTTGGTGGTGTTGGGGGTGGTCTCACTATGTTGCCCAGGCTGGCCTCAAGCTCTTGGGCTCAAGTGATCCTCTGCCCTCGGCCTCCTAAAGTGCTGGGATTGCAGCCTGAGCTACACATTAAATGACCAGGAGGTGGGTGCTGGGCAGGCAGAGTATGGGGGGGATGGAGCCGGGAAGAGGGAGGGGAGGCTTTGAGACAGGGGGGCAGCAAACACCCAGGCACAGGGGAGCAGCATGACTCGGAGGACACTCAGTGTGGCCAGAGGAGCACGTGGGCAGGGTCACTTGGCACTTTAGGGTCAGGCAGGAGTTTGGGGTCTCCCGTGCTTCACCGGGGGAGGGGGGAATCATCAGAAGGCAGCTGCCTGGAGAAGGTTTTCTGTTATTTTTTGAGATGGAGTCTTGCTCTGTTACCAGGCTGGAGTGCAGTGGCACGGTCTCGGCTCACTGTAAACTCCACCTCCCGTGTTCAAGTGATTCTCCTGCCTGAGATTCTGGAGTAGCTGGGATTATAGGTGTCTGCCACCACGCTCAGCTAATCTTTGTATTTTTTAATAGAGAGAGCATTTTGCCATGTTGGCCAGGCTGGTTTTGAACTCCTTACCTCAGGTGATCCGCCTGCCTCGACCTCCCAAAGTGCTGGGATTACAGGCGTGAGCCACTTTGCCAGGAGGAGGCCACGCAGGAGGCTGGAAGAACAGTCCAAGTGACAGATGGACATTGGGACAGCTGGGCCTAGAGAGGAAATAAGTTCCTTCCTTCCATCCCCCTTCCCTCCCTCCCTCGCTCCTACCTTTCTTTCCTTTCTTCCTCTCTCCTACCCTTTCTTTCTTCCTTCTCTCCCTCCCTCCTTTTCTTCCTTCCCTCCCTCATTCCTTCTCTTCCTCCCTCAATTCTTTCCTTCCCTCCTTCCCCCTCCATCTGTCCCCCACCTTTCCTATCTTTCCTTCCCTCCCTCCTTTTCACTCCTCCCCCCTCTTTCTCTTTCCTTCTTCCCTTCCTTCTTCCCTTCCTTCTTCCCTTCCCTCTTCCCTTCCTTCTTCCTCTTCCCTTCTCTCCCTTCCTTCTTCCCTTCCTCTCCTCTCCTTCCTCTCTCCTTCTTTCTCCCCTCCCTCCTTTCTTCCGTAGTTCTCAAGCACTTATCCAGCACCTTCTGCATGCTGAGCACTAACTAGATACTGAGTCTGCCACAATGAGTGGTCTGTGCTGCTGTGGAGCTTACAGTCTAAGGAGAGCGAGGCCATCGGTCCCTGCCAGGTGCTTCCTGCAGGGCCCTTTAGGAAGTGGGAAGTGCTGGGGGGGAAAGCAAAAATGAACCCAGGACAGGCCAAAGAAGGGAGCTCCTGGGAGGAGAGGGATGGGTGAGCCATGTCCTTGCTGGACTGTGGTGAGGGAGGCTGCCCTGACTGCAGAGGGTGCTGGAGGGACAAGGGTTTTCTGGAGTGAGGGTGGTCCAGGCAGAGGGAACAGCTAAAGCAGATGCCTGGAGAGATGTGTGAACATCAGGCAGCTGTGAAGATGGGGAAGGTGGGGGAGGTGGGGAAGGGAGGGAGATGGGTGGAAGTTGAGGCTGGAGGCCATGAGGCAGCTCAGAGCAGGCCTGGTGGGCCACCGTGGGGCTTTTGGCTCAGACGGTGGAAAATGGGGCCTCTGTGGGTCTGAGCAGAGGAGGGTGCAATGGATTTGGCTCACACAGGTCTCCTGTGGCTGGGAGTGGAGAGAGGCTGGGGCAGAAGTAGGGAGTGAGCCAGGGCCTTGCTGCTGGATGCATTTTCAAGGTGATGCCAAGCAAATCTGCTGACTGATGGGGTGCAGGAGAAAAAGACATTGATCTGACCCAGGACCTGGGGCCTGAACACTGGAGGGAGGAGCCGCCATCCATTGTGATGGGGAAGGAGTGGGGCAGGTCTGCACAATGGGCAACTCACAGAGACAAGAACAAAGCCAGACCCGCCAGCTCCCACTCTGCTCTCCCCCTCCCCATCGTCCACACCAGGGCCTGTGTCTTCCTCCCTACCTCCTGCCTGGTCCATCCCCTTTCCCAAAAGCCGAACCTGATGGTGATTCCTCTTCTTGGTGATAAAGAAATTCAGAGGGAGGAGACTCAGGAAGACAGTGATGGCAGTGAGGGTGGAGGGGCCCAGGAGCTGGGGACAGGGGGCACAGAATGTCAGGAGATCAGAGAGAGATCCAAGATGGCCGATTACCAGCAGCTCAGGAATATAACTCCCCAGTGAAAGTGCAGAGAGTGAGTGGACGCCACACTTCCAGATGAATTTTTATTACTCACGCACCAGAAGATTCCCCTGCGGAAGAGCCCCATGTGTTGCCAGCACGACTCTTCTGGCTGGCGAGGCCATTTTGCTGAAACCCCAGAGCGATGGTTCTCAGTGTAGAGTGTGCTAGGCTGGGGTGCCCTTTTGGTTGGGGTTTGGAGCTCCGGGAAGGCCGAGTCACCCATTCAGCTGATTGAAGGGGGAGACTAAGAGGGGAACCAGACCAAGAGATTCCTGGGCAGAAAAGCACCACGAATCTCAATGCTGCTGTTTCAGCCAGTGCAGTAAGTCACCACAGGGGAAATTACATAGATTCTGGCTCCTTGTTTAGTGGGTGACTGGAACACCTGGAGAGAGTTGAACTTTCAAAAAAAAAAAAGAGGAAGAGGCTCTAGACAGGGAGTCAGATGACCAGATTTGGCTGGTCCCACCCCCCACAAAAAAACAGCAATTGGAAGCGCTGAGAGATTGAGACTTTCACAGCAAGCACAGCTGAACCTGGGAAGGTCCAGCTCTGTAGGAGAAGGGCATCTGCCAAAGGAAAACTAAGAAATAGAAAAAACTTCATCACCAATAAGTGGACGTCCCACTCAGACACCTAATCTGAAAGTCAGCAATTACATAGACGACAGGTGGATAAATCCACAAAGATGGGAAGAAACCAGCACAAAAAGGCTGAAAACACCTGAAATCAGAATACCTCTCCTCCTACAGAGGATCGTAGTCCCCTCATCAGCAAGGGAACAAGGCCTGATGGAGAATGAGTGTGATGAATTGACAGAATCAGGCTTCAGAAGGTGGATAATTAGAAACTTCTATGAGCTAATAAGAACATGTTCTAACCCAATGCAAAAGAAACTAAGAACCTTGAAAAAAGGTTTGAGGAAATGCTAATGTGAATAGACAATTTAGAGAGGAATATAAGTGAATTAATGGAGCTGAAAAACACAATACAAGAACTTTGTGAAGTATGCACAAGTTTTAATAGTCAAATTGGTCAAGCAGAAGAAAGGATTTCAGAGGTTAAAGACCAACTTAACAAAATAAAACGAGAAGACAAGATTAGAGAGAAAAGGGTAAAAAGGAATGAGCAAAGTCTCCAAGAAATATGGGACTATGTGAAAAGACCTAATCTACGTTTGATAGGTGTACCTGAATGTGACAAGAGAATGAATCCAAGCTGGAAAATATTCTTCAGGATATTATCCAGGAAAACTTTCCCAACCTAACAAGGCAGGACAATACTCAACTCCAGGTAATACAGAAAACACCACAAAGATATTCCTCAAAAAGAGCAACCCCCAAGGCACATAATCGTTGGATTTACCAGGGTTGAAATGAAGGAGAAAATACTAAGGGCAGCCAGAGAGAAAGGTTAGGTTACCCACAAAGGGAAGCCTATCAGACTCACAGCAGACCTCTCAGCAGAAACCCTACAAGCCAGAAGAGACTGGGGGCCAATATTCAACACCCTTAAAGAAAAGAACTTTCAACCCAGAATTTCATATCCAGCCAAACTAAGCTTTATAAGTGAAGGAAAAATAAAATTTTTTACAAACAACCAAGTACTCAGAGATTTCATTACCACCAGGTCTGCTTTACAAGAGCTTCTGAAAGAAGCACTACATATAGAAAGGAACAAGCAGTATCAGCCATTTCAAAAGTATACAAAAATGTAAAGAGCATCACCATAATGAAGAATTTACATCAACTAATGGACAAAACAGCAAGCTACTATTAAATGGCAGTATTAAACTCACATATATTAATATTAATCCTAATTTAAATGGACTAAATGCCCCAATCAAAAGACACGGACAGGCAAATAGGATAAAAAGCCAAACCCATTGGTATGCTGCATCCAGACCCATCTCCCATGCAAGGATACATAAAGACTCAAAACAAAGGGATGGAGGAAGATTCACCAACTAAATGGAGAGCAAAAAACAGAAAAAGAATAAAGCAGGAGTTGCAATTTTCGTCTCTGATAAAATAGACTTTAAAGCAACAAAGACCAAAAGAGACAAAGAAGGACATTACATAACGGTAAAAGAATTGATGTAACAAGAAGAGCTAACGATCCTAAATCTATACGCACCCAATACAGGAGTACCCAGATACATAAGGCAAGTTCTTAATGACTTATAAAGAGACTTAGACTCCCACACAATAATAGTGGGAGACTTTAATACTACATTGTCAATATTAGACAGATCAACGAGACAGAAAATTAACAAGGATACCCAGGGCTTGAACTCAGACCTGGAACAAGTAAACTTAATAAACATTTACAGAACTCTCCACCCCAAATCCACAAAATATACATTTTTCTCAGTATCATATCACACCTATTCTGAAAGTGACCACATAATTGGAAGTAAATCATTCCCCAGCAATTACACAGCATCTCATAGGCTTAAATGAAATATTGGTTGGCTGCTTCTTTGTTATTTTCCTCCCTTACTCCTTCCTGTCTCCATTCTTAAACACAATTATTGGCATAAAACAGGTTTAATACCCATCTTTAGACTGTATTCTAGCCTGGGCAATAGAGCAAGATTTCCGTTCTCTCTCCATCTTTCTCTTTTTCTTTCTTTCTTTCATTCTCTTTTTTCTTTCTTTCCTTTTTCTTTGTTTCTAAAAAAAAAATAAAGAATGTCAGGAGATCCTGAGGAGCCCAGCTGCCAGAGGTATGTGAACCACAGCAACTCCATCTTGAATAGGAGCTGGGTAAAAGGAGGCTGAGATCTACTGGGCTGCATTCCCAGGCAGTGAAGGCATTCTAAGTCACAGGATGAAATAGGAGGTCAGCACAGGATACAGGTCACAGAGACCTTGCCGATAAAACAGGCTGCAGTAGAGAAGCCAATCCAAAACGCACCAAAACCAAGATGGCCAGGAGAGTGACCTCTGGTCGTCATCACTGCTACGTTGCCACCAGCACCACGACAGTTTACAAATGCCATGGTAACATCAGAAAATTGCTCTATATGATCTAAAAAAGGGGAGTCCTGAATAATCTACAACTCGTTCAGCATATTATGAAGAAATGAGCCTAAAGATGGGCACCAGCACCCTCTGGGCTGCTCTGTGGAGTAGTCATTCTATCTTTACTTTCCTTAAAAACTTGCTTTTTTAGGAAAGAATAAACTTGCCCTGTGGCTTACACCTGTAATCCCAGCACTTTGGGAGGCTGAGGCAGGCAGATCACCTGAGGTCAAGATTTCGAGATCAGCCTGGCCAACATGGTGAAACCCCATCTCTACTAAAAATATAAAAATTAGCCACGTGTGGTGGCAAACACCTGTGATCCCAGCTACTCAGGAGGCTGAAGCAGGAAAATCACTTGAACCCGGGAGGCGTAGGTTGTAGTGAGCCAAGATCACACCACTGCCCTCTATCTAGCCTGGGCAACAGAGTGAGACTCCATCTCAAAAAAAAAAAAAAAAAAAAAAAAAAATGTGCTTTCACTTTACAGACTCACCCTGAGTTGTTTCTTGCACGAGATCCAAGACCCCTCCCTTGGGGTCTGGATCGGGTCTCCTTTCCTGTAACACAGCTGCAGATCCTTAAGGGGATCAGACTTGGGTCCTAAGATGGGGAGTTGGAGAATGTGATAAGGGCAGCCACCAGGTCCCAGGGATCTGGACTCATGGGGGTCTGCTGGGTCAGGAGGTGCCTGCTGAAGATGGGGTCCTTCAATGTCAGGGAGGGGAATGGCCCGCTTACACGACGGGGGAGATGGTTATATTCAAGACAGAACATGCACACACACAAGTAGGACTGGGGTGTGTTCCTGGCCACAACAGTGAAGTTGAGACCTCTGGAATCAGGACCGGGTTCAAATCCTGACTCTGATGCTTGTGAGTGTCATCGTGGGGCAAGTCACCTCCCTAACGTGCAATTCCCTTGTCTGCAAAATGGGAACAGACTCATCCTCATTTTGCATGTTTGCTTATTACATTTAATTATTTTCCTAATCTTCATTTTACCCTCATGAGGGTTGTCAGACTTAGCAAATCATCATACAGATGCCCAGTTACATTTGAAGACAAAGAGTGAATAAGGTTTTCGTCTAAGTCTCGTGCATTATTTGGGACATACACTGAGAGTCCGAAACTCTCACTTCACTGGATGTCCTGTGTTTTCTCTGGCAACCCTGCTCCCCAACAACGTGGTGCTTTTGGGATAGTTATGTTCCCCCTCTCAGTTTTCGTTTCTATATCTGGAAAATGTGGAAGTGGGGGGGGTAGAATAAATGATTTTCAAGTTGCTGTGACTTTCTGAGAGTCCTTCACAGGTTACTTGAACCCATTCTCTCCCCCAAGCTCCACCCCAACTCCAGTCTGCATGCCTCAGTTTCTCCTCTCAGTCCTTAGGAATACTATTTTTTTTTTTTTTTGAGATGGAGTCTTGCTCTGTTACCCAGGCTGGAGTGCAGTGCCACCATCCTGGCTCACTGCAACCTCTGCTTCCCAACCAATTCTCCTGTCTCAGCCTCCTGAGTAGCTGGGCTTACAGGCATGCGTCACTATGCCTGGCTAATTTTTGTATTTTTAGTACAGACAGGGTTTCACCATGTTGCCAGGCTGGTCTGGAACTCCTGGCCTCAAGTGATCTACCCACCTCATCCTCCCTAAGTGCTGGGATTACAGGTTCTACCCACCCCACCCAACTCAAAGAGAAGAGAACACTATTTTCTAATCTTGGGTCAGTTTGATTCATTTATGTGGCAATGGCGCCACCTGGTGGCTGCATGGAGAAGTGCCCTGAAGGTAAACCACCCACAGCAGTGGTTGGAAAAACACTCAAAGGAATCTGACAGAAGATGAGCATCTCTCTCTGGGGGGAAAAATGGTTCATTAAACTGTAGCAACCCCAGTATCCACCCCCTCCTTCACCAGGATCTCATGGTGATGTTAGGAGCTGTCTACCAGGAGGCCAGAAAAGTGCACAGGGAAAGTGACACGGTGTATTATCTGCGGATATCTTGGTCTTCTCTGGATTTTTTTTTTTTTTTTTTTTTTTTTTTTTGAGGTGGAGTCTCGCTCCGTCCCTCAGGCTGGAGTGCAGTGGTGTAATCTCGTCTAACTGCAACTTACGCCTCCCAGGTTCAAGCGATTCTCCTGCCTCAGCCTCCTTAGTAGCTGGGATTACAGGCACCTGCCACACCACGCCTGGCTAACTTTTGTATTTTCAGTAGAGATGAGGTTTTGCCATGTTGGCCAGGCTGGTCTCGAACTCCTGACCACAAGTGATCCACCTGCCTCAGCCTCCTAAATTGCTGAAATTACAGGCATGAGCCACTGCACACAGCCTGGTCTCTGATTTTTAGCAATGATGCTGTCAACTTGATCAATTGCCCTGAATTTTCCCATGTTCTTCCTCTCTCCGTCTCTTTCTTCCTAATGATGACATGTATGCACTGCACATCAAGCACTGTCTGAGTGCCTTCTATTGTACTTGCTAAGCACCTATTGTTTGCAAGGCCCCGGAATACAAGGTGAAGGCATTAGGAAAGGTCCTGGCTCCTAGTCCTGGCAAAAACAATCATATGCACGTGTATTTGATTTTTTTCAAGTATTCAATTATAATCAAAGTGCCACTAACATTTTTCACAAGGCCAGACACAGTGGCTCACACCTGTAATCTCAGCACTTTGGAAGGCCGAGATGGGTGAATCATTTGAGGTCAGGAGTTGGAGACCAGCCTGGCCAACATGGTGAAACCCGGTGTCTACTAAAAATACAAAAATGAGCCAGACCCAGTGGCATAGGCCTGCAATCCCAGCTCCTCAGGAGGCTGAGGCTGGAGAACTGTTTGAACCCAGGAGGCGGAGGTTGCAGTGAACTGAGATTGCACCACTGCACTCCAGCCTGGGTGATGTAGCAAGACTCTGTCTCAAGAAAACCAACATTTTTTACAATTTTTAGTAAGAGGGTCTTGCTCTGTCTCAGAGCTGGAATTCAGTGTCGTGATCACAGCTCACTGTAATCTTGAACTCCTCGGCTCAAGCGATCCTCCTGCCTCAGCCTCCCAAGGAGTTAGTACTACAGGTGTGCACTACCAACACGCCCAGTTAATTAAAAAAAATTTTTTTGTACAGATAGGATCTCTCTGGTTGGCATGTTGCCCCGGCTAGGCTTGACCTCCTGGCCTCAAGTTATCCTCCCACCTCAGCCTCCATATCCCATTATACCTTAAATGTACCTAGCCAGGGCTCATGCCTGTGATCCCAGCACTTTGGGAAGCTGAGATAGGCAGATCACTCGAGGCCAGGAGCTTGAGAGCACCTGGCCAACGTAGTGAAACCCCATCTCTACTAAAAATACAAAAAATTAGCTGGGTGTGGTAGTGCCTGTAGTCCTAGCTACTAGGGAGGCTGAGGCATGAGAATTGCTTGAACCTGGGAGGCGGAGGTTGCAGTGAGCTGAGATCATGCCACTCCACCAGCCTGGCCAACAGAGAGAGACTCTGTCTCAAACAAACATCTAGCCAGGGCTCTGGAAACCATGGCATAGAGTGTCTACACAGGAGACATAGAGATCCCACCATCTGTTTTTATACAGCCCATGAGCTGCACAAGAATGTTTACTGATTTTATATTTTTAAATACTTGAAAAAAATCAGGCTGGGCACAGTGGCTCACACCTGCAATTCCAGCACTTTGGGAGGCTGAGGTGGGTGGATCACCTGAGGTCAGGAGTTGGAGACCAGCCTGGCTAACATGGCGAAACCACATCTCCACTAAAATACAAAAATTAGCCAGGCCTGGTGGCACACACCTGTAATCCCAGGCTATAGGGCAGTGGCGCGATCTCAGCTCACTGCAATCTCTGCCTCCTGGGTTCAAGCAATTCTCCTGCCTCAGCCTCCCGAGTAGCTAGGACTACAGGCGTGCGCCACCACGCCCACCTAATTTTTTTGTATTTTTAGTAGAGATGGAGTGTCACCATGTTGGCCAGGATGGTCTTGATCTCCTGACCTCGTGATCCGCCCACCTCAGCCTCCCAAAGTGCTGGGATTACAGGCATGAGCCCCCAGCCTTACTTTTTTTCTTTTGAGACAGGGTCTCACTCTGTGGAGGTGGAGGCTGCGCTGAATTCTGACTGTACTACTGCACCCAGGCTGGAGTGCAGAGGTGATATTGACATCATGGCTAACTGCAGCCTCCACCTTCCCTGGATTCAAACAATCCTCCCCCTTCAGCCTCCCTAGTAGCTGACTAGAAGAATGTGCCAGCATGCCTGGCTAATTTTTTTGTGTGTGTTTTTTGTAGAGACTGGGTCCCCTTATGTTATACACGCTGGTCTCTAACTCCTGGTTTCAAGCAGTCCTCCTGCCTTAGCCTCCCATAGTCTGGATATTAAGCTGTGAGCCACTGTCTCGCCCGTTTTTCCTTCTGGTTTTTTTTAAACTCCTCTCATCCAGGCTCACTGCATACAGGTGCAATTGTGGCTCACTGTAGCCTCCACCTCTCAGGCTCAAGCAGTCCTCCTGCTTCAGCCTCCCAGTAGCTGGGACCACAGGTGCACCACCATGCAAGACTAACTTAGTTTTTGTAGAGATGAGCTTTCACCCTGTTGCCCGGGCTGCTCTCAAACAGCTGGGCTCAAGTGATCCTCCAGCCTCAGCCTCCCAAGGTGCTGGGATTACAGATGACAGCCACCAAACCCAACCTGTTTTATTGCTTATAGTAGTCACCTGTATTAGAAGACATTCCTTTGTGTTCAAGCCCCTGGCTGACCAAAAACTCCACGGCCATCCCTCTGAGCCTGCTTATAGAGAAGACTAGTGGGGATCGAGTTGTCTTTTCTTTTTTCTTTTGAGATGGAGTCTGGCTCTGTCCCCCAGGCTGAAGTGCAGTGGCATGATCTAAGCTCACTGCAACATCCACCTTCCAGGTTCAAGCAATTCTCCTGCCTCTGTCACCCAAGTAGCTGGGATTACAGGCACATGCAACCATGCCCAGTTTATTTTTGTATTTTTAGTAGAGACAAGGTTTCGCCATGTTAGCCAGGCTGATCTTGAAATCCTGACCTCAAGTGATCTGCCCACCTCAGCCTCCCAAAGTGCTGGGATTACAGGCATGCACCCCCATGCCTGGCAGAAGGATCGGGTTTTCTCATTTTATTTTTATTTTTTATTTTTTAGATGGAGTCTCACTCTGTCACCCAGGCTGGAGTACAGTGGTGTGGTCTCGGCTCACTGCAACCTCCACCTCCCGGGATTCTCTGGCCTCAGCCTCTCTAGTACCTGGGACTACAGGCATGTACCACCACACCTGGCTAATTTTTGTATTTTTAGTAGAGATGGGGTTTCACTATGTTGGCCATGATGGCCTCGAACTCCTGACCTCCGGTGATCCTCCCACCTCTGCCTCCTAAAGTGCTGGGGTTACAGGCGTGAGCCACCGTGTCTGGCCATGGGTTTTCTTGAACCAAAGCATAGTCCTTGTCATGTTTAACAAAATTGTGCCCCAGCCCTGTACTTTCCTTGATTCATCCCCCTTTGAATAGCGAACCTCTCAAAAGCTGTAAGGAACATGGAAGAGCCACTGGCCAGGTGGGCTGGGTGGTGGCAGGGGGGCTGGGGTCCCAGCAGTTGGCATTCCCTTTCCCAGGATGTACACGGGGCTTCATGTACCTGTCCTGTTATCTCCTAGGTCAGCTCGTCGACACCGTCTGGGTGAAAACAGGAGACCAGATCTTGTTTTCTTCCATGTTCGAGGCCAATATCGCCATCCACAACATTGCTGTCAGTGCATGCCCGACCCACCGGTAGCCTGGAAATATTTAGACCTGGTTTATTAACCATACATCCGCCAGGCCCAACCCAGCCAAAACATGAAATCGACCGGACACAGTGACCCACACCTATAATCCCAGCACTTTGGGAGGCCGAGGCGGGTGGATCTCCTGAGGCCAGGAGTTTGAGACCAGCCTGGCCAACATGGTGAAACCCAATCTCTACTAAAAATATAACAATGAGCAGGGTGTGGTGGTGCACACCTGGGAAGAGCCTGAGACTCCATCTCAAAAACAACAGTAACAACAACAAAAACACAACATCAAACCCCCGCCCTTTTTTTTTTTTTTAAGAGATAGATAGGGACTTCCTGTGTTGTCCAGGCTACAGTGCAGTGGTACAATCATAGCTCACTGCAGCCTCTTACTCCCAGGCTCAAGCAATCCTCCCACCTCAGCCTCCTGAGTAGCTGGGATTACAGGTGCATGCTACCATGCCCAACTAATATTTGTGTGTGGTGTGGGGATGGGGTCTCATCATGTTAGCCAGGCTGGCCTCAAACTCTGGGCTTCAAGTGATCCTCCCATCTCAGCCTTCCAAAGTGCTGGGATTACAGGCATGAGCCTCTGCTCCTGGCCAAAACCTAATTACACATTCATGAATGACCGAGGGCATGAGCTTCTGTGTCCTTTAAACAATGTAATGGATTATTCCTTGGATATAACTTTGCTGGGGATGCTGTAACAAAGTGCCACAAACTAAATGGCTTAGAACAAGACAAATTTTTTGTCTCAGGCCAGATGCCGTGGCTCATGTCTGTAATCCCTGTACTTTGGGAGCATGAGGGGGATCACTTGAGGTCAGGAGTTCGAGGCCAGCCAGGCCATTGGGATGAAACCCCGTCTCTACTAAAAAAAATACAAGGCTGGGAGTGGTGGCTCACACCTGTAATCCTAGCACTTTGGGAGGCTGAGGTAGGCAGATCATGAGGTCAGGAGTTTGAGACCAGCGTGGCCAACATGGTGAAACCCCGTCTCTATTAAAAATACAAAAATTAGCTGGGTGTGGTGGTCCACGCCTGTAATCCTAGCTACTCAGGAGGCTGAGGCAGGAGAACTGCTTGAACCCAGAAGGTAGAGGTTACAGTGAGCTGAGATCACACCACTGCACTCCAGACTGGGGGACGGAGCAAGAATCCATCTCAGGAAAAAAAAAAAAAAAATAGCCAGGCATGGTTGCATGTGCCTGTGTTCCCAAGCTACTCAGGAGGCTGAGGTGGGAGGACTGCTTGAGCTAGGGAGGATGAGGCTGCAGTGAACTGAGATCACACCACTGCACTCCAGCCTGGGCAACAGAGTGAGACCCTGTCTCAATCAATCAATCAATAAAAAAAAAAAAATAAAAAAAATAAAATAAAATAAAATAAAAAATTGTTGTCTCCCAGTTGGGAGGCCGGAAGTGTAAAGTCAGGTGTCTGCAGGCCAGGCTCCCTCTGGAGGCTCTGGGGAAGAATCTGTCCAAGCCTCTCTCCTGGCTCAGGCATCCCTTGACTTATAGTGGCCATCGACCTTCAATGCATGTCTGTCTCTGTGTGCAAATTTCTCTTTGGGAAGGCACAGTGGCTCACGCCTATAATCCCAGCACTTTGGGAGGCCGAGGCAGGATTGCTTGAGCCTAGAAGTTCAAGACCAGCCTGGGGAACATCGTGAGATACCGTCTCTACAAAGAAAATTAGCTGGGCATGGTGGAACACACCTGTAGTCCCGGCTACTTAGGAGGCTGAGGTGGGAGGATCAATTGAACCCAGGAGATTGAGTCTGCAGTGAGCTATGATCACACCACTACACTCCAGCCTGGGTGACAGAACAAGACCCTGTCTCAAGAAAAAAAATATTTTATTCTTTTTCTTTTACTGGCAACAAACATCCCTTTTAGTAAGGACACCAGTTATATGGGATCAGGGCCCCACCTTCATGCCCCATTTTAACTTGATGACCTCTGTATTGACCCGGTCTCCAAATAAGGTCATGCCTGTAATCCCAGCACTTTGGAAGGCTGAGGTGGGAGGATCACTTGAGGCCAGGAGTTCGAGACCAGCCTGGGCAAAATAGTGAGACTTCACCTCTACAAAAACAATTTTAAAAAAAATAGCTGGGTGGAGGGGTGTGCACCTGTAGCCCCAGCTCCTCGGGATGCAGGAGCACAGAGTGAGCCCAGGAGATCGAGCCTGCCAT
The DNA here is from genome assembly GCA_036589455.1 of Ateles fusciceps. Taxonomy (NCBI): domain Eukaryota; kingdom Metazoa; phylum Chordata; class Mammalia; order Primates; family Atelidae; genus Ateles; species Ateles fusciceps. The sequence goes on along the minus strand of JAZHEH010001341.1, from coordinate 7,148,114 downwards.
CATCTGTGATTGTGCCACTGCACACCAGCTTGGGCAACAGCAAGACCTAGTCTGTCTCCAGAGAAAAAAAAAAAGGTTTGCTGATCCAATGTGAGGGTAATTTTTAAAAACTTTAACTCTATTTTTTCATATTGCTTAGCTTTTCCACATGAACTCTCTGATTATAACCAGAAAATAGCAGTCACATTACTTTTTTTTGTTTTTTGAGATGGAGTTCTGATCTTGTTGCCCAAGCTGGAGTGCAGTGGCATGATCTCTGCCCACTGCAACCTCTGCCTCCTGGGTTAAGCGATTCTCCTGCCTCAGCCTCCTGAGTAGCTGGGACTACAGGCACATGCCACCCCACCTGGCTCATTTTTGTATTTTTAGTAGAGAGGGGGATTCACCATGTTGGTCAGGCTGGTCTCGAACTCCTGGCTTCAAGTGATCTGCCCGCCTCAGCCTCTCAAAGTGCTGGAATTACAGGCATGAGCCACCGCACCCGGCCATACTTATCTTTTTTGTCCACAGAAATGACCAGCATTTCAATTTTTGTCTTGTTTTGTTTTTCTTAGATGAAAACAAACTGGCAGTTATAATTGGGGAGGACAATTTGCATTATGGGAATCTGGGCGTCATGCCAAGTTCCATAATCAAAGCTGGTAAAAAGAAACTGGGGTTATGGGCTGGGGGCGGTGGCACACGCCTGTAATCCCAGAACTTTGGGAGGCCGAGGTGGGTGGATCACCTGAGGTCAGGAGTTTGAGACCAGCCTGGCCAACATGGTGAAACCCCATCTCTACTAAAAATACAAAAATTAGCAGGACCTAGTTGTGGGTGCCTGTAATCTCAGTTACTCATGAGACTGCGAGGAGAATCGCTTGAGCCTGGGAGGGGGAGTGAGATTCTGTCTCAAAAAAAAAAAAAAAAAAAAATTCATCCCAGGGATGCAAGGCTGGTTCAACATATGCAAGTCTATAAATGTAATTCACCACATAAACAGAACCAAACACAAAAACCACATGATTATCTCAATTGATGCAGAGAAGGCCTTTGACAAAATTCAACAGCCCTTTATGCTAAAAACTCTCAATAAACTAGGTATTGAGGGAACTTATCTCAATATAATAAAAGCTATTTATGACAAACCCACAGCCAGTATCATACTGAATGGGCAAAAACTGGAAGCATTCCCTTTGAAATCTGGCACTAGACAAAGATACCCTCTCTCACCACTCCTATTCAATATAGTATTGGAAGTTCTAGCCAGAGCAATCAGGCAAGAAAAAGAAATAAAGGGTATGCAATTAGGAAAGGGGGGAAATCAAATTGTCTCTATTTGCAGATGACATGATTGTATACTTAGAAGACCCCATCATCTCAGCCTAAAATCTCATGAAACTGATAAGCAAATTCAGCAAAGTCTCAGGATACAAAATCAATGTGCAAAAATCACAAGCATTCCTATACACCAATAACAGACTTAAAGAGAGCCAAATCAAGAACAAACTCCCATTCACAATTGCTGCAAAGAGAATAAAATACCTAGGAACACAACTAACAAAGAATGTAAAGGACCTCTTCAAGGAGAACTACAAACCACTGCTCAAAAAAATAAGAGAGGACACAAACAGATGGAGAAACATTCCATGCTTATGGTTAGGAAGAATCAGTATCTTGAAAATGGCCATACTGCCCCAAAGTAATCTATAGATCCAATGCTATCCCCATCAAGCTACCAATGGCCTTCTTCACAGAACTGGAAAAAATCACCTTAAACTTCATATGGAACCAAAAGAGAGCCCACATAGCCAAGTCAATTCTAAGAAAAAAGAACAAAGCTGGAGGCATCACACTACCTGACTTCAAACTATACTACAAGGCTACAGTAATCAAACACCATGGTACTGGTACCAAAACAGAGATATAGACCAATGGAACACAACAGAGGCCTCGGAGGCAACACCACACATCTACAACCATCTGATCTTTGACAAACCTGACAAAAACAAGCAATGGGGAAAGGAGTTCCCTGTTTAATAAATGGTGTTGGGGAAAACTGGCTAGCCATGTGCACAAAGCAGAAACTAGACCCCTTCCTGACACCTTACACTAAAATTAACTCCAGATGGATTAAAGACTTAAACATAAGACCTAACACCATAAAAACCCTAGAAGAAAATCTAGGCAAAACCATTCAGGACATAGGCATAGGAAAGGACTTCATGACTAAAACACCAAAAGCACTGACAACAAAAGCCAAAATAGACAAATGGGACCTAATTAAACTCCACAGCTTCTGCACAGCAAAAGAAACAATCATTAGAGTGAATCAGCAACCAACAGAATGGGAAAAAATTTTTGCAATCTACCCATCTGACAAAGGGCTGATATCCAGAATCTACAAAGAACTAAAACAGATTTACAAGAAAAAAAAACAAAAAAAAAAACAAGCCCATTCAAAAGTGGGTGAAGGATATGAACAGACACTTTACAAAAGAAGACATATATGAGGCCAACAAACATGAAAAAATGCTCATCATCACTGGTCATTAGAGAAATGCTAATCAAAACTACATTGAGATACCATCTCACCCCAGTTAGAATGGTGATCATTAAAAAATCTAGAGACAACAGATACTGGAGAGGATATGGAGAATTAGGAAAACTTTTACACTGTTGGTGGGAGTGTAAATTAGTTCAACCATTGTGGAAGACAGTGTGGTGATTCCTCAAGGACCTAGAAATAGAAATTCCATTTGACCCAGCAATCCCATTATTGGGTATATATCCAAAGGATTATAAATCATTCTATTATAAGGACACATGCACACGAATGTTCACTGCAGCACTGTTTACAATAGCAAAGACTTGGAACCAACCCAAATGCCCATCGATGATAGACTGGACAGGGAAAATGTGGCACATATACACCATGGAATACTATGCAGCCATCAAAAACGATGAGTTCATGTCCTTTGTAGGGACATGGATGAACCTGGAAACCATCATTCTCAGCAAACTGACACAAGAACAGAAAATCAAACACCACATGTTCTCACTCATAGACGGGTGTTGAACAATGAGAACACATGGGCACAGGGAGGGGGAGCATCACACTCTGGGGTCTGTGGGGGAACTAGGGGAGGGACAGCAGGGATGTGGGGAGTTGGGGAGGGATAACATGGGGAGAAATGTCAGATATAGGTGATGGGGAGGAAGGCAGCAAACCACATTGCCACGTATATACCTATGCAACAATCTTGCATGTTCTTCACATATACCCCAAAACCTAAAATGCAATAAAATATATATATTTTAAAAATGTATGTGGAAAGTTCCCTTTCCACCTTTTTCTCCCAGAAGGGAAAAACAAGAAAGAGAAGAAAGAAAAAGAAAAACTGGGGTTATTAATCAGTTGGTAAGGAATAATGGTCTTGTTCACTAACTTCTGATCCTTTTTTTTGCAGGCTAGAAATCACTCCAGTTAGTAAAATAGTAACAGTAACAACAACAGCCAAAAGGGAAGAGTATTTGACATACAGGAGGTGCTGGTCTAGACACGTTCATGGGTTACATTATTTAGCCTTGAGCATCATCTTAGGAGTATATCCTCATATGGTTGCTATTTGACAGGTGGAAAAACTGAGGCATAAAGACCTACGTCGTCTATCCGGACTCAAGGTGGTACTTAGTGGTGGCGCAGGTGTCACCTGACATTGTCTTGTGTACTATGCCTATCTAATTATTATTATTATTTTTGAGATGGAGTTTCCTTCTTGTTTTCCATACTGGAGTGCAATCTCGGCTCACTGCAACCTCCACTTCCCAGGTTCAAGCGATTCTACTGCCTCAGTCTTCCAAGAAGCTGGGATTACAGGCATGCGCCACCACGCTTGGCTAATTTTGTATTTTTAGTAGAGATGGGGTTTCTGCATGTGGGTCAGGCTGGTCTCAAACTCCTGACCTCAGGTTATCCACCCACCTCAGCCTCCCACAGTGCTGGGATTACAGGTGTGAGCCACCACATCTGGCTTTTTTTTTTTTTTTTAGATGGAGTCTTGCTCTGTCTCCAAGGCTGGAGTGCCATGGGATGATCTTGGCTCACTACAACCTCCACCTCCCGGATTCAAGTAATTCTACTGCCTCAGCTCCCCGAGTAGCTGGGATTGTAGGCACGTGCCACCACACTGGGCTAATTTTTGCAGTTTTAGTGGAGTCAGGGTTTCACCATGTTGACCAGGCTGGTCTTGAACTCCTGACCTCAGGTGATCCACCCGCCTCAGCCTCCCAAAGTGCTGGGATTACAGGCATGAGCCACCTCAACTGGCCACTGTGCCTACGTCATTGGATTTGTAAAAGGAGAGGAAAAAGAAATAATTGTATTTCCATCCTCACGGTAACTCCGTGAAGGAGATAATATCATCCACCTTTTTCAAATGCAAAAACAAAAGCTACAGCCTTTTTTTTTTTTTTCTTTTAAGAGAGTGTCTCACTTTGAAGCCCAAGCTTGAGTGCAGTGGCATGATCTTGGCTCACTGCAGTCTTGACCTCCAGGACTCAAGTGATCCTCCCACTTTAGCCTCCTGAGTAGCTGGGACTACAGAGGACACCGCCACACCTGAAAAATTTTTTGAATTTTTTTTTATAGAGATGGGGTCTTGCTATGTTGCCCGGGCTGCTCTCAAACTCCTGGGCTCAAGCAATCCTCCCACCTCGACCTCCCAAAGTGCTGGGATTACAGGCGTGGTCACTCCAGCTTCTTTCCTTCCCAATGCCACATTAAGTTGTTAGTGGCTGAGTCAAGAGTCCGGGGGTCTACTGACTCCTACTTCAGTGTTTTTCCTGCTCGACTACAGCCACTGTCATTCCTGGAAGTTGTGTGACAGTGGACTAAGATGGATTATTTGGGTGTGGAGCACAAACAGAGGAACCATCTCTTAGGAGCCTGAACCCCGACGATCTGATGGGGCCAGCATGTATTCTGGGGAAAGGTTCCATAGCTCCCATCCACGACCAGTGAATAGGAATTAGGTACCAGGCGTGGTGGCTCATGCCTGTAATTCCAGCACTTTGAGAGGCCAAGGTGGGTGGATCATTACGTCAGTTCAAAACCAGCCTGGCCAATATGGTGAAACCCCCTCTCTACTAAAAATACAAAAATTAGCTGGGCATGGTGGCAGGTGCCTCTAATCCCAGCTACTCCAGAGGCTGAGGCAGGAGAATCCCTTGAACACGGGAGGCAGAGGTTGCAGTGAGCCAAGATCACACCACTGCACTTCAGCCTGGGTGACAGAGCAAGACTCCGTCTCAAAAAAAAAAAAAAAAATTAGTCTACGTGCAGTGGCTCCTGCCTGTGATCCCAGAACTTTGGGAGGCCAAGGCAGGAGGACTATTTGAGGCCAGGAGCTCAAGTCCAGACGGGGTAACATAGGGAGACCAAGTCTCTAGAAAAATAATTTAAAATTTTGACCGGTCACAGTGGCTCATGCCTATAATCCCAGCACTTTGGGAGGCCAAGGCGGGCAGATCACCTGAGGTCAGGAGCTTAAGACCAGCCTGGCCAACATGGTGAAACCCCGTCTCTACTAAAAAAAATACAAAAATTAGCCAGAAATGGTGGCAGGTGCCTGTAATTCCAGCTACTCAGGAGGCTGAGGCAGCAGAATCACTTGAACCCAGGAGGGGGAGGTCGCGGCGAGCTGAGATTGCGCCATTGCACTCCAGCCTGGGTGACAAGACAACACTCAGTCTAAAAAAAAAAAAAATGCTGGGCATTGGCCAGGTGCAGTGCGGTGGCTCAACCCTGTAATCCCAGCACTTTGGGAGGCTGTGGCAGGCAGATCACTTGAGGTCAGGAGTTCCAGACCAGCCTGACCAACATCGTGAAAGCCCATCTCTACTAAAAATATGAAAAATAGCTGGGTGTGGTAGCAGGAACCTATAATTCCACCTACTCAGAGTGCTGAGGCAGGAGAATTTCATTAACCTGGAAGGTGGACGTTGCAATGAGCCGAGATCATGCCACTGTACTCCAGCCTGTGTGACAGAGTGAGACTTCATCTCAAAAAAGAAAAAAAAAAGTTGGGTGTGGTGGTGTGTGGTCTCAGCTACTCAGGAGGCTGAGGTGTGTGGATTGCTTCAGCCCAGGAGTTTCAGGCTTCAGGGGGCTATGGTGGAGTCCATGCACTCCAGCCTGGGTGACAAAATGAGACCCCTATTTCTAAAAAACTAATTTAAACAATTAACAAAATAAGAGAGACAATAGGATAGTATTCATCACCAAAAAGAGATCAATCACATCACCCACTGAATCTTGCCAACATGATCAAACTCTAATCTGATGGGGCGAGCATCAATCCAGCTGCAAATATGCCACAAATACAAAAGACAGAGAATGGTTTCACCTTCACCAGGGAAATCCAGACTTTGAGAAATGCTACAGGCCCAACAGTGTGGAGTCTTCCAAAATCCATAGAAAGGAAAAGGGATAGGTCAGTCAAGGTAGCTCATGCCTGTAATCCCAGCACATTGGGAGGCCAAGGCAGGTGGATCACAAGGTCAGGAGTTTGAGAGCAGCATGACCAACATGGAGAAACCCCATCTCTACCAAAAATACAAAAATTAGCCAGCTGTGATAGCACGTGTCTGTAATTCCAGCTATTCAGGAGGCTGAAGCAAGAGAATCACTTGAACCTGGGAGGCGGAGGTTGCAGTGGGCTGAGATTGTGCCATTGCACTCCAGCCTGGGTGACAGAGCAAGACTCAGTCTCAAAAAAAAAAAAAAAAAAAAAAAAGAGGAAAAGGAATAGAGGAGAATCTGGTAGACTACGTCTTTCTTAAAATTTTAGTTTTGGCCGGGCACGGTGGTTCACACCTGTGATCCCAATCTTTGCACTTTGGGAGACTGAGGTGGGCAGATCACCTGAGGTGAGGAGTTTGAGACCAGCCTGGCCAATATGGTGAAACCTCGGCTCTACTAAAAGTACAAAAATTAGCTGGGCTTGGTCCCATGTGCCTGTAATCCCAGCTGCTTGGGAGGATGAGGCAGAAGGATGGCTTGAACCTGGGAGGCGAAGGTTGCAGTGAGCTGAGATCACACCACTGCACTGCAGCCTGGGTGGAGCAAAAAAAAAGAAAATTCATTTTTGTAGAGAAAGGAGTCTCCCTGTGTTGTCCAGGTTGGTCTCAAACCTCTGAATTTAAATGATTTTCTCACATCAGGATTACAGGTGTGAGCACTCACCCAGCCAACAAACTTGGAGATTGAAAGAGGCTTAAAAGACATAACAGTGCTGGGGAATAGTTATGGGCTAGAGATGCATACTAGGGCGGCTCTACTCTAAAGAAACAGAAAGAAGCCAGGCGTGGTTGCTCACACCTGTAACACCAAACACTTTGGGAGGCCAAGAAGGGAGGATCGCTTGTGCCCAGGAGTTTGGGACCAGCCTGGCAACATAGTAAGACCCTGTATCTACCAAAAAAAAAAAAAAAAAAAAAAAAAATTTTTTTAATTAGCCAGGAATGGTGGTGCACACCTATAGTCCTGGCTACTCAGGAGGCTGAGGGGAGACGATCACTTGAGCCCAAGAGGTCAGGGATGCAGTGAGCTATGATCACACCACTGCACTCCAGCCTGGGTGACTGAGCAAGAATCTGCCTCAAAAAAAAAAGAAAGGAACAGAAAGAAGCAATTACTGTGAATGTCAGGGTTGGGGAATACTTCTGCAGAGAAGGGAGGGGCTGGCATTGTGCCCATCTCCAGCCCCTTCTGGAAGTACAGAGTCTAGTGGGGGAAGACAGCAGCACAAGTGGAGATTCAGGCTGCAGCACCAGGAAGTCCCTTCCACCTTCCCCCCTCCTTGCCCTTTCCTTTGGGGAACAGGAGCATCATTTTCTTTCTTCTTTGCCTTTCTAACTAGATAGAGTTTCTGACAGGAGAATTTATATACAGGATATATGGTATCAACATGAACAGCCAGCTGGAATTGACAGCTTCGTTGATACCCCAGCCAGGCACATCCCTGATCCCTCTGCTAAGTACATCTGGATGTTTCTGCTCTCCAGGATTCTCAGCCATATGCCCGGTACCCACTCCCAGATTCTGGAAATCCCCCTGGCATCCTCCCAAAAGGAGAGATGCTCACTCACGATTCTGCATAGAAATTGTCTCTATGAGTCTTTTTGTTTGTTTGTTTTTTGAGACAGAGTCACTCTGTCAATCAGACTGTAGTCCAATGGTGTGATCTCAGCTCACTGCAACCTCTACCTCCCAGGCTCAAGCAATTCTCCTGCCTCAGCCTCCCAAGTAGCTGGGATTACAGGCACATGCAACCATGCCTGCCTAATTTTGTATTTTTAGTGGAGACAGAAAATTTCACCATATTGGTCAGGCTGGTCTTGAACTCCTGGTCTCAAGTGATCCACTCACCTAAGAAGCCTCCTAAAGTGCTGGGATTACAAGCATGAGCCACTGAACCCGGCCATTTGTGCATCATCCCCCTAGCCCAGCCTCTGCATGTTTGGGTTTGTCGAGGCTGTGGCTGTCCAGCTGGCCACCTGTCATCATTAGTACTGCCTCTGTGCCTCCTCCATCCTTCTCAGCTGCCCATAAATTCATTTTCTTTTTTTCTTCTTTTTTTTTTTTTTTAGATGGAGTTTTGCTCTGTCACCCAGGCTGGAGTGCAGTGGCATGATCTCAGCTCATTGCAACCTCTGCCTCCCATGTTCAAGTGATTTTCCTGCCTCAGCCTCCCAAGTAGCTGGGATTACAGACACGTGCCACCATGCCTGGCTAATTTTTGTATTTTTAGTAAGATAGGGTTTCACCATGTTGGTCAGGATGGTCTCCAACTCCTGACCTCAGGTGATCCACCCACCTCAACCTCCCAAAGTGCTGGGATTACAGGTATAAGCCACAGTGCCCAGCCTCAGTTTTTAAACTCAGCTTGAGTGGGCTTCTCTTGCTAGCAGCTAAGAGCTCTGACCCCTACGGCCTTCCTGCACACAGCAGGAAGTGTTTGGATGTTTCTGGATCTAAAATCCAAGTGTCTAAGCCTAGCATTAGTTCCAAGTACAGAGGGTCACATAATTTTTTGACTTTACAATGGCACAAAAACGATCACATTCAGTAGAAACTGTGCTTCCAGTACCAATACGACCTTTCTGTTTTTCGCTGTTTGTATAGTATTCAATAAATTGCATGAGGGCCAGGTACAGTGGCTCATGCCCTTAATCTCAGTACTTCAGGAGGCTGAGGTGGGAGGATCGCTTGAACCCAGGAATTCGAGACCAGCCTGGGGGACATAGTGAGACCCTGTCTCTATAAAAAAGATAAAAATTAGCCACGTGCAGTTGCATGCACCTGTACTCCTATCTACTTGGGAGGCTGAGGCAGGAGGGATCACTTGAGCCCAGGAGGTTGAGGCTGCAGTGAGCTATAATCATGCCACTGCACTCCAGCCTGGGTAACAGAGCAGGACCTCATCTCTTAAAAAGTAAAAAATTTTGGCCGGGCGTGGTGGCTTGCACCTGTAATCCCAGAACTTTGGGAGGCTGAGGTGGGTGGATCACAACAAGGTAAGGAGTTCAAGACCAGCATGACCAACACGGTGAAACCCCGTCCCTACTAAAAATACAAAAATTAGCTGGGTGTGGTGGCACGTGCCTGTAATCTCAACTCGGGAGGCTGAGGCAGGAGAATTGCTTAGAACCTGGGAGGTGGAAGTTGCAGTGAGCTGAGATCTTGCCATTGTACTCTACCCTGGGAGATAGAGCAACACTCGGTCTCAAAATTAATAAGTAAGTAAATAAAAATTTAAAAGTAGGTAAACTATTGCTTCATGAGGAGGACATTTCTGTTTGGGATGATGAGAAAGTTTAGAAAAAGATGGTGGTGATGGTTGCACAATATTGTGAATCTACCAAATGCCACTGAATTGTACACTTAAAGGTGGGTACATTTATCCAAGTTTATTATCTATTTCTACAGACATTCATGAAGGCTGGACCCCTGAAATGTCAAAGTCATGATCCAAGGTGGGGAAGGATGAGTGGGTTTTGTTCTCCTTTTACTACTGCTTGCTTTGTTCTCAACCTAAAGCCAGCTGGGCTAACCTCCAATGCTTGTAGGGTAGGTGTATTATATGCATTTGCAGGCCGGGTATGGTGGCCCACATATGTAATCCCTGCACTTTGGGAGGCTAAGGTGGGCAGATTGCCTAAGCTCAGGAGTTCAAGACCAGCCTGGGCAACATGGTGAAACTCTGTCTCTACTAAAAATGCAAAAGTTAGCTAGGTATGGTAGGGTACTTGTAGTCCCAGCTACTCGGTAGGCTGAGGCAGGAGAATCGCTTGAACCTGGGAGGCAGAGGTTGCAGGCAGTGAGCCAAGATGGGATCATTGCACTTGCAGCCAGGGCAACAGAGCCAGACTCCACCTCCAAAAATAAAAATAAAATAAATAAATAGTCCAGGTACAGTGGCTCATGCCTGTAATCCCAGCACTTTAGGAGACTGATATAGGCAGATCACCTAAGGTCAAAAGATCGCTACCAGTCTGGTGAGCATGGTGAAACCCCATCTCTACTAAAAATACAAAATTTAGCCAGTGCTCATACCTGTAATCCCAGCTACTCGGGAGGCTGAGGCAGGAGAATCACTGGAACCTGACAGGCAGAGGTTGCAGTGAGCCAAGACTGCACCACTGCACTCCAGCCTGGATAACAGTGTGAAACTCTGTCTCAAAAAATAATAAACAAAGAGCCGGGATCCAAGATGGCCAATTAGGAGCAGCTCAGGATTGCAGCTCCCAGCAAAAGCATGGAGGGTGGGTGGATGCCACATTTACAGACGGATTTTTATTGCCCACATACCAGGAAATTCCTAGGTGGAAGAGCCCCATTGATCATGCTAGCGCAGCTGTTTTGGCCAGCCCGGCCCATCTCCACACAAAATACATGGGTCTGGGCACCATTTTAGCTGGCAATTGGCGCTCCTGGGGAGATGAAGTCACCCATTCAACTGATGAAAAAAAGGGGACTGAAACAGGGAGGCAAGCCAGGAGATTCCTGGGCATAAAAGTGCCACAAATCCCAGCACGGCTGTTTCAGCCAGCGCAGTGGGTCTCCACACAGGAAATCACACAGATCCTGATACCTTTTCAACAGGTAACTGGAACACCTGGGAGACAGAGTCACCCGCTGAACTGAAAAAAAAAGGAGGGGGTTGTCTGAGACAGGGAGCCAGGTGATCAGGCTCGGCTGGTCCCACCCCTACAAAAAACAAGCAATCTCAAATGCTCTGGATTGAGAGTTTCACAGCAAGCACAGCTGAAACTGGGACAGTCGAGCTCTGTGGGGGAGGGGGCATCCACCATTACCAAAGCAGCCTACCACTACCGAGGCAGCCCGCCACTGCTGAGGCAGCCCACCATTACACAGAGAGTCCACCATTACAGAGGTGGGCCACCACTGCTGAGCCAGTTCTAACTACACCCGTATAAACAGGACTGCAGGGAAGTTCACAAGGCAGCTGGGCAGAGCCCACAGCAGCTCAGCAAAGCCTCTGGAGGCAGACAGTGACTAGACTGCCTCCTCACTGGCCAGGGCAGTCCTGAAAAAAGGCAGCAGCATGACAGAAACTTCTAAATAAAGCCCTAACTCCCTGGGACAGAGCACCTGGGGAAAAAAAAATAAGGTGTTTATGAGTTCTGCTGCAGCAGACTTAAATGTACCTGCCCAGCAGCTCTGAATCAACAACGGAGCTCACAGCTCGGCACTTGAGCTCCTATAAAGGACAGACTGTCTCCTCAAGCAGCTCCCTCACCCCCATATATCCAAAGAGTCACCTCATAAAGGAGAGCTCAGACTGACATTGGGCAGGCATCCTTCTGGAAAAAGATAGCAGAAGAAACTGGCAGCAACCCTTACTGTTCTGCAGCCACTGCAGGTGATCCCCAGGCAACAAGGGCCTGGAGTGGACCTCAGCAGTCCTACAGCAGAGGGGCCTGACTGTTAGAAGGAAAACTAAGAAACAGAAAGAAATAACTTCATCATCAACAAACTGGACGTCTACTCAGAGACCCAATCTGAAAGTCGACAACTACAAAGATGACAGGTGGATAAATCCACAAAGATGGGAAGAAACCATCACAAAAAGGATGAAAACACCCAAAACCAGAAGGCCTCTCCTCCTACAAGGGATCACAACTCCTCATCAGCAAGGAAACAAGGCTGGATGGAGAATGAGTGTGATGAATTGACAGAAACAGGCTTCAGAAGGTGGGTAATAAGAAATTTTGCTGAGCTAAAAGAACATGTTCTAACCCAATGAAAAGAAACTAAGAACCTTGAAAAAAGATCTGACGAAATGCTAACGAGAATAAGCAGCTTAGAGATAAATATAAGTGAATTGATGGAGCTAAAAACACAACACAAGAACTTCACGAAGCATACACAAGTTTCAACAGCCAAACTGACCAAGCAGAAGAAAGGATATCAGAGGTCGAAGATCAACTCAATGAAATAAAATGAGAAGGTAAGATTAGAGAAAAAAGAGTAAAAAGGAAGGAAAAAAGTCTCCAAGAAATATGAGACTATGTGAAAAGACCTAATCTACGTTTGATAGGTGTACCTGAATGTGACAGAGAGAATGAATCCAAACTGGAAAATAGTCTTCAGGATATTATCCAGGAAAACTTCCCCAACCTAGCAAGGCAGGCCAATATTCAAGTCCAGGAAATACAGAGAACACCACAAAGATATTCCTCAAGAAGAGCAACCCCAAGGCACATAATCTTCAGATTCACCAGGGTTGAAATGAAGGAGAAAATGCTAAGGGCAGCCAGAGAAAAAGTTCGGGTTACCCACAAAGGGAAGCCCATCAGACTCACAGCAGACCTCTCAGCAGATACCCTACAAGCCAGAAGAGAGTGGGGGGCAATATTCAACATCCTTAAAGAAAAGAGCTTTAACCCAGAGTTTCATATCCAGCCAAACTAAGCTTCATAAGTGAAAGAGAAATAAAATCCTTTACGAACAAGCAAGTACTCAGAGATTTCATCACCACCAGGCCTGCTTTACAAGAGCTCCTGAAAGAAACACTAGACATAGAAAGGAACAACCAGTACAAACCACTCCAAAAACATACCAAATGGTAAAGAGCATCGGCACCATAAAGAAACTGCATCAACTAAGGGGCAAAACAGCCAGCTAGCATCAAAATGGCAGGATCAAATTCATACATAACAATATTAACCCTAAATGTAAATGGGCTAAATGCCCCAATCAAGAGACACAGACTGGCAAATTGGATAAAAAGCCAAAACCCATCGGTGTGCTGTAGGCAGGAAACCCATCTCACATGCAAGGATACACAAAGGCTCAAAATAAAGGGATGGAGGAAGATTTACCAAGCAAATGGAGAGCAAAAAAAAAAAGGCAGGACCTGCAATTCTCATCTCTAATAAAATAGACTTTAAGCCAACAAAGATCAAAAGAGACAAAGAAGGACATTACATAATGGTAAAAGGATCAATGCAACAAGAAGAGCTAACGATCCTAAATATATAGACACCCAATACTGGAGCACCCAGATACATAAAGCAAGTTCTTAATGACCTACAAAGAGACTTAGACTCCCACACAATAATAGGGGGGAGACTTTAACACCCCATTGTCAATATTAGACAGATCAACAAGACAGAAAATCAACAATGATATACAGGACTTGAACTCAGACCGGGACCAAGCACATCTAATAGACATTTACATAACTCTCCACCCCATAGCCACAGAATATACATTCTTCTCAGCACCACAGCACACCTACTCTAAAATTGACCACATAATTGGAAGTAAATCACTCCTCAGCCAATGCAAAAGAACAAAAACCATAACAAACAATCTCTCAGACCACAGTGCAATCAAGTTAGAACTCAGAATTGAGAAACCAACTCAAAATCACACAGCTTCATGGAAACTGAACAACTGGCTCTTGAATGTTGACTGGATAAACAATGAAATGAAGGCAGAAATAAAGATGTTCTTCGAAACCAACGAGAATGAAGACACAACATACCAGAATCTCTGGAACACATTTAAGGCAGTGTCTAGAGGAAAATATATAGCAATAATTGCCCACAGGAGAAGCAAGGAAGGATCTAAAATCGACACCCTATCGTCAAAATTGAAAGAGCTAGAGGAGCAAGATCAAGAAAACTGAAAACCTAGCAGAAGACAAGAAATAACTAACATCAGAGCAGAACTGAAGGAGATAGAGACACAAAAAACCCTTCAAAAAAAAATCAATAAATCCAGGAGCTGGTTTTTCAAAAAGATCAACAAAATAGACAGACCACTAGCCAGATTAATACAAAAGAAAAGAGACTAGAATCAAATAGATGCAATAAAAAATGATAAAGGGGATATCACCACAGATTCCACAGAAATACAAGCCATCATCAGAGATTATTACAAAAACTCTATGCACAAAAGCTAGTAAACCTGGAAGAAATGGATAAATTCCTGGACACTTGAATCCTTCCAAGCCTAAGCCACGAAGAAGTCGAAACCCTGAATAGACAAATAACAAGGGCAGAAGTTGAGGCAGCAATTAAGAGCCTACCACCCAAAAAAGCCCAGGTCCAGATGGGTTCACAGCCGAATTCTACCAGACATACAAAGAGGAGCTGGTATCATTCCTTCTGAAACTATTTCAAACAATCCAAAAAGAGGGAATCCTTCCCCAATCATTTTATGAGATCAACATGATCCTGACGCCAAAACCCAGCACAGACTCAACAAGGAAAGAAAACTTCAGGCCAATATCCATGATGAACATAGATGCAAAAATCTTCAATAAAATACTGGCAAACCAATTGCAATAGCACATCAAAAAGCTTATCCACCATGATCAAGTAGGCTTCATCCCAGGGATGCAGGGCTGGTTCAACATACACAAGTCTATAAATGTAATTCACCACATAAACAGAACCAAAGACAAAAACCACATGATTGTCTCAATTGATGCAGGTAAGGCCTTTGACAAAATTCAACAGCCCCTTATGCTAAAAATCCTCAATAAACTAGGTATTGAGGGAACATATCTCAAAATAATAAGAGCTATTTATGACAAACCCACAGCCAGTATCATACTGAATGGGCAAAAACTGGAAGCATTCCCTTTGAAATCTGGCACTAGACATGGATACCCTGTCTCACCACTCCTATTCAATATAGTATTGGAAGTTCTAGCCAGAGCAATCAGGCAAGAAAAAGAAATAAAGCGTATTCAACTAGGAAAGGAGGAAGTCAAATTGTCTCTATTTGCAGACTACATGATTGTATACTTAGAAGACCCCATTGTCTCAGCCCACAATCTCCTGAAACTGATAAGCAAATTCGGCAAAGTCTCAGGATACAAAATCAATGTGCAACAATCACAAGCATTCCTATACACCAATAACAGACTTAAAGAGAGCCAAATCAAGAATGAACTGCCATTCACAATTGCTACAAAGAGAATAAAATACCTAGGAATACAACTAACAAAGAACGTAAAGGACCTCTTCAAGGAGAACTACAAACCACTGCTCAACGAAATAAGAGAGGACACAAACAGATGGAGAAACATTCCATGCTCATGGTTAGGAGGAATCAATATCGTGAAGATGACCATACTGCCCAGAGTAATTTACAGATTCAATGCTATCTCCATCAAGTTACCAATGACCTTCTTCACAGAATTGGAGAAAACCACCTTAAACTTCATATGGAACCAAAAGAGAGCCCACATATCCAAGTCAATTCTAAGCAAAAAGAAAAAAGCTGGAGGCATCACACTACCTGACTTCAAACGATACTACAAGGCTACAGTAATCAAAACACCATGGTACTGGTACCAAAACAGAGATATAGACCAATGGAACACAACAGAGGCCTTGGAGGCAACACCACACATCTACAACCATCTGATCTTTGACAAACCTGACAAAAACAAAACAAGGGAAATGATTCCCTGTTTAATAAATGGTGTTGGGAAAACTGGCTAGCCATGTGCGGAAAGCAGAAACTGGACCCCTTCCTGTCACCTTACACTAAAATTAACTCCAGATGGATTAGAGACTTAAACATAAGACCTAACGCCATAAAAACCCTAGAAGAAAACCTAGGCAAAACCATTCAGGACACAGGCGTAGGAAAGGACTTCATGACCAAAACACCAAAAGCATTGGCAACAAAAGCCAAAATAGATAAATGGGACCTAATCAAACTCCACAGCTTCTGCACAGCAAAAGAAACAGTCGTTAGAGTGAATCAGCAACCAACAGAATGGGAAAAAAATTTTGCAATCTACCCATCTGACAAAGGGCTGATATCCAGAATCTACAAAGAACTAAAACAGATTTACAAGAAGAAAACAAACAAGCCCATTCAAAAGTGGGTGAAGGATATGTACAGACACTTTACAAAAGAAGACATACATGAGGCCAACAAACATATGAAAAAATGCTCATCATCACTGGTCATTAGAGAAATACAAATCAAAACTACAATGAGATACCATCTCACCCCAGTTAGACTGGCGATCATTAAAAAATCTGGAGACAACAGATGCTGGAGAGGATGTGGAGAAATAGGAACACTTTTACACTGTTGGTGGAAGTGTAAATTAGTTCAACCATTGTGGAAGACAGTGTGGCGATTCCTCAGGGACCTAGAAACAGAAATTCCATTTCACCCAGCAATCCCATTACTGGGTATATATCCAAAGGGTTATAAATCATTCTATTATAAGGACACATGCACACGAATGTTCATTGCAGCACGATTTACTATAGCAAAGACCTGGAAACAACCCAAATGTCCATTGATGATAGACTGGACAAGGGGAAATGTGGCACATATACACCATGGAATACTCTGCAGCCATAAAAAATCGATGAGTTTATGTCCTTTGTAGGGATATGGATGAACCTGGAAACCATCATTCTCAGCAAACTGAAACAAGAACAGAAAATCAAACACCGCATGTTCTCACTCATAGGTGGGTGTTGAACAATGAGAACACATGGACACTGGGAGGGGGAGCATCACACACTGGGGTCTGTCGCGGGTGAAATACGAGAGGGACAGCGGGGGGTGGGGAGTTGCGGAGAGATAGCATGGGGAGAAATGCCAGATATAGGTGATGGGGAGGAAGGCAGCAAATCACATTGCCATGTGTGTACCTATGCAACAATCTTGCATGTCTCCCATGTACCCCAAAACCTAAAAGGCAATTAAAAATAATAATAAATAAATGCATTTTCACCTTAGTATATTTTCAACTTTTTTTTTTTTTTTTGTTTTGGAGACACAGGATCTGCTGTGTTGCCCGGGCTGGTCTTGAACTCCTGGGATCAAGCAATCTTCCCACCTTGACCTCCCAAAGTGCTGGGATTATAGACGTGAGCTACTGCACTTGGCTGCTATTACCAATTTATGATAGATTTATGGGAATATGACTCGGTCATGAGTCAAGGAACATCTGTAATCATGCTGAAAATGGGGGTGTCTTGTGTGAGGATATGGGGGAGTGTCACGAAATACAAGGGGACCAGGGCCTACAGGAGGACACCACAGGCTGCCTCTGGCTCAAACCCAGGGCCCCCTCCTCTGTGTCTCCTGTTGCAGGACAGGCCCCAGGCTCACAGCTCTGCAAATCCACACTGTCTGCACTGCAGGGCTTCGAAACCACAGCTGGGGGTTGTGGGTGATGTTGGGGCAGGAGGAGGGTAGAGGGGACACATCAGGAATTGCACCTGCAGCCACATTTGCAGAGCAAGTTCGTTGTTTTTTTTTTTTTTTTTTTGAGATGGAATCTCACTCTTGTTACCCAGGCTGGAGTGCAATGGCATAATCTCGGCTCACTGCAACCTCAGCCTCCCATGTTCAAGCGATTCGCCTGCATCACCATCCTGAGTAGCCGGGATTACAGGCATGCATTAGCGTGCCTGGCTAATTTCGTATTTTTAGTAGAGACGGGATTTCACCATGTTGGTAAGGCTGGTCTCAAACTCCCAACCTTAAGTGATCTGCCCATATCTGCCTCCCAAAGTGCTGGAATTACAGGTGTGAACCATCGTGAATGGCCAGTTTTTATTTTTGTTTTGAGAAGGAGTGTTGTTCTATCACCCAGGCTGGAGTGCAGTTATGCAATTTTGGCTCACTGCAACCTCTGCCTCCTGGGTTCACACAATTTCCTGCCTCAGCCTCCCAAGTAGCAGGGATTACAGGCTCCTACCACCACCCCTGGCTAATTCTTGTATTTTTAGTAGAGATGGGATTTCACCATGTTACCCAGGTGGTCTCAAACTCCTGACCTCAAATGATCCACCTGCCTCAGCCTCCCAAACTGCTGGAATTACAGGCCTAAGCCACCTCACCTGGCCCTGGTTGCCCCGTCCTGTCTGCTGGCTCTATACAGCCTCAGCTTCTCCTCCCCCTACCACTAGGTGATAATGAGCAACCCCCACTCTCTGGGGTTCTGGGCCACCTTCTATGAGAGTGGTTACAAGTTACATGGGAACACCAAGTACAATCTGGTGAGCTATGTCCCCACCAAACCTCGCCGCATGTCTCCCGAGCTCCCCCTCTTCTTCTTCCGTTACCACCATAAAGAGCTGAGGAGTTTCCAGAGGACACAACCCCCACAACCTACCCCGTGGTGGGAAGATAATCAGGCAGCCGTCACCTACACACCTGACTTTATTAAAGTGTCACACGGGTCAGGTACGGTGGCTCACACCTGTAATCCCAGCACTTTGGGAGGCTGAGGTGGGTGGATCACAAGGTCAAGAGTTTGAGACCCACCTGACCAACATGAGGAAACCCCGTCTCTACTAAAAATACAAAAATTAGCAGGGCGTGCTGCCTCGTGCCTGTAATCCCAGCTACTCAGGAGGTTGAGGCAGGAGAATCACTTGAACCCGGGTGGCAGAGGTTGCAGTGAGCCGAGATCGTGCCACTGCTCTCCAGCTTGGATGATAGAGTGAGATCCCATCTCAAAAACTAAAATAAATAAATAAAGTATCACACGGGAGATTTCTGGATGGCATGACAGGGAGGAGCCTAACCCAGCCGGGGGCAGGGCTGGAGATCTGAGTTAGCTGAGTAAACTGAGGCATGAGGATTCAGTGGGGGCAATTTCTACAGGACAGTGGCCTGACCAGGTACAAGTCAGCAACAGCAAACTTCTTTGACCAGGCTCATCACATCACATCACATCATATCCAGGTGAGTGAGGAAAACAATCACTCCTCACTGTGGGTCCCCCAGAACTCAGGGAGGAAGGGAATGGGGGCCGTCATACTGGGGCCATTGTTTGAGCTTCCAGAAGCCTTTCACAGGCATTGGGATTCGAACGGAGCAGGGCTTGGCTGAGCACGGTGGCTCACGCCTGGAATCCCAGAACATTGGGAGGCCGAGGTGGGAGGATCCCCTAGGGTCGGGAGTTGGAGACCAGCCTGGCCAACGTGGTGAAACCCCAGCTTTACTAAAAATGCAAAAATAGCACTCACCTGTAGTCCCAGCTACTGAGGAGGATGAGGCAGGAGAATCGCTTGAACCAGGGAGGCGGAGGTTGCAGGGAGCTGAGAGTGCACCACTGCACTCCAGCCTGGGCAACAGAGCAAGACTCTGTCTTGAAAAAATAAATACATACAAATAAAGAGAAATAACAACGGAAGTGAGAATATATTGTGAGTGACTCTAATAAGTAAGGACTGAACACGTTCTCAGCTGCTGAGAGCATTACTACCAACCAGCTCAGTGATGATGATTTTCCTGGCCGGGAAGGCCTGCCCTTGTCCCCCGGGGCTCACCTTTCTGCACACCAGGCCACTGATGGCCGACTGCAACCTTATCTGCAGCACCCTGAGCCAGTACATGTTCTGCTGTTCAAACAGCGTTTGCAGGCAGGCCAAGAGGAACATCAGCACGGCAAGGAGGTAGCCCTTCCAGCCTGGAGGCTTGCAATCACCCATAAAGAAAAGACTCCAGGAAAAGACTTACAGAGAAAGGAGGGAGAAGGTCCAGCTGGTGAGAGGAGGTGCCCATGTGTGTTGCCTTTGCCCAAACGAGGCCAGGTGTGGAGGATCATTCGGTATGGTTGACTTTTTCATAATCATGATCTCAGTTATTTTCTACACTGTCCACCCTTCTTTTCAATCTGACTGCAGCTCCTCAAGATCAAGAGATGGTGTTTTGTCCCCCCCTTGTTATGGGCTGAATTGTGTCCTACAAAATTTGTCGAAACCCCCAACCCCCCAGTACTTTGAATGTGACTGTATTTGGAAATAGGGCCTTTAAAGAGGCAATAAAGTTAAAATGAGGTCATTAGGCTGGGCCCTCATCCAGTCTGACTGGGTTCCGTATTAGAGGAGAAAATGTAGACACACAGGGAGACACCAGGGGGCACACAGAGGAAAGACCATATGAGGACACAGGGAGGAGGTGGCCAACTGCACGCCAAGGGCAGAGGCCTCAGATGGAACCAACTTGCAGGTACCAGATCTGGAACTTCCAGCCTCCAGGATCATGAGAAAAATACATTTCTGTTGTTGAAGCTGCTCAGTCTGTGAGGCTTTGTTATGGCAGCTGAGCAGACACCACTTGAATCTGGGCTGGCCACAAAACCACCTTTGACCAACAGAGTAGAGTGGAGGTAAAGCTATGCCGGCTCTGAGCCTCAAGAGAAAATGTGGCTTTTGGCCTGTTGCTTAGAACTCTCCCAAGCAGCCACAAGAACAAGCCTGAGCTAGCTTTTCGGAGGATGGGAACCCACATGGAAGAGAAAGCCATCCCAGCTTCAGACACACAACTGCAGGCACATAAGAAAACCCAGCCAAGAAAAGAAGAACCACCTAGCTGAGCCCAGCCCATGTTACTGACCCACATTACCATGAACCAAATAAATGAATGCTTGTAATTTTAAGCCACTCACATTTGGGGCATTTTACAGGAAAAGCTAACTGATGCAGTCAGGTAAGAGCTTGCTTACTTGCCCTGCTGGGGGACAGTCACTTTCTCATTAATCATTTCCCTTCCTCAGTATCCTTCTCACCCACGCTCCAGTGTCCCAAGCACCAGATCTATAGGCAGAGGCAGGAGAGCTGAAGCCCCCTGACCCTGGAGGGATGCCATTAAGAGACCACAAGCCTTAGCAGAGCACCTGAAGTCTGGACTCACCTAAGCAGCCTGGGGACAGTGAACCTGAAGACATCACTGATGGAGAGGCTGTGGGTCCCAGGAGGAAGGTAGAATGGAACACCTGCCAGATGGCCCTCAGCAGTGGGCCCCACTGGCTCCCTTCTTGCCACAGG
Organism: Ateles fusciceps; assembly: GCA_036589455.1. Classification (NCBI taxonomy): domain Eukaryota; kingdom Metazoa; phylum Chordata; class Mammalia; order Primates; family Atelidae; genus Ateles; species Ateles fusciceps. The sequence continues at coordinate 7,126,772 of JAZHEH010001341.1, read as the reverse complement.
AAGGGTTCAGTCTCTGGAGCCTCCATGCCACTGCCTCCTTTCCTTTTGAACACTATTACCTTGGTGAGCCTTAGAGGAAGGGAGAGGTTAGCTCTGGGCCCCATTTTATACTCTCAGCCAGCAGGCGCAGGACCAGGCATTAAAAGCTTGTTTTCCTAACAATGGGCGTGGGTGGGTGTGGATCCAGCGTGGCTCCCTCACCTGTTCCTCCTTATCACCCTGAGTACCCATTTAAGAGGCCGTCACAGGAGTTGTGGGGGAAGGGTAGGAGGGCAGCCCTGAGGCCTCTTAGATGGCCATGGGAAAGCACACATGTTGAGCACCTACTATGTGCCAGGCACTCCCCCAGTCATCCTAAGACCCCCAGCAAGCCAAATGTTGTTCCCATTTCACAGACAAGAAAACTGAGGCTCAGAGAAGCGAACTTGTCCAAGGGCACACAGCTGAGAAGTAAAAGCTGGGATTCAATTCCATCTCTCTGCCTCCAGAGCCCATGCACTTTTCTTTTCTTATCTTTTCTTTTCTTTTCTTTCTTTTTGAGACGAAGTCTCCCCCTCTCACTCTGTCACCCAGGCTGCAGCGCAGTGGTGTGATCTCGGCTCACTACAACCTCTGCTTCCTGGATTCAAGTGATTCTCCCACCTCAGCCTCCTGAGTAGCTGGGATTACAGGCAAATGCCACCTCGCCTAGCTAATTTTTGTATGTTTAGGAGATGGGGTTTCACCATGTTGGCCAGGCTGGTTTTGGACTCCTACCTCAGGTGATCCACCCACCTCAGCCTCCCAAAGTACTGGGATTACAGGCATGAGCCACCGCACCTGGCCTCCCATGTACTTTTCAATCTATCATGTTGTCAACCTGGAGGAAGAACAATGAGAACACATGGACACAGGGAGGGGAGCATCACACACTGGGGTCTGTCGGGGTGAAATAGGGGAGGGACAGCGGGGGGTGAGGAGTTGGGGAGAGATAGCATGGGGAGAAGTGCCAGATGTAGGTGATGGGGGAGGAAGGCAGCAAATCACGCTGCCATGTGTGTACCTAAGAAACAGTCTTGCATGTTCTCCACATTACCTCAAAACCTAAAATGCAATTAAAAAAAAAAAAAGAATGCATATACCTTGTGTAGTATATATAAGTTTAGATAAGTTGTGATGTATTTATATAATGGAATATTATATAGCAATAAGAATGAATTACAATTCACACAACATGAATGACTCACAAACATAATGTTAGGTGAAAGAGCCATAATCAAAATACAGGTTCAAAAACAGACAAAATTGTGGTGTTCGAAGTCAGGGTGGTATTACTCTTGGGGGAGCTTACTGGATGGAGACATGAGGGGCTTTTGGAGGCTTATAATCATGTTTTTTTTTAATCTCTGTGTTAGGTGTGATTATATTGGGAAAATTCATCAAGCTTTGAACTTAAGAATTATATACTGTTCTGAATGTATGCTATACTTCAATATACATTTTTATGTAAATAATAGTGTGCATACATGTAGTCACACATGAAGAATGCACATAACTTTTGTTTTGGCAGTTTTATCCTAGGCATATAACGTATATTTGCACACACTCTTGCATATGTGGAGGTTAAAAATAGCATGAAGTTATTCATTGCTGTGTTTCTAAGCAAAAAAAAAAAAATTCTTACAAAACCTAATTACCCATGAGTAGGGAATTAGTAAAATAATTGATATAGTCATATAGTGAACTAGTAGCAGCTCCTATAAGGAGTAAGGCAGTTCTATATGAAGTAATTTAGTAAAGTCTCTAATGTATAGTAAACGAAAAGACCAAAGTGGGTGAACAGTACATGTAGTATGCTACTATTTGTGTATGGGTGCGTTTTATCTCAAAAGGCATATATTTTCAAGCATATATAGATAGAATATATTTGGAAAGATGAGAATATATCGTAATACTGGCTGTGTCTGAGGAGTCGAACTGAGTGGCCACAGGCACAATTGGGTGATATTTTCTATACTAATTTGTGACTTAAATTTTTTTTATTTTTAATTGTGATAAAATGCATATACCAAAACTTACTACCTTAAACATTTTTAAGGATACAATTCAGTAGTGTTAAGTATATTCATATTGTACAACCAGTCTCCAAAACTTTTTCATAGCCATTAAACAAGTACTTAATACTTCCCCCTACCCTCGGCAGTCACCATTCTACTTTCTGAGTCTATCAATTGGACTACTCTAGACAGCTCATGCAAGTGGAATCATATAGTATTTGTCTTTCTGTAACTGGTTTGTTTCACTTAGCACAATGTTCTCAAGGTCCATACTATTTTGTGACTTTTGAATTCTGTACATTGTTCATTTATTACCCATTTTCAAAAGAGCATTAAAGTAAAAAGACATGACATTATTCAGAGCTGGTTAATTACATGGTAAAAAGTTGATGGCTGGTATGTCTTTTTCATTTCAACCAATATTAAATGCCAATTTGGGCAGCAAAATAATTTTTTGCCAAAGCGCCATTTGAAGCTGGATTTATGACGTGTTTCTCCTTTTGTCATCTATGGGTACCCCCAAAACGTGGGCCCAAGTCCCCAGCCTCTTGACTCTGCTCAACAGTTTCCCCCCTTTGGCTTACTGTGCGACTTTGGCCTGCTCTTCCAAATCTACCCCTTTTCCCTAGGAACAAGCTGCTTCTATGCCAGGGGCATGGCTTCCTCCTTGCAGATTTTCTTCACATCTCTGACCTGGAAAAAAGGGAGGTTTTCATTCTGCTAGCTTTTTAGTGCTCCTTTGAGATCATTATTCTGGAGACCTCTGTAATAATATTATTTCTCATGGACTGAAATTCATTGTTTCCAACAAGTTGAAATGACTCTGAAGCTTATGGAGGGACTGGGTATCATTAACTGGCACAGAGGGAGATAGGCTCTAGGTGGAAGATATGTGACTTGCTTTTGAAAATAGTGGTGTGAGATTCTGGTCTGCAAAAACAGCTGGAGTTATGAGCTTGAAGTGGGGACTGAAAAAATAGGTGTGTGTGTGTGTGTGTGTGTGTGTGTGTGCACGCAAGTGTGTATTGAAAATACAGAAAAATAAGATGATGTTACCCATAAAACAGATCACCCTTCTTAACACTTTAAGTGAATTAACTTCTGTTTTTTACTCTGGCTGTATGTGTATAAAAGTATTTTTATAGCCATCATGGTGGCTCACGCCTGCAATCTCAGCACTTCGGGAGGCTGAGGCCAGAGGATCACTTAAGGCCAGGAATTTGAGACCGGCCTGGACAATGGTTAAACCCCATCTCTACTAAAAATACAAAAATTAGAGCCATGCATAGTGGCACGTGCCTGTAGTCCCATCTACTCAGGAGGCTGAGGCATGAGAATTGCTTGAACCCCAGAGGCAGAAGTTGCAGTGAGCGAGGATTGTGCCACTGAACTGCCTGGGTGACAGAGCAAGATTCTGCTCAAAAATAAACAAAAAATAAATAAATATAATATATATATATACATATACACACACACACACATACAACATTTTAAAATGTAGAAATTATATTTTGTATTCACCTTTTTTCCCCCTCTGTGAATGAAGAAGTCCAAGGACAGTCACATAGTTACTTCTGTTAAGAGCTCCACAAGAGGTCATATTTGTTGGATGAATGAATGAAGTGGAGATAATAGTAATACCATGTTTATAGAATTCCCTGAGGATATAAAATAATGCAAGTATATAAGTTCTTGGTAGCATGTCTAGCTCATAGTAGGTGGTCAATAAATATTCAATGTCTGAATGAGGAAAATGGGAACAATAGTAATACCAGCATGAGGTTGTCATGGGGATCTAAGGTAACCCTGTAGTACCTTGTAGAGTGCCTAGCACATAATAGGTGCCCAGAAAATATTTGTTGAATGAATGAGTCAAGTGAGAATGATGGTAACACCAGCTCCTAGGGTTGCTGTGAGGATAGAAGATAAGGCAGGTCAATAGCTTGTTGTATTGTGGTTGCACTTGGTAGACACTCTGTTGAGTGAAACAAGAGGAGCTGCTATGAATTTCTTTCTCCTGGGGCTTAGGAGAGAATCCTTTTGGGGTGCAGAATGATTTGGAGCAGACACTGGTCCTATTGAAGGAAGAATAGGCAGCTGACTACTCCTTGCCAAGCTCCGGCCTGGATGAAAAGTTAAATCATTTCTTTCCCCTCTTCCTCCCTAACTTGTTTTTTCTTTCTGCTAGAATCCTTGTCTAGAGTCCAGTGCCTCCTTCCTGTCCAGGATCACCTTCTGGCGGATCACAGGGTAAAGCTGGGCCCCCCAAGACCTCAGGGAGGTGGTGGGGAATGAATGAATGAATGAATGAACATGCTGAGGTCTCTGCTTAACTTCTCTCTCCTTTGCTCTTCTGCAGAGGTGTCTTGAATCTGCCTGTGCTGGTCATGTGGTCTCAGAGACACCAACTCTGTCCGCCAAGACCATCACCTTGAATGTGATAAACACATGAGCCATGAGCAGCTTAAATATCTGCAGAAGGCTTGGCCTGGGACAGCCATACACTGGATTGCTCTTGCTGTAGCTTCAGATTTGGGTTTTTATTTATTTATTTATTTTATTTCTTACCTAGACATCATGTTCAACCTGACAGATTTGGGTTCTTAAAATATTAGGCATAGTTATTATTGACATTGTTCCCGTCCCATCCCCAACTCCTTAGAAAAATAATGCTGTCTCACCATAGGAAATGTGGTTTAAAAAAACATGTATGCAGACCAGTAGTAAGGAAACACCCAGAGGCAACCACTGTCACCATTTTAGTATGCCTCCTTCTGGTTGTCTTTCATTTTTGAAATGGAGTCTCACTCTGTCTCCCAGGCTGGTGTGCAGTGGCACAATCTCAGCTCACTACAATCTCTGTCTCCTGGGTTCAAGCGATTCTCCTGCTTCAGTCTCCCAGGTAGCTAGAATTACAGGCATACACCATCATGCCTGGCTAATTTTTGTATTTTTAGTAGAGACAGGGTTTTGCCATGTTGGCCAGGCTGGTCTTGCTCAGGTGATCCACCCACATCGGCCTCCCAAAGTGCCGGGATTACAGGTGTAAGCCACCATGCCCAGCCACCTTGTGGTTTTTTCTGCCCATTGTCAACATCTTATTGGGGATTATTTGAAGAATCTTTCTTTCACCCTAATATGCATCATCTTTTTGGTTTTATGGAGACATGCTTTCGCTCTGTTGCTGAGTGCAGTGGCACAGTCGGAGCTCACTGGAGTCTTGATCTACTGGGTTCAGGTGATGCTCCTGCCTCAGCATCCTGAGTAGCTGGGACTATAGGCAAGCTCCACCATGCCCACCAGATTTTTTTATTTTTTGCAGAGACGGGGTTTCACCATGTTGCCCAGGCTGGTGTCCAACTCCTGAGCTCAAGTGATTCTTCCTCCTCAGCCTCCCAGAGTGCTGGGATTATAGGAATGAGCCACCATGCCTGGTCTCATTCTTCTCTTTATGAACTTTTTACAAACATCTTTTTAAAAGACTAGATGTTTTTAATCATTTCTTCAAACTACTATTAAAGAGCATCACTGGGACAGTTATGTAATTTGTATATGACTGCAGGACACCAGATGCATGCTAATAACATTCATTCTTGTTTTGGAAAATTGTGCTGCAGTTACATAAGAGCATGTCCTGGATTGTAAGAGGATACACCCAGTTTTTGGGGGGGTAAAGATATGTAGAGCCTACATCTTACCTTTTTTTTTTTTTTTTTTTTTGAGACAGAGTCTTGCTCTGTTGCCTAGGCTGGGGTGTAGTGGCCTGATCTGCAGCCTCTGCCTCCTGGGTTTAAGTGATTCTCCTGTCTCAGCATTCTGAGTAGCTGGGATTATAGGCATACACCACCATGCCTGGCTAATTTTTGTATTTTTAGTAGAGATGGGTTTTTACGATGTTGACCAGGCTGGTCTCAAACTCCTGACCTCAGGGGATCCACCCACCTCAACCTCCCAAGGTGCTGGGATACAGGTGTGAGCCACTGTGCTAGGCCTTTAACTGTCTGAATGGTTTAGAAAAAGATGATGTGTTTGTGTGTGTGCGTGTGTGTGTGTGTGTGTGTGTGTGTGTGTGTGTGTGAATGGATAGAGACAGAATGTCACTGTAAACTTGGCAACATGTTAATAGTGGTGAGTTGAGTGAATTCTTAGTATGATTTGAGTAATTTTTCTATAAGTTTTAAATTATTTTAAAACAAAAAATGAAAGTGTTTAACTTTTTATTATAAAAGTGTTCATCTGGCTGAGTGTCGTGGCTCACACCTGTAATGTTAGCACTTTGGAAGGCCAAGGTGGGTGGGTTACCTGAGGTTAGGAGTTTGAGACCAGCCTGGCCCATGTGGTGAAACCCTGTCTCCACTAAAAATAAAAAAAATTAGCCTGGCATTGTGGTAGGTGCCTGTAATCCCAGCTACTTGGGAGGTTGAGGCAGGAGACTCTCTTGAACCCAGGAGGCAGCGGTTACAGTGAGCCAAGATCGTGCCACTGTACTCCAACCTGGGTAGACTCACATAGAAAGACTAATATAATAAAACTCAATAAGCTTATCACCCAGATTTCACAATTGCTATTGCTTTGTCACGTCAACCTTTTCTTTCCGCCCCCCTTAACCTGTTTTTTTTGGGGGGGGGGTCTGGCTCTGTTGCCCAGGCTGGAGTACAATAACATAATCATGACTCGCTGCAGCCTCCACCTCCTGGCCTTGAGCAATCCTCCCACCTCAGCCTCCTGAGTAGCTGGGACTACAGGTATGAGCCATTATGACTGGGTAATATTTTTTATTTTTACATTTTGTAGAGATAGTCACCCAATGTTGCCCAGGCTGGTCTTGAACTCCTGAGCTCACAAAGTCCTCCCACCTCAGCCTCCTGAAGTGCTACAGTTATAGGCATGAGCTACTGGTCCTGGCCCATGTTAGCCTTTTTTAATATAAAATTTTAAAAACTTGGCAGGTCATGGTAGCTCATGCCTATAATCCCAGCACTTCTTGAGGCCAAGGTGGGAGGATTGCTTGAGCCCAGGAGCTCAAGATCAGCTTGGGCAACATGGGGAGACTCTATCTCTACAAGAATAAAAAATAATTAGCCAGTCATAGTGGCTCACACCTGAAGTCCCAGCTACTCAGGAGGCTGAGGTGGGACGATCACTCTAGTCCAGGAGCTGGAGGCTGCAGGAAGCTATGATCATGCCACTGCACTCCATCCTGGGTAACACAGCAAGACCCTGTCACCAAATAAATAAAGGAATGAGGCCAAGCATGGTGGCTCATACCAATAATCCCAACATTTTGGGAGGCCGAGGGGGGCAGATTGCCTGAGCTCAGGAGTTTGAGACCAGCCTGGGCAACACGGTGAAACCTTGTTTCTACTAAAATACAAAAAATTAGCCGGGTGTGGTGGTGTGTGCCTGTAGTCCCAGACTTGGGAGGCTGAGGCAGGAGAGTTGCTCGAACCCAGGAGGCAGAGGTTGCAGTGAGCCAAGAACACTGCACTCCAACCTCAGTGACATGGTGAGACTCCACCTCAAAAAAACAAAAAAATAAAAAATAAATGAATGAATGATGAAAAATAGTGAATTAGAGCCATCTTGATATTTTCCTCCTAAATCATCTTTTTTCCCTAAATCTTTTGTATGCACCCCCCCCCCCAAAAGAAAGCCATTTTTTCCTTTATGACCCAACAGAATGAGCTGTAATAACCTTGTAATATGTGCAAATGTCTATGTCTATCCACATTCAGACCTCCCCAGCTGTGTGGCTGCCTTTGTTCACAGCAGGCAGTTGTGCTGGGGAGGGGCACAGCATCGGCATGCGTGTGGAGTAAGTGAGCCCCGTCCTCCTCCTCCTCTCATTGACTCTCATTACCTAACTCCCTTGTGTCTTGGCCTCAGGTTGATCGTCCAGGGCTACCACCAGCCCCTGGAGAGCAGTGGCCTCTGGTCCTAAAACAAGGAGGACACATCGGAACAAGTCATGCCAGTTTGGGTAAAGAACTGGAAGAGAAATGCACCAAGTCTAGAAAGTACTAGCTTTGTGGTTCTTGCTTCTCCTCTGGGCCTCAGTTTGTTTTTCTGCCAAATGGGATAAAATCTCACAAGTCATTAAGGCAACTGAGTAGAAAAGAAGAGAGAAGCTGGGCATGGTGCCTCATGCCTGTAATCCCAGCACTTTGGGAGGTCAAGGCAGGTGGATCACACGGTCAGGAGTTTGAGTCCAGCCTGGCCAACATGGTGAAACCCCATCTCTACTAAAAATACAAAAATTAGCTGGGTGCGATGGCAAGCACCTGTAATCCCAGCTACTTAAGAGGCTGAGGCAGAAGAATGGCTTGATACCAGGAGGCAGAAGTTGCAGTGAGCCAAGATTGCACCACAGCACTTCAGCCTGGGAGACAGAGTGAGACTCCATCTCAAGAAAAGAAAAGAAGAGAGAAAAACGCTGCCCAAGCAGGCAGTTGATGCTGTTTGCCATGGCACGTGACTGTCCCTCCTGGAGTCAGTCTCACTTTTTCTGTCTCTTTCTGAGCATCTGGCATCCCACGTGTTCCTGCTGTTTGAAGTTTCTGTCCAACACACCCAACTGACGATGTATGTTTGTTTAGCCAAAGAAGCCCCATTTGTGGGTGTTGGCTGTACTGGATTTTAGACTCTACCCCCTATGTAAGGTGTGCCCCACTGCGCCACCTGTCATTCTTTTGGGAATCAGGTCGGGGCCTCCACTGCACATACCTTAACTCTTCAAATCTGAGACACCGTCAGTTGCATAATACATTATTATTGTGTGTAACAGTAAGGAAGAAAAGCAACTGCCAATTAAACAAGGACATAAGACACATCCTGAGCCCGGATGAGCTGGAACGTGAAATTGCAAGTGATGTGGGGGCAGTGGATTGTGGCCATGGGGCCAGTAGGGTGGCTATTTTTGTTTCTGTTGCCTGTTCTGGGGTAAGCTTACTATGGTAAGTTGTGACAGGGCCAGCCTGGTGCATTGGATTCTCCACAGACCCATTGGCCTTACAGAGAAAATCCCCAGACCCAGATTCAGTTCCTCATTCTATCCGAGGCATGTCCAGGATACAGGCCTTCAGTCAGACCCAGATGGTGGGTGGAAACCTGGGACATCCATGGTGCCAGCCACTAGGACATCAGCAGAGGACCTCATGACCCTGGTGGGAGGCTGTTTGGGTGGTCCAGGTGATGGAAGAAATTGTCTCATGGGAGACAGATAATGCTTGGACCTCCGTGGCTGAGCATTGTATGGCAATGACCCATGTCCATGACCCAGTTGAAGGTCATTGGCAGGCAGAGGTGGGGTCCCTGTTTATTACATGGAGACAGAACTAGTAGAATGGATGGATGGATGGATGGATGGATGGATGCATGGATGGATGCATGGATAAATGATAGACTGGCAGATGATAGGTAGATGATAGATGGATAGATAGCGGATGAATACATGATAGGTGGATGGATAGATGATAGATAGATGGATGATTGACAGATGATGGATGAGTGGATGGATTGAGGGTGAGAGGGGGATCTACTAGGGAAACTGGATCATGTGATTATGGAGAAGTCCCATGCTAGGCCATCTGCAAGCTGGAGAACCCGAGAAGCTGGTAGCATGGCTCAGGCCAAGGCCAAAGATCTCAGGACTGATGGTGGAATTCTCAGTCCACAACCAAAGGCCTGAGAACCTGGAGTGGCTGGTGTAAGTCCCAGAGTCTAGAGGCCAGACAGCCTGGAGTTCTGATTTCCAGGGGCAGGAGAGGATGACATCCTGGCTGCAGAAGAGAGCTCACATGAATTTACCATTTCTCTGACTTTTGTCAGACTATTCTTGTGTCTGGACCCTCTGCTGATTGGGTGGTGCCCAGTCACATGGGGCGAGGATGGATCCTCCTTATTGAGTCCACTGATTCAAATGCCAGTCTCATCTGGAAACACCCTCACAGGCACACACTCAGAAATAATACTTTACCAGCCATCTGGGTATCCATTAACCCCATCAAGTTGACCCCTAACATCACCTGTCATCTGGATTCCTTCAGCCTCACCTGCAGTGTTCTCCCTGCTATGAAGGCCACATTTGTAGCATGGACTTCAGCATTCCTCATCACCAATGCCTCTGCTGATTACCTGGCTTGGCTTCCTTTTGTGGAAGAAGGATGCCCACCTTTGTGTTCTCTGGAGCTTGCCAGGCAAGCAGGTTATTGGAGACACCATGGCAGAGGCAGAGCCTTGGGAGGAAGATGGAGTTTGAATCAAGAAGCTCCTCCACTGACCTGGCTCTTAATTCATTGAGCAGCTGAAACTGACTGCTGTTTTTGTGCTTAGCAATATTTAGTCCCTAAGGGTTCAGCAGGGAGTGGAACAAAACACATATACTTTTTTTTTTCTTTTTTTGAGATGAAGTGTTGCTCTGTCACCAAATTGGAGTGCCGTGGCATCATCTCAGCTCACTGCAACCTCCACCCCTTGGGTTCAAGCGATTCTCATGCCTCAGCCTCCCAAGTAGCTGGGATTACAGGTGTGTACCACCATGCCTGACTTATTTATTTATTATTTTATATATGTATTATTTTTTGAGACAGAGTTGCACTCTTGTCACCCAGGCTGGAGTGCAATGGCATAATCTTGTCTCACCACAACCTCTGCCTCCTGGATTCAAGTGATTCTCCTGCCTCAGCCTCCTGAGTAGCTGGGATTGTAGGCATGTAACACCACACCTGGCTATTTTGGTACTTTGAATAGAGACAGGGTTTCTCCATGTTGGTCATGCTGGTCTCAAACTCTCAACCTCAGGTGATCCACCTGCCTCGGCTTCCCAAAGTGCTGGGATTATAGGTGTGAGCCACTGTGCCTGGCCTTTTTAATTTTTTTTCTTTTTTTAATAGAGATAGGTCTCACTATGTTGCCCAGGCTGGTCTCCAACTCTTGGCTTCTAGAGATCTTCCTGCCTCAGCCTCCCAAGTAGCTGGGATTACAGGTGCGATCCACCATATACGGCTGAGTCCTGGTTTATAACAACCCAGGCTGCCCTGGGGAAGGTGGATATAAGGGATGAGAGTAAAGGCAGGGAGAGCTGGGTGGTGACCTCAAGGCCTGTCCATGAAGTTCCTTCATGCCTCACTGGGAGCCTCCATTATTTTGACACAGGGTCTCTTTTGTCCAGGCTGGAGTGCAGTGGCACCATCTCAGCTCACTGCAGCCTCCATCACCTAGGCTGGAGTGAACCTCCCACTTCAGCCTCACGAGTGGCTGGGTCTATGGGCACGTGCCACCACACCTGGCTAATTTTTTTTTTTGTAGAGATGGTATCTTACCATGTTGCCCAGGTTGCTCTTGAGCTCCTGAGCTCAAGCAGTCCACCTACCCTGGCCTCCCAAAGTGCTGAGATTACAGGCATGAGCCTCCATTTATTACCCAGAGTATTTTCTGAAAATTGAGTGAGATAAATGTCATAATAAGCTGTGCCCTAGTGCTGAGCAAATGCTGGGGAGGTTTTAGTTGTACAAGTTGTATTTATTCATCTCTACACTTCTATCTTGCCAGGGAGGGTGTGGTCAGAACTGGCTCATTGGGCTTGAAAGCGGACCACCTGAAAGGGGGCTGGCTCTGTGAGTACCTTGGTGTTTAGGGGTGCTCAGCTTGGAGCAAGGGCATCATTTCCTAGGGACACTGATAGATGGATTGCTTGCTTTATTCCCAGAGGCATAAGCCAGATCTGGTACCTGTAACCCTTGTGGAACTGGAGAGAGTGACAAGAACAACCCTGTCCTAGGCTGGAATTTCCTGGTGTAGCCCTTTACACCCAGATCCCTTTAGTTAACTGGAGAAGGGAATGCAGCCCATGCAGCTCTGGGCTGCTGGGTTTCCTAGGCTCAGGGACCAGGTGAGGGAGGCCTGGGCTTGGGGGTGTGCATGGCTTCTTGGACCCCTTTACAATCTTTCTTAACTCCTGAGTGACTTCCTCTCAAAAGCCAGGTGTGGTGGGGCACAGTGGCTCATGCCTATAAAGCACTTTGGAAGGTACAGGTGGGAGAATCACCTGATGTCATGAGTTTGAGATCAGCCTGGCCAACATGGTGAAACCCTGTCTCTACTAAAAATACAAAAATTAGCTGGGTGTGGTGGTACTTGCCTGTAATCCCAGCTAACTTGGGAGGCTGAGGCACAAGAATTGCTTGAGCCTGGGAAGCAGAGGTTGCAGTGAGCTGAGATTGCACCACTCTGCACTCCAGCCTGGGAGACGGAGTGAGACTTCATCACAAAAAAAAAAAAAAAAAAAAAAAGGCAGGTGTGAGCCATCTCCCTGCTTCTAGCTTTGGGTTTGAAAACCCAATGCTTCATTGGTTTGTGTGTAATAGTTTTACATTCTCTTTTTTGTGTATGGCCTCTTAGAGCTTAGGGCCATTTTGGATTGTGGTTTCTGCAGGCATGAATACAAAATGCTTCTGTGACTCTGGAAGAGTTTGGCAGTTTTTTTTTTTTTTTTTTTTAAGTTAGACATAGTGACCATACAGCCAGTCACTCCCTTCCCAGACATCCACCCAAGACAGCTGAGAACATATGTTTATAAAAGACTGGTACAGGAACGTTCTTAGCTACTTTGTTTGTGATAACTCAAACTGGAGGTAAGCCAGACATCTATTAGCAAGTGAACAGACAGATTTACCCATATGTGCATCTGCACAACTGAATACTAAGTTATGTACAAGAAGGAACCATTGGCTGGGCACAGTGGCTCATGCCTATAATCTCAGCACTTTGGGAGGCCGAGGTGGGTGGATCACCTGAGGTCAGATTAAGACCAGCCTGGCTAACATGGTGAAACCCCATCTCTACTAAAAATACAAAAATTAGCCAAGTGTGGTGGTGTGCACCTGTAATCCCAGCTACTCAGGAACTGAGGCACGAAAATTGCTTGAACCCGGGAGGTGGAGGTTGCAGTGAGCCGAGATGGTGCCACTGCACTCCAGCCTGGGTGACAGAGCGAGACTCTGTCTCAATTAAAAAAAAAAAGATGGGCGTGGTGGCTCACACCTATAATCCTAACAATTTGGGAGGCCGAGGCGGGTGGATCACCTGAGCTCAGGAGTTCAAGACCAGCCTGGGCTACACGGTGAAACCCCATCTCTACTAAAAATACAAAAAATTGGCTGGGCATGGCAACTTGTACCTGTAGTCCCAGCTACTCGGGAGACTGAGGCAGGAGAATCAGTTGAACCTGGGAGGCAGAGGCTGCAGTGAATGGAGATCGTGCCACTGCACTCCAGCCTGGGTGACAGAGTGAGAATTTGTGTCTAAAAAAACAAGTCTGTGTAGTGGCTCACACATGTAATCCCAACGCTTTGACACTTTGGGAAGCCGAGGTGGGTGGATCACCTGAGGTTGGGAGTTCAAGACCAGCACAAGAAACCAGCACAAGACCAACATGGAGAAACCCCATCTCTACTAAAAATACAAAAAAATTTTGAAGAGAAAAAAAGAGACAGAGTTCGTCAACACACCCTAGTAAATTCAAGGGACTAGGTGTCAACTCCAGTCCCCTGGCAGCAGTCACCTGGAGGGCTGCTTGAACATAACTCAGTGGGAAAGAACGCCATGAGTGACTGTGGGTGTCTGCTGTGTGCATGAGAAGGAGGGGGAAGGGCCCAGTATTTTACATGCTTAAGCTCTAACCCCTTCATTTTCCATATGACAAAATCTAGAGCCAGGGAGGTGAGCTAACCAGCTTTGGGGTCACACTGTGAGCTGGTAGTAGAATGTGGCAGGTAACCTCACTCTCAGAACATTCTTCCAAGCTAGGGGCTGGCCAAAAATGGACTGAGGTCCACATGTGGCTCATGAGCTCAGCATGGATTTCATTTTTAAATTTTTTTGAGATAGAGTCTTTCTCTGTTGCCCAGGCTGGAGTGCAGTGGTATGACCTTGGCTCAACACGACCTCCACCTCCCAGGTTAAAATGATTCCCATGCCTCAGCCTCCCAAGAAGCTGGGATGCTCCTCCAAGCCTGGCTAATTTTTTTATGGGGGGACAGTGTCTCACTCTTTTGCCTATTTAGGAGTGCAGTGGCATGATCTTAGCTCACTGCAACTTCCGCCTTTGGGGTTCAAGTGATCCTCCTGCCTCAGCCCCCTGAGTAGCTATGACCACAGGTACACACCACCATGCCCAGCTAATTTTTTGTTTTTAGTGCAGACCGGGTTTCACCATGTTGGCCAGGCTGGTCTCAAACTCCTAGCCTCAAGCAACCCGCCTGCCTCAGCCCCTGAAAGTGTTGAGATTACAGGCATGAGCCACAGCGCCCAGCCAGATTTCATATTTTTAACAGTGAAAAAAAATCAAAACAATATTACATGACAGATGCAAATTCTGTAAAATTTAAATTTTAGTGTTTCTAAATACATTTTTACAGGAACAGTCACACCCATCGATTTCCGTACTATCTAAGGCTGCTTTTCCACTATGCTGGAAGAGACAGGTATTTGTGACAAAGACCATATGGCCTGGAATGCTGAAAGTTTCCAGAAAAAGTTTCTTTACTGCTACTTTGTTCCAGTGTCTCTTGAACTTTAATGTCCATACACACCGCCCAGAGAACTAGTTACAATTCAGATTCTGTTTCAATGGATCTGGGCTGAAGCCTAAAATTCTGCACAGTTAATAAGCACCAGGTGATGCCATGGCTGCTGGTCCATGGACCACACTTTGAGTCGAGAGGATCAACTCCAGTGTGTCTCTACATGTCGACCTGAACCAGCAGCAGCAGTACCTGGGGGATGTGTTAGAAATGCAGATAATCGGGCCCCACCCAGACCTACTAAACTGAAAATCTGAGTGGGACCCAGAAAGCTGTGTTTTATAGTAACAAGCTGTCGGCCAACACAGTGGCTTATGCCTGTAATCCCAGCACTTTGGGAGGCCGAGGCAAGTGGATCACCTGAGGTCAGGAGTTTGAGACCAGCCTGGCCAATATGGTGAAACACCATATCTACTAAAAATATTTTTTAAATTAGCCAGGTGTGATATTGCATGCCTGTAATGCCAGCTACTCAAAGGCTAAGGTGAAAGAATAGCTTGAACCCAGGAGGCGGAGGATGCAGTTAGCCAAGGTCATGCCATGGCACTCCAGCCTGGGAGACAGAGTGAGACTCCATCTCAATCAATCAATCAATCAAATATATTAAGCTATCCAGGTGATTCTGATGCAGGCTTGAATTTGAACACCATTTCTCCTGCAGGTCCAGACTCTGAGAGATTTAAGGTAAGACTAAGAAACTTCAGTGTCAGCATGAACACGATTTCACAAATGCTGAAAAGGCTAGGACTTCCTTAAACATTCCACCTGCAACTCAGCTAATAAGAAGCAGGTGGTAGTTTAACAGATAAGTTTCATATTTATAAAAATGTTTAACACTGCTTCACCGAAACTTGCCAGAAAAATTTGTCAACCTGACCAAGAAGGAATAGCTGTAATGAGCACATTACAAAAAGAATGATACAGTTAATAATAAAAGACATGGGACATCATCTGAAGTCATCCTTCACCATTAACTGTTTTTAACTGTGCTTAAAAGGGAATTTCTGTAGTCCATCTCTATATGGTCTCCTGATGTGGGGCCAGCTTTGCAAAATAGTAAGTTGCACTGTTGTTTTGCTTTTTTTCTTTTTTTTTTGAGATGGAGTTTTGCTCATTGCCCAGGCTGGAGTGCAATGGTGTGATCTCAGCTCACTGCAACCTCCACCTCCTGGGTTCTAGTGATTCTCCTGCCTCACCCTCCCAAGTAGCTGCGATTACAGACATGAGCCACCACACCCAGCTAATTTTGTGTTTTTAGAAGAGACGGAGTTTCATCATGTTGGTCAGGCTAGTCTCGAACTCCTGACCTCAGGTGATCCACCCCCACCTCTGCCTCCCAAAGTGCTGAGTATACAGTTGTGAGCCACTGTGCCCCGCCTGCACTGTTGTCTTTAAACTTTTCAAAGCCAGCTAGGCAGGGATAGGCTTGTCACCGTAACCCAGGACAGGCACCAGAACACTCAGTGTAGCATGGATCATGATAGTAAAAAACAGGGAACAATCTGTTTTTGTAAGGAATGGGAGCAAGGTAATTCCAGCAGGGCACATCCACATGCCAGGCAAGCACGCATCGTGAACACAAATGAAGCCAGGCATGGCAGCGGTGCACCTGCAGTCCCAGCTACTTGGGAAGCTAAAGCAGGAGGATTGGTTGAGCCCTGGACTTTGAGGCTGTAGTGAGCCATGATCACACTACTGTACTCCAGCCTGGGGAACAGAGCGTGATCCCATTTCAAAACCAAAACTAAAAAAAAAAGAAGATCAGAATGAACCCAGATGATATACTATTAACTACACAAAGAGAACTTTATGTACAGTATGATCCAATTCAAATCTGTCAAAATATTTTTTAAAAACCTATATGCTTGTACATTTTCTTCTAAAAGCATGCACAAAACCGTCACTTTGGAGGAGAGGAACTGATGGAAGAGAAGACAATATACTTTTTATTTTATATCTTTCTATATGATTTGATTTTTTTCCTACAGTGGATGACAAGTACTTGTTCAGCACCTGCTGGGCATTGTTTTATGTACTAAGGATACAGCAGCCCACCTGGAGCTAACATTCTAGTGGGGGAAAGACAATGAAATAAGTGTACTTTCAAAAATTCTTACTTTTAATTTTTTTTTTTTTTTTTTTTTTTTTTTTTTGACACAGGTGACTGCGCGGGGCTACAGCGGCGCCCAGGCACTAGGTGCCAGGCCCCGGTCTGCTGGCGGCCCGGCCACGCCCCCGAGCCTCCGCGGTGCTGATTGGCCGGCCTGCCGCGGGGGCGATCGGAGGGGGCGGCTGCTCGCGCGTCCGCTTCGTCTCCGCGGGGGGCGCGCCCGCGGCACGCGGCCCGGCGGGCCGGGAGTGAGCGACGGCCACGCGGACCAATAGGGTGGACGCGCACCGCCGCCGCCCGCGCGGCCCCTAACGCGGGCCCGGGCGCCGCGCCGCTGCGGCTGCAGGCGGCGACGGCTGCACCATGGGCCGGCTGCTGCGGGCTGCCGGGCTGCTGCCGCTGCTGCTGCCACTGCTGCTGCTGGCCGGGGGTGAGTGCGCGCCGGGCCCGGGCGTGGGCGGGCGGTGGCACAGTCGCTGTGCTGGACAGCTCCCCGGGCCGCCAACAAAGGGGCCAGCGTGCGGCGCTGCCGGGAGCGCGCCTGTCCCGGCCCCGCCGCGGCGCCGCCCCGACACGCGCGCACGTGGAGTGGGGGCGTAGGGGCAGCGGCAGGCGCCTAGCATGCGGGGCGACCCCCGACCGAGGCGCGGCGGTGAGCACCGTGGCCCCCACGCGCGACGAGCAGGGCAGGTGCGCAGGCTGCTGCCTTGCGGGCCTGGGGGCGCGCGTGTGTGCATGTGCATGTGTGTATGTGCGAGTGTGCATTGTGTGCCTGCACACTCGGGGGAGGGGGAATATGTGACAGCCACGCGGAGAGGAGGCCGCATTGTGAAGGTCCCACGGGCCGCGGGTGGAGTGTGCGGCGGGCACGCTGAGGCGCGGGGTGGCTGTTTACCCGTTTTTTGCCGGGAGGGAGTGTGTGTGTGTCACAGTGAATGGGTATCCTCCCCTGTTCTGGGCGACTCTATTAGGAGCTGACACAAACGGGCGTACAGCCACGGAGGGCCCGTGACAGCACACGGCGGGAGGCTCCCACGCAGCTCACACATGAGGGAGGTGTGAGACTTGGATGTGTGGTTTCCATTCAGCAGCCGTGCCGGGCGGCGGGCTGGGGGTGTGGCGCAGGTGTGAAAGGGATGTGTCTGCCTGGGAGAGAAAGAGGCCTCCTGATGGCTTCCAACGCAGATGGGGATTTAAAAGCGGTTGGTGTGTAGGGAGGTGGCCACGAGGGATGTGACAGCCCATGAGGCAGGCAGCCACTATGGAAATGGCCGGGCAAAGGGCTATCTGCAAAGGTGGATCAAATAAGGTCATAGCTGAGTAGCTCCTGCATACGCTGGCGCAGCAGAGGAAGAGAATGTTACAGTGCATGTTAAGGTGTGACTGGTGCTGCTGAGGAGTACCCGGATGAGCAAGTGTGCGTGTGTGCCTGTACACGCTCATCAGCTAGCTGTAACTTCACTTCTAATGCACATGTCAGAATGTGTGTATGGGCATGTAGGAGTGTGCACAGGACACTTCCCACGCAGCTGGCCCACGAAGACACAGGCACTTTGTGTGCAGCTGTGTGTGAGTGAAAGAGAAACCTAGTGCAGGATCTCTGTGGGAGGGGAGGAACAGTCTTTGCTTGAGGTGGGGCATGACCCTGGGGCTCAGAGTGGCAGAATCTCAGGGTAAATGGCTGGGAGGGGAAAGTGGTCCCTCACACACTCCTGTGCATGTCATGGGAAGGCTCAGTTCAGGGAGGGCACATTTTCTCCACAGTCAGTCTAAGGATGAAGAAAGGCCCTAGGTGGTGTGCACAGAAAAACACATTCATCAGTGTTGGCTCAGACACTCACACCTACCCACCTATATTCTTTCACACCATAAATCCTCTTTGGAAGAAGGCGACATTCAACAAATAAACATCAGTTGATTGGTCTGCTATTTCTTTGTGTGACAGTCATAAGCCAGAACTGGCCAGCAACGTCTGTGAGAACCCAGGCCCAGCTGTAACTGCCCATGTGCTTATGTGACCAGCTGTGAGGACTGTGGGCAGCCTGCCTCCCCGTTCCTCTCTCCGGTGCATGCTCTTCATGACGCACTTTTTACCCCGTGCTTGGAGGACATGTGCGTGTCTAGCAGTGTGTCTCTTACACACCTTTGTGTGGAAGCCCTTCTGGGAGCTGTCAACATTCTTTCTCAGGTGTTTAAAGAGTGGAGGTAGCGTGGCCGAGCTCGGCAGTTCCTGTTGTCGCTGACACTCAAGGGTGAGGGGCTGTGTGACAGATGCTGCAGGGCCCCTCCCAGATTGGTGTCTGCCAAGAGCTTAGGGAGACTGGACTTCAAAGCCCCTGTTTAGGGGAGGGGTGGGGTGTAGCTGATGGTGGAAATCAGAAAGGATGTTTGCACGTGGAGCAGATGCAGGGACTGATTTGGAAAGGTAAGATAAAACATGAAGATCACCGTAGTCTTGTTTTTCCCACCACCCCAAAGGTCAGTCTGCTTCCTTTGCCTCTTTCTGTGTTTGTTTGGATCAGATTTTCAGTTCTTTGAGGCTGATCCCCTAACCCTTTTCATGTGCCATCTTTTTCTCTCTCCTCTGTTAGGCATGATGATGTAACAGAAAATTATAAGTGCTAGAGGGAAAAAGGAAACCAATCACACATAGAGTGTATTTCTGAAATTTTAAGTCAGGTGGGGTCTCAAAGCAGATTAATTATTAAGTGCAAAACTAATTATACACAGAATGGCTAGGTCTCAGCTACTATTTTGGTGTCATCTTATGGTGGGCAAGTTTGAAAAGAAGTAACCTCTTGTAATTACTTAAATAATTACCCATTGCCAAGGCCTTTGAAAATATCAAGGTCTTTATAAAGACAAAACAGTCATTAGAGGGAAAAATAACTTTAAGAAAATGAAACTGTTTACTGGAAAAGAAATGAAAAACCAGGAAAATACCAGACCCCTTTTTCTTCAGTAGGGTTTTCAAAATCTTTGGCAATTTCTGTCAGACCATTGGGAAGGGAAGACAAAGAAGGAAAGGGAGAGATGTTAGAGGAAGGCTGTGGGTTCCTGTCTTGACAGGTGGGAGAGGCTCAGAGAGATGAGGGCTCACGAGAGCCATGGAAATGACAGGGAAGAGGCCCAGGCAGACACATTAGACCACAGCTCTGTGCACAGAGAGCTGGACTCACTAGAAAGTGTTTGATCCTCCAGAGTGGGGGAAGGAAACAGGCTCCTCTGGGCAGACTGACCTGGAGAGGGCAGAGAATTCTTGAGTTCCAAGCCACTCCGAGGAGCCATGAGTAGGGTGTAGATGGCAGCAGCCTTCCCCTGCCATGCCTCAGCCTCTACCTGCCATGCCACAGCCTCTACCTGCCATGCCACAGTTCAGCTCTGAGAGAGAGTGCCAAGGTTTGGGAGACAACCCATGTTTAATCTTTCAGTGGTTTTGTAGAGGGTGAACTTCAAGATTCTTAGGGAGAGTCAGTTTACCCTTTTCTAACAAGGCTGAAGTAACATCTTTCCCAGCATACCTGCTGGAGGTTGGAGCATGCAGATAAAGATCTTCAGTTCATGGCCCTCTCAAAGCAAGCTGCCTGGGTGCCCTGGGAACCTATACATTATGTATTATTTAATTATTATAAACATTTTCCATCAGTTGACTTTTTTTCTTCCTGGAATGCATGAATGAGTTTTTCCAGATTTGTTTCTTGTATTTTGGCTCCCTGCCAGCCCTGGGGATACTGCTTTTGCAGAGCAGGGCTGTTCCATCGGCTGATACCCCCTACAGACCTTAGGTTCCACTTCCCAAGAGTTGGTAATTTTCCTGAGGGCAAAGCCTGTCTCTTGTTCATCTGTATCTTGTTGCACCTCCAGGAAGGGCCTAACACTGTGTTTGACACAGAATAGGAGCTCAGGAGTGACTGTATTTTTCTTTGTAATTAACAGTCTAATAGAAATTTTACCTCTAATAAGAGGTCAGCCCACCTGAAACAAAAGTTCAATTATAGTTGGTATCACATCTGATTGGCAGTATTATATGTTTCTGATTCACTTTTCAAAAATTAGAAAATAACTATTAAATAAGTACAGCTTATAGATGAAACATTTCCAAATGCAGGGGCCACATGGAAATGTAAATAAAGGGGGATTCTTGTTGGTGAAAACATTGGGAGTCACTTTACTAATGTCTTTTACAAGAGAAGAGGTTTCTTCACTTGACTGGATTGGTCTGGGGGACCTTGGGCAGAGTGTTTGGAAAGGGGTGTCTTCTAGTCTTCTGTCTGGCTTCTTTCCTTGGCTCTTAAAGTGCATGAAGTATTTAAGCTGTCTTACACAGTCTCTTCCTTCATGTATGCTTTGGAGGAAGGAAGGTACTCAACCCGGGTAGTAATAGCTTTCCATTCCTCCTGGAGCATCCACAAGACCTTTTTGTGGGGAAGAAACCAGCTAATTTCAGCTCCTCTATTAACTGGCTGTTTGACTTTAATCCCACGAGGCCTCAGTTACTTGATTTGTAAAACAAGAGGGTTGGACTAGACTACTATTTATTTATTAAAACCTTTATTGAGTCCCCCATTGTGTGTTAAAGGTTGTGCCAGGCGCTGAAATTCCAGGGTAGAATTGACACAAGGGACTCCTCATTTACAAGGGAGGCCATATGAAGGTCTGTTACAGTTTGGTGAGAAAGTGTATCGAGAGTAGTTTGTTGAGAAGGCTGTGATAGACAGGAGCAGTGCCTCATCCAGACTTCGAGTGGCCACAGAAAGCTTCTTAGAAGCTAAGACTGGAGGCAGGAGTGAGAATTAGCAGATGGGTGGTGGGACAGGACAGAGATGGGGAGACACAGATGTTCAAGCAGACGAGCATGTGCAGAGACCCAGAAGGCAAAAGAGGCGGCTGTGTTCTGGAAATTGTGGGTAGTAAGTTTGTCTGAAGCATCGAGTATGATGGGGGAAGGTATGTGCAGAGAGGGGAGGGGAGGTAGCAGTTAACTTGTGAGAGCCTTCTTTGCCTTTTTAAAGGATCTGACCTGTATGATAGAATAATAGAACCAGATTTGCATTTTATTTTATTTTATTTTTGAGATAGAGTCTCACTCTTCTGCCCAGGCTGGAGTGCAGTGGTGCAGTCTTGGCTCACTGCAACCTCTGCCTCCTGGGTTCAAGCGATTCTCCTGCCTCAGCCTCTCGAGTAGCTGGGACACAGGTGGCCACCACCACACCCAGCTAATTTTTATATTTTTAGTAGAGATGGGGTTTCACTTTGTTAGCCAGGCTGGTCTCGAACTGCAGACCTTGTGATCCACCTGCCTTGGCATTTTAAAAAGACCTCTTGGGCCGGACGTGGTCTCATGCTTATAATCTCAGCATTCTGAAGCGTGAGGATCACCTGAGGTCAGGAGTTTGAGACCAGCCCAGCCAACATGGCGAAACCTCGTCTCTACTAAAAATACAAAATTAGCTGGGAGTGCTGGTGCATACCTGTAATCCCAGCTAGTCGGGAGGCTAGACAAGATCCTTAATTCATCCTCTCCCAGGAACAAAGGGGAACTTCAAGGGGAGTGGACCCAATATTGATTATCTTAGCTTTCTCTGGCTTTTAAATACCTTTGGCTCGAAGAAACCACAAAATATGAGATGGCTGTTTCTCTGTTTGAGTCAGGGATTCAGACACAGGCTCCAGGAACACGGCTTCAGCTTTGTGGAGCCAGGGCCTGTCTGGAAGCAGAATCTTTGACCTTGGACATGGTGCCTAGGAGAACAGAAGACATTCCGGATGGGCTGTGAATGGCCTGGACTTGGCAGAAGGCCTGTGAGCAGTCCTCAGGGGCATTGGCAACAGAGCAGTGCCATTGGCTCCTACCTGCCCAGGGTCACAGCATGCCCACCCTTTAGTTATTTTTTATTTTTTTTTATTTTTTTGATATGGAGTCTCACTCTGTTGCCTAGGCTGCAGTGCAATGGCACCATCTTGGCTCACTGCAACGTCCGCCTCCCAGGGTCAAGCGATTCTCCTGCCTTAGCCTTCCGAGTAGCTGGAGACTACTTGTGTGTACCACCACGTCCAACTCATTTTTGTGTTTTTAGTAGAGACAGGTTTCGCCATGTTGGCCAGGCCTGTCTCGACCTCCTGACCTCAACTAATCTGCTCACCTTGGCCTCCCAAAGTGCTGGGATTACAGGTGTGAGCCACTGCGCCTGCCCCTGCTCCTATCCCTGCCCTTTAGTCATGATGATACTTTCTAAAGCTCAGAGTTGGACCTGTGAATTATCTTACTGAGAGACAGAGCTTCACAGCATCTTAGAGGTTGGCATAGACGTTACCAGCCCTGGTCAGATGCTAAGGCTCTGATGCCTCCTTAGCCCCAGGGTTGGCTTTGAGGCCACATAGAATTACTCTGATCTTATTACTCATATCAACCTTTTTTTTTTTTTTTTTTTTTTGAGATGGAGTCTAGCTCAGTCACCCAGGCTAAAGTGCAGTGGCACCATCTCTGCTCCCTGCAACCTCTGCCTCCCAGGTTCAAGCGATTCTCCTGCCTCAGCCTCCTGAGTAGCTGGGATTACAGGTACCTACCACTGAGCCCAGCTAATTTTTTTTTTTTTTTTTTTTTTTTTTTGTATTTTTAATAGAGATGGGGTTTCACCATCTTGGCCAAGCTGGTCTCGAACTCCTGACCTCGTGTTCCACCTGCATCAGCCTCCCAAAGTGCTGAGATTACAGGTGTGAGCTACTGCGCCCGGCCCAACCTTTTGTTTTAATGTATTTGAAGATACCATGATCTCTTTTAAATATCTCTTTTTCCCCAGGCCACGAACTTCACAGGTCTATGTTTTTTATATAGGATAATGATACAATATTTGTAGAATACTTTGGTTTGTGAAGCTCTTTGTAGAGCAGCTTTCACACAAGGCTCAGGGATTACCTCACATGGTGCCCCTCACACTGGAGGCATGGTAGGAATTGCTGTCCTTGTTACATAGAGGAGGAGAGCAAGGCTTGTGGTGGTGAAGTCAGCCAGAGAAGCCAGAGTGTAATCCGTTTCCTGGTACCAGGCCCTCTCTCCTATTATAGAACAACTTTCTGTCTCTGACCTCAGGGCCTGTGTATCTTCTGCTGGAGTCTCCACATGCCCCAGAATACGCCCCTGTGGCTGGATGTGGCATTCTTGGCTGTGTGTTGTCTGGCTGGTGCACAGTGTGCACAGACTCCCTGATACCCAGACTTACAGGACAGTCTGAAATGCTCATTTTCTTCAGTGGTCAGTTACTGGCACATACCAAGCTTAGGGCCTGCTCAGCAAAGCACATGGTACCAATAATATTAGCCTTATTTTTATTATAAACATCACTAAAAAGTGCCATGGACTACAGTCAAGTCAGGTCACAGTACACATCTGGTATAGAGCAAGAGGAAGACTCCAAAATTCCCCCTTCCCTAGATCCTAAAATGTCAGTCTTGGAAAAGAATTTGGAGATCATTTCATCCAGCTCCTTGTCTTTTGGGCCAGGAGACTGAGACCCAAAGGTCTTGAGCAGCTTTCCAGGAGCCTCACAGCAAGTTAGTAATATTTGTGTGGTTAGGTCATTAAGTTAGAGGTTGAGTTGGAAACTGGCAAATAGGGCTATATTCCTGTCTTTAAGGAGAGTGAAAGAGGAGGAAAAAGGTCTCCTTTAATTTGTTTTACTGTCCATTTATTTGCTTGTTTTGATAAATTAGAAGAGAGAGAGATTCCAAGATTTTAAACAAATATGTCAAATTACCAGCACTGGGTGAGTTTGAACTGTGATGTCATGTGTTCCACCCCTCCACCCGACCATTCACCTCATGTGGGTTTTTAAAAGACTACGTTCAGAGGCTGGGCTCAGTGGCTCATGCCTGTAATGACAGCACTTTGGGAGACTGAGGCAGGCGGATCACTACTGATCAGGAGTTCGAGACCAGCCTGACCAACATGGTGAAACCCTGTCTCTACTAAAAATGCAAAAATTAGCTGGGTGTGGTGGTGGGGACCTGTAATCCCAGATACTCAGGGGACTGAGGCAGGAGAATCTCTTGAACCAAGGAGGCGGAGATTGCAGTGAGCTGAGATCACACCACTGCACTCCAGCCCAGGTGACAGAGTAAGACTCCGTCTCAAAAAATATATAAAAAAAAAAAAAGTTAAAGACTACGTTAGGTTACTGTATAGCTGACATACAAATCATGTTCTTAATGCAGTTTTGGAAAAATTTCAACTAAGGTTGGAAGCCTGGGGAACGCTGTCCAGATGAACAGCTAGGTCCTTAAAAGCACAGGCCCTGTCTTCACTTCTGTTTGTAGACCCAGCACCCAGCACAATTGCCAGCAGAGAGGGGGTACTAGGAGGCGCTTTCTAGAGTGAGCACATGTGCAGTGGAACGCTGAGCTCAGTGATTCCTCTCTTCTCCCCTGCCCGTCTCCATATGTCTCCTCTTGCCCCTGCCATAGGAATGTCTAAGCAGTTTGGCCTTGTTTGTTTGTTTGTGACGGAATCTCACTCTGTCACCAGTCTGGACTGCAGTGGCTCAATCTTAACTCACTGCAACCTCTACCTCCCAGGTTCAAGTGATTCTCCTGCTTCAGCCTCCTGACTACCCCGGACTACAGGTGCATGCCACGAGGCCCAGCTAATTTTTGTCTTTTTAGTAGAGATGGGGTTTCACCAAATGGGCCAGGATGGTCTCGATCTCCTGGCCTCGTGATCCACCTGCCTCAGCCTCCCATAGTGCTGGGATTACAGGCGTGAGACACCACGCCTGACCCATTTGGCCTTTTTGAAATGAAAGCAGCCTGTGAGAATCCCCAGGAAGCCTCTGGGTGTTAGGAGTGTCCACTGAAGTCACCCCCTCCCCAGGACCTTTGTCATTTGAGACATCTCTAACCTGGCACCAGTCTTGTCCTCTCTAGCCTCCCCTGACTGTCTGGCTTTTATGTCTGCGCAGGAGCATCCCTGGGTGCTTGTGCAGCTGGGTCTGATGAGCCTGGCCCAGAGGGCCTCACCTCCACCTCCCTGCTGGACCTCCTGCTGCCCACTGGCTTGGAGCCACTGGACTCAGAGGAGCCTAGTGAGACCATGGGCCTGGGAGCTGGCCTGGGAGCCCCTGGCTCAGGCTTCCCCCAGTGAAGAGAGTGAAGAATCTCGGATTCTGCAGCCACCACAGTACTTCTGGGAAGAGGAGGAAGAGCTGAATGACTCAAGTCTGGACCTGGGACCCACTGCAGGTAGCTCTTCTTACTTACAGAGCATGTGTTGAGTGCCAGCCAAGTGTCTAGGCAAAATGCCAGGTGACCATTTCCTTGCCAGAAGCATCTCCTCTCTCTCCCCACAGTTTACTACGCTACTGCGGTGTACCTGCATATCAGAGCTAAGGCTCCGGGATCCTGAGTGTCTCACAGGCCCAGGAGGCCCTTTCTCTTAATATTAACCACTGGTTAGGGAGCCCTTAGTCTGTGCTCGTTTAATTCAATACAATGCTTATAACCTGAGAGATGAGTAATATAACCCCCCTTGTAGACCAGAGAGCACAGACTCAAAGGTTAAATGCTGGCCTGAGGTCAAACAGTGGCTCAGATGCTCAGTCATGATTAGACCTATGGCTTTCCAAGGCCTAGGGCTCTTTGTTTTGTTTTTCCCTACTGCTCTATTCTGTCTCTGTTGAAGATTGCCATGAGTTAGCTGATCTGTGTTTCCTTGAGTCTATATGACCAGCAGTTGAGGCATTCTAACCGCCCTTTCCTTCGTCATGCACCAGAGCTGGGCTGATGAACATTTGGGTCCTGAAGCAAGCCTGAGGCCTAGGGCTCCGGGCTGGAATATTGCCCTGGGCTGACACTGATGCAGATGTGTGGGAGTGTGCAGACCGCGCGGCCAGCCATAGCCGCTCCACCAGTGTCCCGGGCCAGCAAGGCCCATCTCTAGCAGGGACTGAGGAATTGGTATGATTGTGTGTGCACACAGGGGCAAGGTGTTACAGAACTTAACCATAATTTTTCTTTTTAAAATAGATAGTGTTAATTGGATTTACTTTTTCTAATTATAAGAGAACACATGAACATTGTAGAAAATCTAAAGAGCACGAAAATAATACAAAGAAGAAAATAAGGCCAGGTGCAGTGGCTTACATCTGTAATCCCAGCACTTTGGGAGGCCAAGGTGGGTGGATCTCTTGGGGTCAGGAGTTTGAGACCAGCCTGGCCAACATAGGGAAACCTTGTCTCTACTGAAAATACAAAAATTAGCCGGTGCAGGGGGTGGGCACCTGTAATCCAGCTACTCGGGAGAATCGCTTGAACCCGGGAGGTGGAGGTTGCAGTGAGCAGAGATCACACCACTGCACTCTAGCCTGAGCGACAAGAACAAAACTCCTTCTCAAGAAAAAAGAAGAAGAAGAAAATAAAAACCACCCATAATCTGATAATTAAAAGATAATTGCTGTTAGTAGTTTGGGGATATGTAGTTCTAGTCACTTTTATGTGCAAACTTGGAATTGTAGGGACATTTTGTTTCCACTCAAAATATTTCATAAGTATGTTTCTACATCATTAAATATCCATTTATAACCTGATTTTTTTTTTTTAGATGAAGTCTTACTCTGTCGCCCAGCTGGAGTACAGTGGCATGATCTTGGCTCACTGCAACCTCGGCCTCCCAGGTTCAAGCAATTCTCCTGCCACAGCCTCCAGAGTAGCTGGGATTATAGGCACCCACCACCACACCTAGCTAATTTTTCTATTTTTAGTAGAGATGGGGTTTCACCATGTTGGCCAGGATGGTCTCGATCTCTTGACCTCATAATCTGCCCACCTCGGCCTCCCAGAGTGCTGGGATTACAGGCATGAGCCACTGTGCTCGGCCTATAACCTGATTTTTAAACATGTTATTATTTATTTATTTGTGCTTAGAGTTGAGGTTTTGCTCCTTTGTTCAGGTGCAATGACAGCTCACTGTAACCTTGAACTCTTGGGCTCAAGCCATTCTCCCACCTCAGCCTCCTAGGTGGCAGGGACCACAAACATGTGCCACCTCACCTGACTAATTTTTTCATTTTTTTATAGAGATGGGGTCTTGCTATATTGCCCAGGCCCGGTCTTGAACTTCTGGGCTCAAGCGATCCTTCTCCCTTGGCCTCCCAAAGTGCTAAGATTATAGCTGTGAGCCACTGTGCCCAGCCTGTAACCTGATTTTTAATAACTACATAGTATTTTATCATGTGGGTCATCAGATGTATTAAACTGGTTCCTTACTGTGGAATACTTAGGTTGTCGTCAGTTTTGATGTTGCTACAAATATCCTTATACGTTTTCACACCTTCCTGGTTGTTACCTTAGGACAAATTTCTAGTATAAAATTGATAGGTCAAAAGATGTATCAGTCAGCATCCCACACAGAAACAGAAGTCCCAATCAAATTAAGACAATCTAAGGAGAGTTTGTTTATAAAGCAGCAGACTTATGAAGGTATGGACTGGATACAGGTGAACCACCAAAGGATCTGGGGTTAGCAGCAGCTAGTGCTTACCATCCCTGGGCACAGGGAGACCAGGGGAAGGGATGAAGACGGGAGCCTACAGGGAAAGTGGTGTAGAGGGTGGCCAGATATGGGAGGAGACCAAGAGAATGAACACCGCACCCCCCAACAAGTGTTTTCTCTTTCCCTTGTCAACTTGATAGGAAAAATTATAATGGCCTTTGATTACTAGTACATTTAACACATATATGTATAAAATACATATTTACATTCATTGTATATAGAATATGTGTATTCTATAAAATATACGTATACACAAAAATAATGGCCACTTATCGCTCTTCTTTTTGATTTGAAGCACAGTGTAGTTAAGAGAACAGGCTTTGGAGTCAGGCAGGCTCCAGTGTTGTCATTTAACAGTGATACAACTTTTTGCAAGTAACTCACCCTAAGTCTCAGTTTTTTCATCTAGGAAATGGAGATAATCATAGTACCTACCTCACAAGGTTGTGAGGTTCACATACCATCATACATTTCAAGCCCTTAGCACAGTACTTGACAATTGTAAGTGCTCTGTGACTATTAGCTATTATTACTTTTCCATTTTTTTCTATTGAGTCTTTAATTTTTTCTTATCTATATGTACAAATCTAAAAAAGGATACTAACCTTCCTCTGACAAACATAGAAAACATTTTTCTAGTTTGTCAACTGCTTTTATTTTTACTATAATTTTTGGCATAAATAAATATTTTATGAGCTTAAAGTTACTTTTTTTTTTCTTTGAGACAGAGTTTTGCTCTAGTCACCCAGGCTGAAGTGCAATGGCATGATCTCAGCTCATTGCAACCTCTGCCTCCCAAGTTCAAGCAATTCTACTACCTCAGCCTCTGGAGTAGCTGGGATTACAGGCATGTGCCACCATACCCAGCTAATTTTGTGTTTTTAGTAAAGATAGGGTTTCACCATGTTGGTGAAACCAGGCTGGTTTCAAACTCCTGACCTCAACTGATCTACCTGCCTCAGCCTCCCAAAGTGTTGGGATTGCAGGCATGAGCCACCGCACCCAGCAAAATTACTTGTTTTAAAATGTTTTTATGTGTTTTTCTTTGCTTTATGTTTAGAAAAGCCTTTCTTCCCTTGAGATACATGCACCTTTCTTCCTTCTCTTCTTTTTTTTTTTTTAATGTAAACTCTTTTTTTAAATTATTTTATGTTTTGGACACAGGGTCTCACTCTGCCCCACAGGCTGGAGTGCAGTAGCACAATCTGAGCTCACTGCAGTCTTGACCTCCCAGGCTCAAGCAATTCTCCTGCTTCAGCCTCCCAAGTAGCTGGGACTACAGGTGTGCCCCATCATGCCTAGTTAACTTTTCTGTTTTTTGTAAAGATGGGGTTTCACTGTGTTACCCAGGCTGGTCTTAAATTTCCTGGGCTCAAGCCATCCACCAGCCTCAGGCTCCCAAAGTTCTGGGATTACAGGTGCGAGCCACCACTCCCAGCCCCTTCTATTCTTTAGCTTAACCTTTTACATTTAAGTCTAATCTAGCTGTAATTTATTTTTGTGTGTGGTGTAAGATAGGGATCTAATTTTATTTTCTCCATATAGATCATCTGTTGTCATGGCAGCATTCATTGATAAATCTTGCTCTTAGTATCTTAAAGAAATGATATTTTGTTGTTGTTTTGAGACGGAATCTTACTCTGTCGCCCAGGCTACAGTGCAGTGGTGTCATCTCAGCTCACTGCAATCTGCCTCCCAAGTTCAAGCAGTCCTCCTGCCTCAGACTCCCTGGTACCTGGGATTACAGGTGTGCCACCATGCCCAGCTAATCTTTGTATTTTTAGTAGAGATGGATTTTACTGTGTTGCCCAGGCTGATCTCGAACTCCTGACCTCAAGTGATCCACCCACCTCAGCCTCCCAAAGTATTGTGATTACAGGCGTGAGCCACTGTGCCTGGCCAAGAAATATTTAAAAGAAACTTTTACATTGTACCAGATAATTCTTGGGTTTTTTTCGGCCTTTTCCTTTTGTTGAGACTGTTGAGCGTCTAGTGTGAGGTAAGCAGTCACACAGAGAGCCTTGGCCTCAGGACCACAGTGGAGGGCCCTGAAGCCTTGATGAGCTCGATTTATTGTCCTCCCCCACTCCCCCAGGGGATTTGTTTCCCTTTCCTTTTCTCTCAGTTCATGCCTCTTCCTCTCTCATTGGCTTCACTAGGTCTCATAAGAATAAAAATAGCTCTCATTCATTGAATATGGGCCATGCATAGGCCTTTGCCTCCATTGTCTCTAGTCCTCACCACAGCTACACGTGGCATGGCTGTGAGGTGGGGATACCAAACGCCCTACCCAGGATGGGCAGGAGACTAGGGAGGTGCAGGGAGGAGGGCAGGAGGCTGGGGAGGGGCAGGGAGGAGGGCAGGAGGCAGGAGAGGGGCAGGGAGGAGGGTGGGAGGCCAGGGAGGTGCAGGGAGGAGGACAGGAGGCAGGAGAGGTACAGGGAGAAGGGGCGGGAGGCTGGGGAGAGGCAGGGAGGAGGGTGGGAGGCTAGGGAGGGGCAGGGAGGAGAGCTGGTTCAGTCCCGTTCCTCATTGGTCCTCTCCTGACTTGTCCCCTCGCCCATGGCCCTTACTTTCCTCAGGTCAATCTCTTCTTCATACCACCCGACCTGTGAAAAAACTGGAGTTGCCCATCTTCTTCTCAAACAAACTAGCAAACAAACCCCAGTGCTCACAGGCTAAAGGCTGAACTTCTTAGCATAGCAGAAAATGCTGTTGACAGTCCGGCCCCAGACTTCCCCAGCCTCTTGTTCCCTGCTCCAGCATGCATCTGATCAGCTTGTTCTCTTCCTTGCTTGGCAGAGTTGAACTGACGCATGAGGAAGTGGGCTACTTTGCCCAAGGGTACACAGCTTGGATGTGATGGAGCTGGATCTAGAGTCAGTGTCTTCTCACTGACAACAGCCCGGCCTATTCCCTCAGCCTGTGATGCACTTGTTCCTCTTGTCCCATCTGCTTGGGAAGCTCTTCTCCATCTTGATGTCCTAGTAGACGTGTATTTGACCTTCAGCACCTAGCTTGAGAGGGATAGCTTCCAGAGGCTTTTGCCAGCTCTGCCTAATGAGCAGGACCACTGCAAGTGGTTAATGCCGATGGGCTCATGACCAAACATGGGAGTTGGAGCTGAAGTCCAGCATATGCCCTGCCCACCAGGCCATGGGCTGGGTGGGAGGAACACTGTTTTCTAATTCTTCTGCCCAGAGGGGACATCTCCATGTACTGGCAGTGGTCCTGAAATCAGGCTAGTCACTCCTACTTCTGTTTTCTCACAGCACCTTCATGGCACGTGATTAGGACATGACAGAGACAAGAAAGTGGCTAAAGTGGCAGGCTGACAGCGAATAGGCAGGCTGGTGTAGGAGGCAGCCCAGGGACAGTGGCATGCCCCAATCCACTGTTCTCTTCTGCTGTTGTACCCCAGAGTCACAGGCTTCTGTCTAAGGGTTCTTGGGGGAGAAGAAGGTGGATCATCTCTTGGGGGTTAGAGGAGCCCAAAGGAACCTTGAGAGGGCCTGCCTGGTTCAGGAGTCCTTCAGAGTCCAGAGGGACTGTGCCAAGTGCCATCCTAACATGGCCATTGGAGACATTGAACTCCATGCAGCAGTAGCAGGGACTGCTGAAAACCATGCTGCAGACAGGTCAATCTCAGATCAAGTACCCTTTTAAACATTGTGACATCAGTCCATGTATTCAACACCCAGTATGTGCCAGGCACCACGTTAGGGGTTGTGGGTTCTCATTTAACCTCCACTGAAAAATGTAAGTGTATATTCTTACTCCCATTTAGCCAATGAGCAAACCTGAGGCTTAGGGAATTTGGATTTACAGCATATGTTGTATGGTACTTATCACCATTTTTCCATAGAATTTTGAGTTAGCGCATTTGAACTTCACAACCACTCTGTGAGCTCAGCCAGGCGGCAGTTATTCTCTTTGCTTGACAAATGGTGAGCCAGGCCAAGGGAGGTTCATACCTTGGCCCAAGGCCACACAGCTTGTGTGTGGCAGAGCCGAATTTGGACTCGGCATCCCTGAGCACTGATACCCTGGGCCTGACTTCTTGCCAAGGGAGCACATTGATGGCACATGTGAGAAAGGAAACCAGTCCATTCTGTCACTAGGACTTTGTCATACATCCCATTTTAGTTTGTTGGGCCTCAGATAGAACTGATGCCCTCCTTCTCCATCTCTAGTGATAGCCCCTGGGCCCAGTGGGAAAAACAGCTGGTGAAGTTTCTGCTTGGTGGATAATGAGCAGTGTAACCTTGAGTTGGTTGCTTTTCCAGTGTTGGCTTCAGTTTCTTCATCTGCAAAATGAGACCTGGAAATAATAGATTGAAGTCTTTCCAGCTTGAAAATATTATGATTCTGTGACATTTCAAGTGAAAAGAGCAACCTCAACAAGGCAGGGAAAAAGACATGAAATGCAAATTGCTACTCTACCAGCTAGCATCAAACAAAGTTACAGCCTGACCAGTTAATTCACGCACAATTGTTAATGATTAGGAGCAGTCTCTCAGGTTACCTACTCATCCCAAGACTATCCCCACTGTCCCCTCTACCTCTTTCATTTTCTTTTTTTTTTTTTTTTTTTGAGACAGAGTCTCACTCTGACACCAGGCTGGAGTGCATTGGTGCAATCTTGGCTCACTACAACCTCCGCCTCCTGGTTGAAGTGATTCTTCCATCTCAGCCTCCCGAGTAGCTGGGACTACAGGCAGGTGCCACCATGCCTGGCTAATTTTTTTTGTATTTTTTTAGTAGAGACAGGGTTTCACCATGTTGGTCAGGATGGTCTCAATCTCTTGACCTTGCGATCCTCCCACCTCGGGCACCCAAAGTGCTGGGATTACAGGTGTGAGCCACCGCGCCCAGCCTACCTCTTTCATTTTCTAAGCTCCTTAAGGAAATTGTCTTGCATGCAGTTTTAATTTTCCTAGTGAGTGAGCAAATTTAAATGTTCTGCAAGAAACACTTTGGTCTTTGGGGTTGGCAAGTCCTAGATACCCAACTGAGAAGGCTCACAGGCCTGTGGGATACAAGGGGACTTTATTGGCTGAAAAATGGGGGTCCAGGGACAGGCTTTCTGCTCCAGCACTCAGCGTGCTGCCCTTCATGTGCTAGAGCCTGCCCTGCCCCATCAGTTGTGCTAGGCTTTCCCTTTCCGGCTTCGTTCTCAGTCAGGCTGGTCCTGGGCAATGGCTTGGAGAGCCGCAGTAGCTCCACGCTGTCGTCCCATCTCAGCACCCCGCAGAAAGGGGAGCTCTGCCTTCCCAGCACTTCAGGGACAGTCTCTGGATGGTCTCACTGGGTCCTGAGCCCATTTCTGTATCTGTCCTAGGCCATGGGGATGGAATTTGACTGTCCAGGCCCATGTTGAGCTGTCCCTGAAGACAAGGGGCAAGATCCTACATTCCAGACCAAAAGAGAGAAGGAGTGTCCCCAGAGGAGAACTGAGGTACTATTAACAGAAAGAGAACATGAGACAACAGCGTTGTGCTTGAGTAGGGAACACTCATAAAGTACTTATACTTCGTATGTCATTTTCACTTGGATTTTTTTAATCTCACAGCAACGTGATGAAATCTGTAAAAGCAGGCATGATTAGATCACTGTTTTACAGCTAAGGAAGCAGGCTTAGAGAGATTTCAAAAGTGGTTCTAAATGACACAGTGGCAGAGCTAAATCTCAAATCTGAGAGTTGTGCTTCAACACCTGCTGCTCCCCCTCAATACAAAGTCCTTCATTCGGCTACTTTAATTATCATTGCTGTGATCAATTTTGGAGAAAGCAGACCATCAGAGCAGCTGTCTGCTGGGACCTGGAACTAGTTTCTGTGCAGCAAAGCCTTGTTGTGATTGTGCTGTAGAATGATTTGACCTTCTGGGTCACTGCCCGCACATCGGGCGTGTCCATGTCCTTAGGATGGGCTGATAGCTGGGGAGCCTGTGGACAGAGCAGCAAAGAGAGCACTTTTACTTAGACACCAAAATGAAAGCCCTGTCATTCTTGTCTATGCTAGTAATAAATATCAACATATAAAAATTTAAAACTGCAAATAAAAGAAGAAAATAAATATCACCTGTAGAGAGGCCAGGAGCAGTGGCTCACGCCTGTAATCCCAGCACTTGGGAGGCCAAGGTGGGCGGATCAACAGCCTGATCAACATGGAGAAACCCCGTCTGTACTGAAAACACAAAATTAGCTGGGTGTGGTGGTGCATGCCTGTTATCCCAGCCACTCGGGAGGCTAAGGCAGGAGAATCGCTTGAACCTGGGAGGCAGAGGTTGTGCACCGAGATCATGCCATTGCACTCCAGCCTGGACAACAAGAGCTAAACTCCATCTAAAAAAAAAAAAAAAAAATCACCTACAATCCAGTCATTCAGTCAGTGAATACTAACATTTTGGAATATCTCTTTCTCCTTTCTGAACTCTTTTTTTTTTTTTTTTTTTTTTTTTGAAACAGAGTCTCACTCTTCACCCAGGCTGGAGTGCAGTGGGGTGATCTCGGCATGCTGCAACCTTCACCTTCTGGGTTCAAGCAGTTTTCATACTTCAGCTTTCCAAGTAGCTGGAACTACAGGCACGTGCCACCACCCCCAGCTAATTTTTGTATTTTTAGTAGAGATGGGGTTTCATCATGTTTGCCAGGTTTGTCTTGAACTCCAAACCTCAGGAGATCCACCTGCCTCGGCCTCCCAAAGTGCTTGTATTACAGGCATGAACCATTGTACCTAGCTGTTTCTGGACATTTTTTTCCTTTATGGGCCATATATAAAAATATACTTTTACAAAAAATGGACAATAGTGGACACTGTGGTGTACACATCTTGCTGTTTCACTTAGAAACCTGTTTCCAACCCAGCACACACAGCTCTTCAGCCTGTTCAAGGCTGCCGTGGTCTCCCAGTGTACGGTGGGTCTGTCTTTTCTTTGGGCAGTCTCCTACAGTGTGGGGGCTGGACCCAAGTCTTCTGTTACATGGACTGTGCTGTGATGGGATCTGTAATGCCACATCACTGTGAGCATTCCTAATCAACTCCTTAGGGTACCTTTCTACAAGTGAGATTGTAGGTTCAGAATGTTTGTCTTTAAAGCTTCTCATTCCTGTGGCTCAGTAGTCCTCCAGAAATGTGACCTGCTTTCCTTCCCATCCCATGCCTTTCCAATACCAGGCATGAATGACCTTTAATGTATGCATATACTTGTCAGGTTGGTAGTCCAAAGACTTTGGCATTTTGCAGTTTACTTTATATTTCTTTGATGACTATAGAGGTTGACTATCAAAAAGTAGTTTTAAGCTAGGCATGATGGCTCATGCCTGTAATCCCAGCACTTTGGGAGACCAAGGCGGGTGGATCACCTGAAATCAGCAGTTCAAAACGAGCCTGGCCAACATGGTGAAACCCCATCTCTACTAAAAATATAAAAATTAGCTAGGTGTAGTGGCGCACACCTGTAATCCCAGTTACTCGGGAGGCTGAGGCAGGAGAATTGCTTGAACCTGGGAGGCAGAGGCTGCGGTGAGCCCAGATTGCGCCACTGCACTCTAGCCTGGGCAACAGAACAAGGCTCCGTCTCAAAGAAAAAAAGTAGTTTTAGGTCATACTAAAACGTCTTCTCTTGCACTGTTTTAGACATACTTATTTTGAATTTTGAACGTTTTTGTATTAACACTCAGTTGGATAACTGGCTTGAGAGTTGTAGTGAAGGGACAATTTTCAGTGATTTGACATTAAAGGGACATTTAAAGTGATCTTTCAAGAGCTCTGGCCCTGACCAGGCACAGTGGCTCACGCCTGTAATCCTAGCACTTTGGGAGATCAAGGCGGGCGAATCATTTGAGGTCAGGGGTTTGAGACCAGCCTGGCCAACATGGTGAAACCCTGTCTCTACTAAAAATTCAAAAAGCTTAGCCAGGCATGGTGATGGGCACCTGTAATCACAGCTACTTGGAAGGCTGAGGCAGGAGAATCACTTCAACCCAGAAGACGCAGATTGCAGTGAGCTGAGATCGCGCCATTGCACTCCAGCCTGGGCGACTGAGCAAGATTCCATCCCCCCCCCCCCCAAAAAAAAAAGAGCTCTGGCCCTTATGCTTGCTTCAATTCTGTGTCTTAAATAGAAGAATCAGTTCATTTGTATTTTAGCCTGTGCTGAAGTTCATTCCCTGGGATTATGGCTTCCCTGAGAGACGGAAAAAAAGTCCAGTGCGACCTCAATAAATTGGGGATAGAAACCTTTGCAGAACTGTAATGAAATATAGGAGGGAAAATGGTCTATTTAGGGAACAAAGCCAGCACCATGATGAGATTAAAAGAAAGGGGAGAAATAAGGCCAGGGGACCCAGGCCTGGGGCTTCATCAGGGTGAGCTGGAGCCGCAGCAGAGCCAGCACCATCCAATCACAGGGGGCATGGGACAGCGCAGTTTGCCAGCTGTGATAAAGGACAGTGGTGCCACCGGAGTAGAGAAACCCCTTTACATTTTGCATCAGTTAGACTCAAGTTAGTGAATCTTGTTCAGTTTTCCACAGTTGATTCAGCAAATATTTATTGTGTATCCCCAGTGCTGATTTTGTAACCACTCTTAAAACTGTGGTTGGCCAGATGCGGTGGCTCATGCTTGCAATCCCAGCCCTTTCGGAGGCCGAGGTGGGCGGATCACGAGGTCAGGAGTTCAAGACCAGCTTGGTCAACATGGTGAAACCTCGTCTCTACTAAAATTACAAAAATTAGCCGGGCATGGTGGCGGGCACCTGTAATCCCAACTACTCAGGAGGCTGAGGCAGGAGAATCATTTGAACCTGGGAGGTAGAGGTTGCAGTGAGCCCAGATTGCGCCATTGCACTCAAGCCTGGGCAACAGAGCAAGACTCCATCTCAAATTTAAAAAAATACTGGTGAATCCAGAGTTTTCACAAGAGAAGGATGAAAACAGGAAAGTTGAGAATAAAGAATAATTGCAGTTGGTTAGCCCCAAGAAAGAGGCTAAGTGTGGGGGCAACTAAGAGACTATGTAGATTGTTTCCTGGGAAGGTGATGCTAGCAGGTGCTGCTCACTTACCAGATAAAACAGAGATGGGCTTAAGTTGTAAAGGACCATCACAGCTGGATTTAGGCAAATGGGGGTGTAGGTTTAAGTCAATAACACAGAAATGCCTCTCTAAAGAGACCCAGCCATATTCTTGAACCCCATCTTCTCTAGACTCACTGGTGTCGCCAGAGGTCTGAGGCCTCGTCAGGTAGCCTCCTGTGGTCCCTTCCAGTGTTAGGACCCTGACCTAATCACAGATACACCTGCCGTGAGCTGGGCTGTGTGGATGCTGAGAAGAGCAGAGAATGTGGAGTGTGAAAAGAAGGAAAGTGTGCCTTCTGTGGGCTGGGTGTTTTGCATTCCTGACGCCATTTCATCTTTGTAACAACTGGAGTTATTAACCTCACATCACGGAGGGGGTGGGTATGTGGCACACAGAGGCAAGGGACCACCCAGAATTCCAGCCTCTGCCTGCAGAACCCTGAAGGTTGGCCTGGGGCTCTTAACGCCAGCCACTCTTGCGATTCAAGCCCAGCTTTCAGGAGGTTGGCTGGAGCCACAAAGGTGCAGGCGGACTGGGGAGAGGTCATGATTCTGCTTGTCAGCTTGCTCCTGTCTGACATCCCAAGCCAAGCCTGGGTGCTGGACTAAATGACCAGGAAGTGTCAAAGACACTGGCTTGCACCACACAAGAATCAAAGAGTCTTACAACTTTAAAACTGTGACAAGTCTAGTGTCACAACTGAAAGCAAGCATCCTCCACTTCTGGGCTCCCTCATCTGGAAAAGGCGAGAGATGAGCCCTTTATTCTTACAGGGCTTCTGTCTACCTGTAAAATCCTTGAGTTTGGAATTTGGAGACCTGACTGTTCGGAGGGCTCTGGGGAACAGGTGGTTTCTGATTAGAGCCACCAGGTGGGGCTGTGACTTCACAGTGCCATTCCTAGCAGTTCCGGGAGGGTGGGAGCCCAGGGGCCTAAGTGTTATCCTGCAATCCATCCAGGAGGTATCCAGGGCTCTCCTGTGCAATGAGGGGACTGCCCCAGGTATCTTCCGTGCTGCAGCTTAGACATTCGTGGCCTTCCATGCTCCGAGGCCCAGCCCGAGCCTCTCCCTGGACGGCCTGAGCCTTGGACAACCTTTCTTATCCTTCAGTGCTGCAGCTCTTCCTGAGGACAGGGATGAATCCTTGGAGCCAGCCCTTGGACTTCCATGCTTCTGCAGCATGTCTCCCGGGTGGCTCTGCTTCCTCACACCTGTGTGCAGGTGTGGGGCTCTGGAGGTACGCCTTAGTCCCAGACACGCTTTGGGGGTTTGGCTACAAACTAAAGGGGCTTCGTGGGGGGGACCCTACTGGTCTGACTCTGGAGCCTAAAGGGAATAGAGTAGGAAGGCAGTCTCTGGAGCGCTCAGCTGCTCGGACCCTCCCTCTGGAATCACTGCTGTCCACTGAGCAGGGCTGAGGTGCAGGTGTCAGGGACTTGCCCTGGGTCACTGAAGGCGGGCTGGGAGGGCAAGGAGCCCTGTCGTGCGTCCCCTCTCTCCTCCCTCTCCGCTTGCCTCTCCCTTCTCTTTACTCTCCTTGTCTCCGTCTCCCTCTTTTCCTGCTCAGCTTTACTTCTTTGTTTCTCTTCCTCGATTGCCAATTTGATCCTTTTTAACCTCTAAAGTGGGAAAAGCACCTTCCTCCCTGTCACCCAGGACTGTCTCACCTGTTTCAGGGCAGCATGGCTCCTTCCCCGCCGCAGGGCTCTGCGCTGTCAGCCAGGATGGCCTGCCCTGTCCCCTGCCATGTTTCTGTTTTCCTCTTGACAGCTCAAGTGTGTTTGCTGGCCTGTAGTGAAAGCGAGTATCTCTTGCATATGCACGCTCTCTCTGTAACTCCTTATTTACAAAAAATTTCAAATTTACGTAAAAGTTGCAAGAGTAATTCCGTCCACCCCTTGCTCGGATTCGCTCGTTATTATCGCTTTGCCACGTTTGCCTTGTCACTGTGTGTGTGTGCATATATGCATGTGGAGATGCAGATCTGTACTTCTTGCTAAACCATTTGATGGTAAGTTCCAGATATGATGCTCCTTTGCTCCAAATACTTTAATCTGCATTTCTTAGGAACAAAGCATTCTCCTAAAAACCACAGCAGGATGATCAAAATCAGGAAATTAACACTGATACAATATGCTTCTGTAATTACAAACTTTATTCAAACTTTGCCAGTTTTCCCAATAATGTCTTTTATAGCCAAAGAGAAAAAGAGCAGGGTTTCATAGTCCACTATCCGGTCCAGAATCATGTACTGCATGTAGTCAGCATGTCTCTTTTGTCTCTTTTATTCTGGAAAACCCTCTAGTCTTTGTCTTTCATGACCTTAACATTGTTGGAGTGTAGGCCAGTTATTTTGTAGATTGCCCCCCTCAATTTCAGTTTGTCTCAAATTTCCCCATGGTCAGATTCAGGCTCTGCATTTTTGGCAGGCATATCATGGACATGATGCTGTGTCTTAGTGAATCCTACTGCGGCTCTGTTCTTGGGTAAAGCCTGGCTTCCTCACTCTTTATTCTCAACCCGCATTTGGATCCAGTATCATGGACCCTCTCCTGGAACCCCTGCTTTCATGCTGCTGGTGTCTACCCTGCAGCTGCCCACACAGACACCCCTCACCCCACTGGTTCCTAGTGTGTGCTCCCATCAGGCCTCCCAGTAATTCCTAAGCAGCATGTCCAAGGCCATGTCTGTTTTAGGAGACATTTGTAATATTAAGATCATATTTACATTTGTCAACAGATGACCAATCCCCTCCTGCCCTGCCCTTTTTCCTGGATTTTCTTTGACTTAAAATTCAAGTGCTTAGGCTTTAGTTACATCTCAATATAAAAAATGAAAAATAAAAGCTCAAGTGCTTATCCTGCTCCTCATTGTGTGAAGAACACTTCCACTTTTCCTGTTATGATTTTACAAGGTGATAACTCCTTTAATAATAATAATGGCAGGAGGATGGCCAGGCGCGGTGGCTGACACCTGTAATCCCAGCACTATGGGGGTGCTGAGGTGGGCGGATCCACTTGAGGTCAGAGGAGTTTGAGACCAGCCTATGGTGAAATCCCATCTCTACTAAAAATACATTTTTTTTTTTTTTTTTTTTTTTGAGACAGAGTCTCACTCTGTCATCCAGGCTGGAGTGCAGTGGCTCGATCTCAGCTCACCGCAGCCTCTGCCTCCCGGGTTCAAGCGATTCTCATGCCTCAGCCTCCCGAGTAGCTGGGATTACAGGCAGCCACCACACCTGGCTAATTTTTGTATTTTTAGTAGGGATGGGGTTTCACCATGTAGGCCAGGCTGGTCTAAACTCCTGACCTCAGGTGATCCGCCCACCTTGGTCTCCCAAAGTGCTGGGATTATAGGTGTGAGCCACCATGCCCAGTCATAATACAAAAATTAGCTGGCTGTGGTGGTGGGCGCCTATAATCCTAACTACTTGAGAGGCTAAGGCAGGAGAATTGCTTGAACCCGGGAGGTAGAGGTTGCAGTGAGCTGAGATCACACCACTGCACTCCAGCCTGGGTAACAGAGTGAGACTCCATCTCAAATAATAATAATAATCATGGCAGGTGGAGGTAGAAGAGCCCCCACAGTTAACCGACTGTTTACTCTACACTGCGGACTGTGCACAGGCTCACCTCACTGAACCCTGACCACAGCCCTGTGTGGCAGCTACTATTATTATTTTACGCTTAAGGAAAGGGAGACACATGGAAGTTAAGCAGCATGTCCCAGGCCATACAGCTGATAAGCAGTGGAACTGAGACCATACAGTAAAAAGAAAAGGAATAATTTTAGATCTTGAGAGCTGGTAAGGAAGTAGGAAAGGACTGCTGATTCCAAGTGCCAGTGAGCAAGCATTTAGTGATTTGTCAAGTCACTGGAGTAAGAGGCTGGAAAAAAGTGAGGAGCTCTGGAGAAGATGTGAATTTAGGAACCTTTAGCATAGAGAAAATAGATGCAGCCTATAGAGTAAGCACTGACCAAGGAAGAAGTGTGGAAATGATGAGTCAGAGGCTGACCCTGGAAGGGACTGCATTTGGGAAGACAGAAGCATAGATACCATAAAGAAGTCTGTGTCATGACTGGAGGACCTCTTACCCTCTGGAGGCACAGGCCCTGTGTTTAAGAGGCAGAAGAGTTCAACAAACACATATTGTTCTCCTTTCTACTCTGGGCCAGGCACTATGTTAGGTGCTAGGAATGTAGAGATGAAGAAAATCACTTTGCTTGGCATCAAGAATTTATAATCTAGTGAATCCTATATTATTCTTATTTAAGACAGTAGAGTTGTTTGTAATGCCATTGGTGTATAAGACACATTTATCAGAACTGTATCCAAAGCTTAAAATATCAGTGATACATAAAGAACCTTAGAAATCATATATGCCATCATCCTCATTCAACATAAAAACTGAAGCCCAGGCCAGGTACAGCGGCTCATGCCTGTAATCCTGGAACTTTGGCAGGCCAAGGCAGGAGGATCGCTTGAGTACAGGAGTTCAAGACCAGCCTGGGCAACATAGGGAGACACCATCTCTACAAATGATAATTTTAAAAAATTAGGTGTCAGGTGCAGTGGCTCACGCCTGTAATCCCAGCATTCTGGGAGGCCGTGGGTGGATCACGAGGTCAGGAGTTCGAGACCAGCCTGGCCAACATGGTGAAACCCCATCTCTGCTAAAAATACAAAAATTAGCTGGGTGTGGTGGCACATGCCTGTAGTCCCACCTACTCGGGAGGCTGAGGCAGGAGAATTGCTTGAACCTGGGAGACAGAGGTTGCAGTGAGCCAAGATCGTGCCATTACACTCCAGCTTGGGCAACAGGGCAAGGTGTGGTGGTGTATGCCAGTAAGTCCCAGCTACTCAGGAGGCTGAGGCAAGAGAATTGCTTGAGCTCAGGAGTTCGAGACCAGCCTGGGCAATGTAGAGAGACCCTGTCTCTACAAATAATAAAAAAATTAGCTGGGTGTGGTGGCACATGTCTGTCATCCCAGCTGCTTGGGAGGCTGAGGTGAGAGGATCACTTGAGCCTCAGCGTTTGAGGCTGCAGTGAGCCGTGATTGTCCCAATGCACTTCAGCCTGGGTGACCTAGTGAGATCCTGTCTCAAAAACAAAACAAAACCTGAAGCCCAGAGAAGTTCAGGGACTTACCACTGCGTGCACAGGTAAGTTAGTAGCTGAGTCTTCTGACTCCCAGATCATGTGGCCAACAGTGTGACCGATATTGCATCTCAGAGGAGGCTGTACACAGTTTAGGGAGTTCTGTTGGTGCCCTCTGGAGATGCCAGTGCTCTTTCTGACTTTTGGAAACTCAGCACCAAATTGAGTAGAGGGATTGTTTTGGTCAGCTTGCCCCCCTGGGGCCTCCCCCACCCTATGGGATTCTGCTGATTGGTGTGTCACTGTCCATCATATTCCTGCCATATCCTAGGCTTCATTGAATCCATCAGCTATTTCAAGTGTGCCCTGAAGGTTTCCAATACGCTTTTCCTCCGAACTTCACTATTTCTATTAATGGCTTGGTTACCCCTGCAGCTTCTTCCTGTTGGCCAACCAGCTCACACATCTGTTACTTCTCTTTCAGAGTCATCTCTTGAATCTGCTCTTTTCTCATCATTTCCAATGTCGTCGCCGCCACACATCCACTGCAGCAACTCCCTGACTCTTCTCTGTACTTTCCTTCATCCACTCCTTCACCTAATCTTGTAAATTGCTGTCAGATTAATCTTCCAATAATGAAATATTACGCTTGTAAGGGATTTCATAGGTTATATTTCCTAAGCACCCATATGACTCCTGTTACATAGTATTCCTATCAAGTAATCAGCCCATTTCGGTTATGTTTTTATGCATTGTATTTTAATTTTGAATAGATCTGGCTATTACAGAGTTCTTACATTGAAATAAAATACCTTTATTCTTCTGTATACTTGTTTTATAGGTGTGATTTCCTCCTGAATCTTTCTGAAGATATTAATAAGAAACTTACCTGAATTCTCTTTTGTTGACTAGACTAACTCTTCTTAGAGGTCAGTTGCTTTACCGTCTCACCCTCATGCTTCTTTATCAGGCTGGCTTTCTTAAAATGTGAATCTTGGTTGTTTTTTCTTTCTTATTTATTCATTTTTCGCCCAGGCTGAAGTACAGTGGTGTAATCATGGCTCACTGCAGCCTTGATCTCCCAGGCGTAAGTGATCCTCCCACTTCAGCCTTTCGAGTAGCCGGAACCACAGGCATGCACCACCACACCCAGCTAGCTTTTGCATTTTTTGTAGAGACAGGGTTTTGCCATGTTGCCCAGGCTGGTCTTGAACTTCTGGGCTCAGAAGTGATCCTCCTGCCTCAGCTTCCCAAAGTACTGAGATTACAGGCATGAGCCACCAGCCTGTCGTTCACATTTATGAAGGTAATACTAGATTTAGCCAATCAGGTGTGGTAGTATATGCCTGTAGTCCCAGAGATGGGAAGATCCCTTGAGCCCAAGACTTTGAGACCAGCCTGGGCAACACAGTGAAACACTGTCTCCAAAAAAAAAAAAAAAAAGGTAACAGCAGATTGGTTAGTATTAGAGGATGAGAGGATGGCGTGGGCTTCCTCAGCAGTTATATGATCACTATTCTATCAGCTGGCCTTTTCCTGAATCCCTGAATATTATGACTGGCTGCTTTTTTTTTTTTTTTTTTTTTTTTTTCAGATGGAATCTTGTTCTGTTGACCAGGCTAAAGTACAGTGTTGTGATCTCAGCTCACTGTAACCTTTGCCTCCCAGGTTCAAGCAATTCTCCTGCCTCAGCCTCCTGAGTAGCTGGGATTACAGGTGTGCACCACCATGCCTGGCTAATTTTTGTATTTTTAGTAGAGATGAAGTTTCACCATGTTGGCCAGGCTGGTCTTGAACTCCTGACCTCAAGTGATCTGCCTGCATCAGCCTCCCAAAGTACTGGGATTTCAGGCATGAGCCACCATGCCTGGCCTATGACTGGCTGCTTTTGTGTGGGGAGTAGGTGACTTCACTACAGAGTGTGTGCAATGGGTAGAAGAGGGGGAGGATCTGCTACTCAAAAAGTCTAACTAACATAAGTGGACTGGATAGAATATTCTAATTATTGATGTAAATATTATTGTGGGCTTTCAGTTGTCACTAGGATTGTTCAGCTTCTAAATCATACTTTTTATTACAGGGAATCAATTTTTCTTTTTGAAATAATCCTTCTCAAGCTCTTTCCCTGTTCTAATTTGAACCAATTGCTTTCCAGGCTTA
This sequence comes from Ateles fusciceps, assembly GCA_036589455.1. Classification (NCBI taxonomy): domain Eukaryota; kingdom Metazoa; phylum Chordata; class Mammalia; order Primates; family Atelidae; genus Ateles; species Ateles fusciceps. The sequence continues at coordinate 7,082,164 of JAZHEH010001341.1, read as the reverse complement.
CTGCACAACTTCCATCCTGAGATATATTTTCATTACATTCCTATCATGTTTCTTGATTCCCCATGTCTTCTTTTTTGGGTTTCTTAGAGAACTTACTTAAATATCTCGGAATCTGTGGATAGTAACACTTTTAAGTCTTTGCGTGTATGAGAATGTATTTATTTTGCATTCACACTTGAGTAGTAGTTTAGTTGGGTATAAAATTTCAGGTTCGAAATAAACATCCCTCAGATTTTTTAATGTATTTTTCAATTCTTCTTCTAGGCTAGTGATATTAATTAGAAGCCTGGTGATAATTTGATAATCTGCTTCTTGTTCCTTTATAGATAACCTGTTCTTTGAGAGCTGTTAAGATTTTCTCTTGCTCCTTAGAATTCTAAAATGACATGAGAATGAGGCTAGGTGTGAGTCTTTTATCATTCACCCTAATGATATAACCTTTCGAGGTAAAGATTCATGTTGCCAGGCCTGGAAATTTTTTTTCTTTGTTTCTCTCCATTATTCTCCATTTTGTTGGTTCTAACTTTCTGGAAGTTATATCAGCTAGGTATTAGATCTCCTACATTGGTTGTCTGTATCCTTTAAGTTTTCTCTGTTGTCTTTTCGCTTTTGCCTTAGAGGCTTTTCCTTGACTTTTTTTCCCCAGCCATTAAAAATGTTAGTTTTCAATCTACTGAATTTTTAAATTTCACCAATTGAATGTCGATATCCAATAAATTTTTCTTTTTTAAAGATTACTTTTTTTAGTGGCCTCTTATTTTAGAGTTGCAATATTTTTTAGTCTTTCTGAGGATACTAATTAGATTTTTTTTAATTACCTTCAGTTCTCTGGATTTTCTGTGTTCTACATCCTTGCTAATCCTGCAGTTGTGCCTCTTCCTAATTCTGCGTAAGAAAGCCTGCCTCCTCGCCTGCTGTTTTTTCCTGTGTTTATTTTGGCTGAGAGATTATCTCTTCCTATAATCTCAACTGCTTTCCATGTTTCCAGAAATTTACCTAAAATGTTTTAACCTTCATTTTGACAGTTAATTTTTTTTTCTGTCATTCGATAAAAATTTTGGAGGAGGTGGTGGTAAATGAATACCCTTAGTTCACTATCTTAAAGTATTCCCACCACTCTCCTTTCTAAAGAGTATTTTTAAACTACAATATTTATTATTTTGAAACAAAATGGCATCCAATAAAAGTTGCTTCCTAGATATAGCTTCTGATATATTTAGTGAATTTCCAAAAAATATTCTATAATTTTCATACATAGTTATTCTGAAGAGGCCTAGGGTTCATTGAAAAGCCAGAAAACAGTCATCTCCAGGAAGTCTCATAATTTCTATGCTTCAAAATGTAATTCCCAAGAATGAGAAGGAGAATAAAATTCCCTCTCCCACTGCCAACGGTGACTCTGAACGTTCTGGGAGGCTCTGGAAACCTCTGGGCTCAGCCCCTGGCCTCTCTCTGGCTCCTCCTATGTCTTTTTTATTTCCTGTCAGGATCTAAATTACAGAAAAAGCACAGTTTAGGAACAATGGTCATAATCACTTGTTCCAGTGATGAGAGGGGTCTCAAACCTCCTTCAGGGACTCCACCAACAAGACTCTTACAACGACTCGGTAGCAAAGCTGCAGGGAAACCTTTCCTAGTGGGTTGTTGTGGGGTCTTCTTGGTGAAATCTGCAGATGAGGACAAGCAAGCACATTACAAACACAGTGGAGAATATATACCTCAAACTACTCATGGCTCTTTTGGAGGGATGTCATACACAAAACTTTCTACATTCCTGTGTTCACTGAGTTTTGGTGATACATTTGTATTATTTTATCATCGTAAAGGAAACAGTGACTAGCCTTGTCCCTGTGTCCCTCCACAGTCTGCTCCCCCCGGCCTCACCTCTCACTCCTCTCCATCATGACTTGATGACTCCTGCCCCATCAGTGTATGCCATTTGCCCAGTAAATACTGAATAAAGCAATGAATGATGAAACAAGTGAATGAACTTTTCATCTCTGTCTTTAGATTATGTTTTTCCCCGACTTAACTGAGAAGGCAGGTTCCATTGAAGATACCAGCCAGGCTCAAGAGCTGCCAAACCTCCCCTCTCCCTTGCCCAAGATGAATCTGGTTGAGCCTCCCTGGCATATGCCTCCTGGAGAGGAGGAAGAAGATGAGGAAGAGGAAGAGGAGGAGAGGGAGAAGGAAGTGGCAGAGAAACAAGAGGAGGAGGAAGAAGAGGAGCTGCTCCCTGTGAATGGATCCCAAGAAGCAGCCAAGCCTGAGGTCCATGACTTTCTCTCACCAGCAGCAGCCAGACCCCAGGGGCCACCAAAAGCAGGCATGAAGACACCGGGGGACCAGGCCTCATCGGGCGTGGAGGTGGAGAGCAGCATGGGGCCCAGCTTGCTGCTGCCCTCAGTCACCCCAGCTACAGTGACTCTGAGGGACCAGGACTCCACCAGCCAGGAGGGAGGGGCCACACTGCTGCCGGCTGCAGGGCTTGGGGTAGAGTTCCAGGCCCCCCAGGAGGCCACAGCGGGAGCAGCTGGTTTGTCTGGCCAGCATGAAGAGGTGCTGGCCTCGCCTTCATTCCCTCAAACTGCAGCTCCCAGTGGGGCCGAGGACCCAGATGAAGGTCCCCCTGGCTCTAGAACCTCAGCCTCTTTCCCACTGGACCCTGGAGACATGGAACTGACACCTTCCTCTGCTACCTTGGGGCAAGAGGATCTCAACCAACAGCTCCTAGAAGGGCAGGCAGCTGAAGTTAATTCCACAATACCCTGGGATTCTACGCAGGTAAAATGAGGGGCATGTGGGTTATCACCCTGCACCTTCTTCACAGAGCCTGGCCCTCCCCTGGGCTGGTGTGGCATGGGGACAGGATCTGCCAGGCTGAGGAGGGGGGCCCTTTCCACAGCACAGAGAACCCCGTGAAACTTGTGGGGAGGCACACCTCAGGGCCAACAGTGGGTGTCTCCCTACATTTCTGTGCAAAGGCCTTTGGAGAAGCTTGGTGGCCTGGCCTGGGTTTCAATTGTTCAAGTGTTACCACTGCCACCCTTAGACTTCTTTTATATTTTTTTCTTCCCCGAGATGGAGTCTCACACTGTCACGCAGGCTGCAGTGCAATGGGCACAATCTCGGCTCACAAACTGCCTCCCAGGTTCAAGTGATTCTTGTACCTCCTAAGTAGGTGGGATTACAGGTGTGTGCCACCATGCCTGGCTTATTTTTCTATTTTCAGTGGAGATGGGTTTCACCCTGTTGGCCAGACTGGTCAGGAACTCCTAACTTCAACTGATCTACCCGCCTTGGCCTCCCAAAGTGCTGGGATTACAGGCATGAGCCACTGTGCCTAGCCCACCCTTAGGCTTCTGCACTGATTCTACCAACAGCTGGAGCTAGTGGCTGACCTGTGCTTTTCCCATCCCATCTTACCACCCTCCTCCTCCCCCACTGACACCCATGTGCACAGCAGGCACAAGTCAGTGTTCACACCCACCAATACCACAAAGAAAGGAAAGGAGCCCCAGAATATTAACTACAAGTTTGCCCTTGAAAGCCAGTGGGCGGGGCAAGCTCTCTGCAGCCTGGCTTCTTTGATATAGCCCCCTACTTCCTGGAATCATGCCTGGCCTCCTCCCCCTCAACACATTCCCTGTTTGGTCCCCAAAGACATTGGAGTTGTACTCCTCGGCATGATGCCTCACAGAGGCCGTCAGCAGCCCTCTCACTATAATACACTTCCACTGGCCTCTACCTTCCAGCTTCCCAAAGGGCCTCCTACCAGGGCTCTCTCCCCCAATGTCTTTCCTATGCCTTCGTAACTGTCACCCTGGTTTCCGTCTCCTCGCACAGGTGATCTGCAAGGACTGGAGCAATCTGGCTGGAAAAAACTACATCATTCTGAACATGACAGAGAACATAGACTGTGTGAGTGCCCAGCCAGGCTCCGAACCACAGGGAAAGGCTGCAGGCAGTGGACGGGGTGGGGCAGATGGCAGGTTGGGGGGACAAGCAGTGCACCGGGGAAGCTTAGACCTTCAGTCGGCGGGGGCAGCCTAACCCAGGGATGTACCAGCAGCCACAACATTACACACAGAGTGCTTTCATATTTTAAAATTTCCAAGGGCTCTGTGGTTCTTGCCTACCTCTCTTTTTAACTTAGAGGAATACTTTGTTCATATGTGCACTATCTTACCTCTCTGGTGATATTGAAACCTTTCTGTCTTTTTTGGAGTTGTTTCCTCCCTTTATAGGTTGCTTTTCTCCATTTTGGGTCTCAGCCTTTTCGTATATGTACATGCTCTCCACACGTCTGGTGGAGTTTGTTCACAGCTCTATCAAAAAATTGGCTGGAAGCTTTGAGCATGGTGCTAGGGTTTGTCAGCGATGGCCTCTGATGACGGTGGTCTGGCTGGGCTGTATCACTTAGAAATTTCTAATGGCAGTGTCGTTAGCTGCTTCCTCCTGGGCTGATTGGAGTCTTTGAAAAGGGAACTTCTGTTCTGCTGGAAATAAAATGAGCTGGTTGTCAATGTTCTGGGAGTTGGGGTGAAGAGAGAGGGCTGGGTATTTACTATAAATATGTATACATAAATATCAATATTCACGTACTCTCTCTCCCTGTTTGCAGAGTGATCTTCTCCCTCCCCCAAACACACACACGTGTCTGATACTCTCTAGGTCAGAGACCTTCTATTTCACCCTTTTTAAAGAATAAACTTACGGTCTTCTGCCAGGGAGAAGGGACATTTCTTGGCTGTGCAGCACTGCGGGAAGAACTAGGGACCTAGCCACTTCTTAAGCAAACTTTCCACCAGCTCCTATTTTTAGTAACATTTTTCATCCCCCTCTTCCAAAGGTAACCAGTGCCTCTATTCTGGGGCATCTGGGGAGTGTCAATGAGTATGCATCTGACTGCTTCTCAGCTTTCTTTATTTTGGCTTAGGGTTTGGCTCTTCAGAGTTTGCTAAATTAGGAAATTCTAACTCACTCATCTGCTTCCAGTGTCTAGATTTTGTTGCTCTTGTCTTCTCTTCTGTTTTGCTTTGTCTCTGCGGTTTTAGGCCTTAAATTCTTTACCTTGTTAGTGGGCCTGGGGAAGGCTGAAGGGACATGCATGCTTTTAATCCAAAAGTGCCCAGCGAGGTTGGTGTCCCCCAGCATCACTACACTGATGGATCTTCACTTAAGTAATGTGTGTTTTCATTCATTGCAGTTATTACTCAATACCTCATCTTTGGCCAGGGAAAGTCTCTTTGAGTTGGGCTCTGAGTCCTTTAGGCCACTCTATTAAGTGTCTGATTTCCTCCTTGCTTTCTGGCATAATAAGACATTCCAGGCTCACCTTCCTACCCCAGACATGGAGCCATCTTTCCCTTCACTGGGAAATGGTACATAAAGACCACAGTATAGGCTCTTGGGACCCTTGAACTTTTGGTGTGAATACCTGAACAATACAGCCTAAAGTTCACATCTTTTTTCCAATCAATACATAGATATTAAGATGCTTTTATTCTGTTTTCCCTGTTTTTGTCTTCTGTGTTATTCTCATTAAATATGTGACCTCCACTCAATCAGTCATTATTACTTTTCATGGTGGATTTTTTATTGTAGTAAAAAACATAAAATTTCCCATTTCACCCTTTGTAAGTATATGTTGAGTTGTGTTAAGTAGATGTGCACTGTTGTGGAACAGAGCTCCAGAACTTCTTCATTTTCAAAGCTGAAACTCCGTCCCCATTAAATAATGACTGTCTATTCCCCAGCCCCAGCACCCACCATTTTCCTTTCCGTCTCTATGAATGGGACTACTCTGGATACATTATAGAAGCGGAATCAGACAGCCCTTGTCATTTTATGTCTAGCTCATTTCACTCAGCATGATGTCCTCAGGGTTCATCCATCTGGTAGCATGTGGCAGAATTTTCTCCTTTTTAAAGCTGAAAAATATTCCATTGTATGTATATACCACATTTTATTTATCCATGCAGCTGTCCACGGGAAGTTGAGTTGCTTTCATCTTTTGGCTGTTGTGAATAGTGCTGCTGGAAATGTGCTGTGCAAGTATCTCTTCAAGACTCTGTTTTTAATTCTTCTGGGTATATACCCAGACGTGGGGTTGTTGGATCATATGGTCATTCCATTTTTAATTTTTTTGAGGAATCTCCATACTGTTTTTCGCTATGACTACATTATTTTACATTTTCACCAGCATAGCACTAGGGTTCCAATATTTCCACATCCTCCTACACACATGCTCTTTTCTGTTTTATAAAATGGTGACCATCCTAAGGGAAGTGAGGTATTTGGTTGGTGCAAAAGTAATTGCAGTTTTTGCCATTGAAAGTAATGACAAAAACCACAGCTACTTTTGCACCAACCTAAATGGTATCTCATTGTGATTTTGATTTGCATTTTCTCTGATGATTGGGGATTTTGAGCATTAGTCATTATTACTAATAGTCAATGCTGACTAAATTTTATCAACATATCTATTAGTTTCTTTGCCAGATTCACCACCTGTTAAAATTTTTTTCAAACCATTTGAGAAAAAGTTGAAGACATTATTTCTTTTTGCCCCTACCCCCCAAATACATTCGTTTCTATTTCCCCAGAACAAGAATATTCTTTTAGACAACCACAATGCAATGGTCAAAATCAGAAATTGGCACTGCTACAAAACTATTATCTGGTTACCTACATTACTTTGATTTCACCATGGTTCCAATAATGTCCTTTACAGCTTTCTTCTCTCCCAATCCAGGGTATAATCCATGGTCACGCATCACGTTAGTTGTCTTGTCTCTAGTTTTCTTAATCCGGAATAGTTCCTCAGCCTTTCTTTGTGTTTAGTGACCTTGACATATTTGAAAAATGATGGGAATAATGTGCATAAAAAATGATGGGCTATACAGAGACTACATATTCAGAAAAAGAAAGGGAGAAAAGTGCTGGCAGTCTCTCGGGGAAAGTTTTTAGAACTACGGTTCCAGGAGTTAGGCCGTCAAGATCTAAAGAAAGTGATGCAGACTCACTGCTTCTATTCTACCTACATGTCACAGGTAACACAGAAGAAACTGGAAAGAAGTCTAAGAAGGAAACCTATAAGAGGAGGCAGAAAGATAACGCAGTAAATCCAGAGGTGGTGTTTTTGAGTTCTAGAAGGGAAAATAAATACTTACTATAGAGATGCAAGGATCTGATCCTTTGACCAGCACAACAGAGAGAAATGCTAGAGGACAAGGACAAAGAGGAGAAATATGTGGATCATCCTTTAGTGAAAATCCTGAAAGAAAGCTTCCATGCAAAGGGCTAGATCATCAAGATCTGGAAAAAGAAGCAGCGCTGACACAGAGTAATGAGGTGCCAGTCCTTTGCCTGAAGCTGCAGAGTTTCTTAGTGCATGCCACACATATGCTTATAAGATGTTTCAGGCTGCATTGGACTTTCCCTGCCCCAGCCCCAGATTTAGCCATTTCTGCAGGGAACTCTGCTTCCTTTTAATGAGGAAAGGTATGTAGAAACCAAGATCTGGGTCCCAGTATGCTCGTGGCCACTGGGGTATCATTGCTTCCAGGCCCTTCTAGAAGAACTGAGAGGTGTAGATCTTTATTTCTCTCTCTCTTTCTAGGACATAGATATACATACATCTATGTATAATGCATGTACACATATTAAAAGTATGAATTCAATATTTATAATTCCAATCCATCACCGCTGGATGATACCCTTCTGTGTTTACTACTGCAAACATTAGATCTGTAGTCCATCTGAAATTAGTTTCCATGGGATATCTGGTTGTCCCAGCACCTGTGATTGAATATGTACTTTACTCTCAAACCTCACAGTAAGGCAGGGTGTTAGGACCATTGCCCATGTTTTTAGGATAGGGAAACTGAGGCTCACAGAGGTACAGTATTTTGTTCACATCACAGAGAGCTGATAAACGGCAGAAGCAGGATTTGAACAAATTTATTTATTTTAGTTGCCCAGGCTGGAGTACAGTGGCACAGTCTCAGCTTACTGCCTTGACCTCCCAGGCTCAAGTGATCCTCCCACCTCAGCCTCCCAAGTAGCTGAGACCACAGATGTGTGCCACCACACTTGGCTAATTTCTTTGCATTTTTTGTAGAGACAGAGTTTGCCATGTTGGACTTGGAACTCCTGGGCTCCAGTGATCCACCTCCCTTGCAGGACTTGGAACTCCTGGGCTCCAGTGATCCACCTCCCTTGCAGGACTTGGAATTCCTGGGCTCAAGTGATCCACCTCCCTTGGCTTCCCAAAGTGTTGGGATTACATGTGTAAGCCACCACACCTGGCCAGAACCCAGATTTATTTGATTTCAAAGTCAAGGCTTCACCCCCTTACCACAGACATTCAGTTTTCCTATCTACATAATCAGTGGCATGAAATCTGTAGTCATCAGACTCTCCCACATTGCCGTTTTGGGTCTCTGGGCTTAAGCCAGTCAGACATATGTACCCAGGAAAATGTGGGGTGTGCGAACACAGCAGAGCACAGAGCTGTGCACGGAGGGCAGGCACTCTGTGTAACAGGAGAGTGCTTGTTTTCTAACCAGGGTCTGTGTGTCATACTTGCTCCAGCAGGGGCGGCCATGCACCTCCACCCCCACCCGTATTCAATCAGTGAAGAAAGTTAAAACCCACCACAGAACTAGGGCTTTCCTAGCTGCTCTGTGGCCATCTCTAGGCACCCATCTTCTCCCACATTTAGAACTGAGTTGGCTGGCTGTTAGACTAGTGAGTGCCAAGGCTTGAGCCTGAGCCTGGCACTTGCCATGGTAACAAGGAATAGAGGCCCAGCACTTCAATCCCCCTGGTAGCCTTTAGGTTGGCATGACAACTAGGGACAGCTCATTAGCCTGGGCTCCAGCAGAAGGGAGATTTGGGATGGCGGGGGATCCTGCAGGGCTGGCCTGGTGAAATGCCTGTGCCTCCCAGTAGCACTGGCTCTCAACTGCATAGCAGGGTACCGTTAGAGCTGAGCACTTGGGAGAGGGGTATCTGCAGCAGATACCCCTGCGGAGGCTAGGAAATAGGAATGTGCAACTGTGCATGTTCAGGAGGGAGAAGGCTGCTGACGAGGAGCCGGAGTGAGGAGTGGCCACAGGGCTAAAGAGGGTATCTTTCCAGATGGGGCTGGGTAGGGACAAACGGCAAGCTGTGAACCAGGAGGCAGGGTCCTGACCTGTGCCCCAGCCTGGGCTCCTGCCACTCGCTGAGTTCCTGTTTAAGGCCAGGCTCTTGTTTTTGTTTTAAATTGTGGAATTACATATATACATGGTCAAGAAAACCTCAACAGTACAAGAGAGTGCACAATGAGAAAAGGTCTCCTCAAGCTCCTCCCCCAGGCCAGTTCCAGGGGCTCGGTTCCCATCTCTATGTTGTCGTTTCTGACCTCCACCACCTACAAAAGAGCACACAGATGGCTTTCCCCACTCACCAGCGTGGGGCCACATCTCTGCGATGACAGGCAAGAGGAGAGCCAGGTTCTGCCCCTCCCTGATTTTTGGTAGTTACATGGTGCACACCTCTTTGTCCATTGCCACTCCCCACCCACTGTGTGTTCATCTCCAGCACCGTGCACTTGAGCACCGGGCACAGGGAACAGTTCTCCCACAGGCCTTCCCATTCTGTGTACCTAGTACCTGGGCTTGTCACTGTACATGGGGTATGTATCATCCCCCTCCCCACCTCCTGCTCAACTGGGAGTGTCTCTGGGACAAGGCCCCAAGACTTTTTCATGGCTAGAGGCCAGGACAGGAAGGAGCACTTGGTGTGAGTGAACAAATGGGTGTGCATCTTGGAGTTCCCACATTCCCTGGCTTGTACTCTCAGAGGGTCTCGAGTTGACCAGAGCTGCTTCTCTGGGAACAGCCAGAGGGTTGAGTGTGAATGTGGGGCTGGGCCTGGAGGCAGAGGGCTCAGTAGAGCCCCTCTTCTTCACTGAGCACGGGGGGCTCTTCTGCCCTTGTAGGAGGTGTTCCGACAGCACCGGGGGCCGCAGCTCCTGGCCCTGGTGGAAGAGGTGCTGCCCCGCCATGGCAGCGGCCACCATGGGGGCTGGCACATCTCTCTGAGCAAGCCCAGCGAGAAGGAGCAGCACCTTCTCATGACGCTGGTGGGCGAGCAGGGTGAGCGAGGGCAGGTGATGGGAGGGCCCAGAAGGGCAGTGGGAGGCAGCCAGCCCAAGAGCCACGGGACGAAAGTGCATGCAAAAGGACTTCGGAACTTGGAACTCTAGGACAGTAGTTTGAGCGACCTAGCTTAGGGGTCAAGGTGTACTCACTAGCTTGGGTTCTGGGGATGAGGAGGAGGGTTTGAGGATCAAGGATGGGGAACAGGAGGCAGGGGAACAGGTGTGGTGGGAAATGAATGGGCACTGTACCTGGTGTGGCAGGGGAGAAGTGGTGTGTTCAGAAGGCAGTGTGTGGCTTCACAAGTGGCTGTCTGGTGTTATACAAATCGATGTTCTAACAAATTGATGCAGTGGAAAGCATCTCTAGGAGATGGGGAAGCATGTGCCTTGAGGATCGATGTGCAATTAGAGAAAGGAAGGGAGGCAGAGGCTCAGGCCAGCTGTTGGAGAGTGGGACCAGAGCCTGTGGAAGGGCACCTCAGCCATGGCTGCACTGATAGTGGTGTTTCTTACCCCCAGGGGTGGTGCCCACTCAAGATGTCCTTTCCATGCTGGGTGACATCCGCAGGAGCCTGGAAGAGGTAAGAATGCAGGGACCTGGACCTGTTAGCTTCTAAAATGCTCCCTCTCGTCCCTGTTCCTCAAAGTCCCAGGAGGCTGCCCAAATCCTGTGGTTCAAAGGAGCAAAAGACAGAGCGTACTCTGGGCAGATCCCTTGCTTTAGGCCTTCCTTAGACACGGTTTTGTGGGAAAGACTGTGCACGTGCATGCTACCAACCAATGGTGCAGTGCAGATGATGGCCAGGGCAGAAAGGGGCCATGGGGGTGTGGGGATTGTGCTAAGAGGGTGACAGGAGAGGGCTCAGAGAGGAAGGGTCTGGGGGCAATGAGGTTTAACTGGGAGTTTTCTGGGTGGACAATACAGAGATGCCATGCAGCCTGGTGGGAGGGGAGAGCGTGACAGGTTCCAGAAACCAAAGAGCGAGCCTGGGAGACCTGGACCTGTGACTTGGCATGGACTGCGAGTCTTCTGGTGCTTGCACAGCCAGGCCCCTTGCTCCTTGCTCCTGCTTGCTCCTGGAGGCAGCCCTGCTATCTTGGGAGGTGCCCCTACCCAGTACAATCTGCTGGCTGCCTGGCCCATCCTGGTCAACCTTTCCTACCCAGCTGCTGCACAAGCTTGGAAGGGAGGGCAGGGTACCCCATTCCTCCTGCTCCTCACACCACCTTGCCTGTGGGGTCCCTCTGTTCCTCATCTCGCTTCTTGAAGACAGCCACCATCTCTACCATAACTGCCTTTGCCCACCATGGAGTATAGTGCCCTATCATCAGCCCTCTCCACTCCCGAAGGCGGTGCCACTTTTGGTGGGAGAGATGATTGGTGTAATCCTGGCCACCTCCTTGTCCTTGCATCCCAGAGGAGTGGAGGCCCTGGTGATGGTGCTTCTCTGGTAAGCATGTCGAATGCCCACTGAGCACCACACTGTGCAAGGCTCTCTCACTCAGTCCTCGCCACCACCCCATGGGGTTGCGCGGGTTAAGTGAGGCACCTGTTGAGTACCATTAGGATCCCCATGGAAGATGAGAACTGAAGCGGGAGAGGTTAGGTGACCTGCCTGAGATGGCACCACTGGTAAGCAGTAAAGCCAGGCTTTGCAGGAAGCCTGATTCCAGAGCCCCGGCCTTTCACCACACTGCTCTACTGCCTGGAGGGCCTTCCCAGTTCTGGAATCGTGGGTCCATACACAGGGGGGCTGCTGGTGGAAGTGTGGGCTAATCTTGACATTTATACAGTCCTTCCCCCGTTCTTTGCTGCCCCTGAGTATTCTGCCCTTACTGGGCACTTAATTCAGACTGACTTGGCCAAAAGCCATGCTGGGTCTTTGGAAATATACTTGGGTGAATCTAGCAAGAAAAACTGACCCTTGATAACTTAAAAAGTCAAGAAAAATATTGGAGATATACAGATGGTTCACAGGAAACCAGGGAAGAGCTACAGGCAGCCTCAGAAAGGGGGCCTGGCGCAGCCTAGGCCTCAGCACTGGGAACTGCCCTGACCCCTCACCTGAGGAGCCCTTTGCCCTCCTGCTTCTCTCTGCTGAGATGCTGATCTGTGGAGAGAGCACCTGCCTGGCACCTGGCATCTCCTTGGCCAAAGAAGGCAGGACCAACCATGACAACCTGCAGTGTGGAGGGGTGCGGGCAGCTACATGCCAGCAGTGAACACACCTTAGGAAGGGGGGGAAGCTGGGTGGCTAGGGTGACCCTCCATATGGCCTGTGTGCCCTCAGTATCCCTCCCGGCACTGGCCCTGGCAACAGGAAGCTGACTGGCCCACCCCTCCCCCACTAAGGTGGAAACAGTTGCATGGTGGAGGATGTGTGGGGGGGCTCACACCTCTTGTCTCTCTAACTGGTAGGGATAGGTGTGGGGGCTCTCTCCAGTTGGATGGTGTCTAGCAGCATGGGTCCACTCTCACTGGGGGGGCTAAGGCCACAGTGAACTCAGACTCAGTGGTTGAGGCAGAAGCTATGGTGGGATGTGAAGGAGGCTGGGAACGTGAGCATGGGGTGGAGAGGCCTGCAGCTGTACTGAGGTGAACAGGATGGTCATGGGGTAGAGGCGAGCCCAGGCCCCAGGGAACTTCAGGAGCCAGGAGCATCAGCACCTTCTAAGCCTGCTCCCCCATCCCTGCCCCTGGGCCCAACGCAACCACCCCAGAGGAGCCACAGCACCCCAGGACCTCAGCTGAGGAACCTGGCCCCCCCTACCCCCAGATTGGCATCCAGAACTACTCCACAACCAGCAGCTGCCAGGCGCGGGCCAGCCAGGTGCGCAGCGAATACGGCACACTCTTCGTGGTGCTGGTGGTCATTGGGGCCATCTGCATCATCATCATTGCGCTCGGCTTGCTCTACAACTGCTGGCAGCGCCGGCTGCCCAAGCTCAAGCACGTGGTGAGTGTGGGGGACAGGTGGGGCTGGGGGCCAGTGGAGAAGAGAGTGCCCATGGATAGGTGTCATCATCTGCAAGGGGAGGCAGTGACTCTCGGGCGCACAGGGTCCCATGGGTGACCTGCTCTGTAGGGCACCAGCCCCAGGACAGGTACTGGAGGTACAGGGAGGGGGCTGCTGACCCCACCAGGGGGCCCCTTTCTGGCACCACCAGCCTCTCCCTAGGGCAGGCACTGCATGGCCTGAGCACCTGGAAACCTCACCAGAGACAGGCCCTAGGTTGGTGGTGCCCAAGGGTCAAGGAGAGGCTCCAGCAACCTGGCGGCCTCCCCCAGGAGGAAGCGGGAAGAGCCCTGGTGATGCTCCCTGACCTCACAAGTGGAGTCTCCTTAGGGGGCTGTTGGGGGATCGATGACGTCAGGGAAGCCACAGGGCTTTGTAGTGCCAACGATTAGTAGTTATTTTGAGAAAGGAGATACAGCAACAGAAAAGAAGGATCTGGCATCTGTGGAGGGTGCCTCTGGGGACCCCCTGGGTAGGGCTGCAAGGCCTGTCGATGTCGGGGGCCGGCTCGCTCGCCCACGGCCTTTCCTCACCCCGCCGCAGTCGCACGGCGAGGAGCTGCGCTTTGTGGAGAACGGCTGCCACGACAACCCCACGCTGGACGTGGCCAGCGACAGCCAGTCGGAGATGCAGGAGAAGCACCCCAGCCTGAATGGCGGCGGGGCCCTCAACGGCCCGGGGAGCTGGGGAGCGCTCATGGGGGGCAAGCGGGACCCCGAGGACTCGGACGTGTTCGAGGAGGACACCCACCTGTGAGCGCGGCCAAGGCGCAGGCCGAGTGGGCCGCCAGGACCGAGCGGGGCGGACCCCGAAACGGTCGGCCCGGAGCCCGCGCCTCCCCCGGGCCGTGCCCACAGCCTGGCCCTCGGCGGGGGCTCCTCCCCCGCTTCCCACTACTTCACACGGCGGCCTCAGTCCGGCTCCCTCACTCCCGCCCGAGGGGCCGGCCTCAGAGCCCGCCTCGGCCCCGCTTTCCCGCCCCTGAACCCCGGTTCCGCGGGCGGCGGGCAGCGCTCCCAGCGCCCCGGGACTTTATTAAATCCGCCCGGAGACCACACTGGACCCACCTTGTCTGACTGCCCGTCTCGTTCTTATTTCCGGGGTTGGGGCGGGGCGGGCGGGGAAACCCGGTGCAGGGGCGGAGCCGGGAGGCCGCGGCGGGACTGGGAACCCCAGGGCAGGGGCGGGGCCGCGGGGCGGGGCGGGGAGGCTGGAGCGGGCGGGTCCTTCGGGCGCCGCAGCGGAGCGGGGCGGGGCGGGGCGGAGCTGAGCGTGTTTACATCCGCCGGGTGCGCCGCATCGCCGCCCGAGGTCGTTCCGCCCGGGTACGAGCTTTCACGCCATGGACACCAGCGACCTGTTCGCCAGCTGCAGGAAGGGGGATGTGAGCCGAGTGCGGTGAGGACCCCGAAGTCCCGGGGAGGGTGCGGGAGGTGGAGCGCCTCGGTCCTTGGGACGTGCGGCTGGACGGCCGCAGGGAGAGACGGGCGCCCCGGCCTGGCCCAGCCCCAGTAGCGTCCCGAAGCGCCGGGATGATCACCGGGGCCTCGCTGCAGCCCCCCCAGCGGGAGCACGCTGGGGCGGGACGTTGACGGCCATTGACCTCCGGAGGGTTTCCTGGAAGAGGGGGACTGCTCCGCGGAGGCCCGAAGGTGAAAAAGTGGGCGGAGAGAAAGACGGGCCACCGTTCGCCTCGGTAGGGCCCGGACGTCAGACCCACGGGCGCGGAGCGCGGGTGTAGGCCTGGGACTCCAGATGTGGCCCCATGCTCTCTGGACCTGGCGCGGGGAACACCTAGAGCCCAGAATCGGCCTCCAGTCCCCGAGGATTCAGAAACTCTTGACGCAGCTAAAGTGAATCTCGCGCTGAGATCGCTGCCTCCTTGGGCTGAACGCGGAGGGAAGGGGTGCCCAATTGGGTCCTGGGGCCCTTCCCCCTCCTTGGCCTTCCACTATCCCGTTTGACTTCCTTTTCCTTGGCCTTTCCTTCCCCTTGACCTGGTCCTGACTGACTACTTCCATTTCCCCTGGGCTGGCCCAGGGTTGCTGTACTTCTGTAGCCTCCCTTGGGCCCCTCCCCCGACATCCGGTGCAACTCAAGAGTTAGTGCATAGCGTCACCGCCGAGTGGGCTCACAGCACTCCCACGTGTAGCCTGGGGGACTCCCTCTGGACTGCCCTCGCCTCTGTGGGGCTATCTATGCTACCATTGGCGACGCTCCTCCCCTCACCTCCCGCATCCCATCTGCTGCTGCATCCCCCCAACTTCTGCCTTCCTGAATCCGTGCCCTCCACACCACCAGGAGGCCAGCAGCAGCTTTTCCCCCCAGGCTCCCTGCTTCTAGCAGGGCCAGCTTCTTCCTGCAGTAGAGGGCTCTGGCCAGAGGCGAAGGCCCCATCACCTCTCTCTTCCAAACGCTGAAAGGCCAAAGGTCCAGCTTCAGCACTGGCGCTGGCCTCTGCCCTTGTAGTCCATCGTCTCCCAGCACTGATGGCACACAGTATCTGCCTGTCCAATCCCACCTCCACATCCTTACCTCACTTTTCCTGGAGTGCCTCTCCTGCTGTGATCTGCCTGTCACCTGCCCTCACCTTGAGGAAGCTTCCCTAGACCAAAAGGGATGTTTTCCCTCTCTTTACTTCCATGAGTCTTCTTTCTCAGACCATGAATCCATCCTGATCCAGGCTCTGACCTCTTTCCTGCCCAGGTACCTGCTGGAGCAGCGAGATGTGGAGGTGAATGTGCGGGACAAATGGGACAGCACCCCCTTGTGAGTGCTGGGGAGAGAGGTGGAGGGTGGGGGGTGGTGCACCCCTTCAGTGCTGAGGACTGCCTCCTGTACTTCCTTCCTCCCTTCAGGTACTATGCCTGCTTGTGTGGGCACGAGGAGCTGGTACTCTACCTTCTGGCCAACGGTGAGAGCAGGGAGCTAGCTCAGGGGTGTGTGTGTGAGGGTGCATGTGTGCATGCTTGCTTGCATTCAAACGCCTTCATACATATTTACAAACCACCCCAATTTCTCTGTTACCACCCAGTTGAATTAGCAAGTACTATTAGCACTGCTTTAAAACCCGTTCTTTGTTTACCCTTCCCATCTCTACTTATACCACCTGGGCCCAGCCATCAGCATCTCTCCCCAGACACAGTGCCAGCCTCCCCTCTTGCCCCACCTACACTCTGTTCTCCATATTGCAACCAAGTTGATCTTTTCACAATGAATCTGATCAGCTAAAAATCCTCCAGTGAGTTCCCACCACCTCTGCAATACAGTGAGCCTGCCTGGCCACACCCAAGGCTCCACAGGGTCTGCCCTCCCTGCTTGTGTTGCTCCCTCAGCTCTCCCTGCTTGTTCGCTGTCACACTGGCCTCGCTGGGGCTCCACTGTGCCATGAATGCGCCTGTTCCTGCCCCATGGCCTTTGCACCTGCATTTCTTCCTGCATGGACTGCCCTTGCGCAGATGTTCCCATGGCACTCTCCCCTACTTCATTCAGGCTTCTGCATGCCACCACTATCACAGAGTGACCTTTCATGACTTCCCTTCATCCGGTGCCGCCATTCATCCTATTTTGGTTTGCTTTCTTTCTCTTTTTTTCTGGAGACAGTCTTGGTCTGTCACCCAGGCTGGAGTGCAGTGTCGCAACTGGGCTCACTGCAGGCTTAACCTCCCAGGCTCAAGTGATGCTCCTGCATGAGCTGCTTCAAATCTTCAAATAGCTGGGATTACTGGCTAGTTTTTGTATTTTTTTGTAGAGACAGAGTCTCACTATGTTGCTCAGGTTGGTCTGAAACTTCTGGGCTCAAGTGATCCACCTACCTTGGCCTCCCAAAGTGCCTGGATTACAGGTGTGAGCCACCGCGCCCAGCCTTGTTTTTCTTAATAGTCCCTGCCATCATTAGGTAGTGCGTTCATTGTCCTGCCTCAGTGGATAAAGTTCAGCAGGACAGAGACCGTCTGTCTGGTTCACTGCTGTGCTCCAGTGTGTGGGACAGGCCCAGGCACTGAGTCTGCTCTCAGTTTTGTATAGTCTGGTCATCCGTGTGAGTATGTGCCTATGTGAGTGCTCACAGACGTGCCTGTTTGCCTAGCCCTTGACTGGGAGGATGCTGGGGTCAGAGTGGGCCCAGGGTAATTTGGGAAGGCATCACCAGAGATTTAGAGCCCTATGTGTGGGAAGGTGGGGAGGAGGGACAGGGAGATTAGAATTTCCGGCCGGGTGTGGTGGCTCACGCCTGTAATCCCAGCACTTTGGGAGGCCAAGGCGGGTGGATCACGAGGTCAAGAGATGGAGACCATCCTGGCCAACATGGTGAAACCCTGCCTCTACTAAAAATACAAAAATTAGCTGGGCGTAGTGGCATGCGCCTGTAGTCCCAGCTACTTGGGAGGCTGAGGCAGGAGAGTCGCTGGAACCCTGGAGGCAGAGGTTGCAGTGAGCTGAGATTGTGCTACTGCACTCCAGCTGGGCAACAGAGCGAGACTCCATCTCAAAAAAAAAAAGAGAGATTTTCTCCCAGGCTCCTCCCCTGCTAACTTGTGAGCCCTACCTCCCCCAGGGGCCCGCTGTGAGGCCAACACCTTCGATGGTGAGCGCTGCCTCTATGGGGCACTGAGCGACCCCATCCGTCGGGCTCTGCGAGATTACAAGCAGGTCACGGCTTCCTGCAGGAGGCGGGATTACTATGATGACTTCCTGCAGCGGTGAGCCAGAGCATTTGAGGGATGCAGCATGGGGTGCGGTGGCCCTGGTGGGGGTGGTGGGTCTGCTCTGGCTGTGGCCTGCACAGTGCTGCGGGTACTCCGAGGAATGAGGTAGGGGCCCTGCTAAGCATCCCGGCTCTTCCCTCCCCAGGCTTCTAGAGCAGGGCATCCACAGTGACGTGGTCTTTGTAGTACATGGGAAGCCATTCCGGGCGCATCGCTGTGTCCTGGGTGCACGCAGTGCCTACTTTGCCAACATGCTGGACACCAAATGGAAGGGCAAGAGTGTCGTGGTTCTCAGGCACCCACTGGTATGTCCCTTCAGGGTGGCAGAGAGGCATGGACTCCCCCAGGAACAGCAGAGGGTTGTGCTGGGTGGCTGCCTCTGACATTCCTTTCTGACTCTCTGCCCACAGATCAACCCCGTGGCCTTTGGGGCCCTGCTGCAGTACCTGTACACAGGTGACCCCCTGGGCCCAGGGTAGGAGGAGAGGGAGTGGGATAGCAGTATACCTAGGTGTGGCTGTGGTGACCTTTCACTTCTAGACACTTCATGGTCCCCAGGGGGTGGTTCCAGCTGCCTCCTGGGTTGGGTTGCAAGAGAGAGGACTGGTATGCCTGCTCAGGAAGAGCTTGTCCCACCCACATGCTGAGCCCCTCCCATCTGTTCCCTGGGGCCTGTACAACTCAGACAGCAGCTCTTGATGGGGGAAACCAAGGTGGCAAGTGAGCCCAGGAGTCCTAGCCCTGCAGACAGGTGGCCAGGTGGGAGGGGAATCACCCTTTTTTCTGTGGGCTTAATGACAGCTGAGATCCGGCAGGCCCTCATCTTCCCCACTGCCCCCAGGCCGCCTGGACATTGGTGTAGAGCACGTGAGTGACTGTGAGCGCCTGGCCAAGCAGTGCCAGCTGTGGGATCTGCTCAGCGACCTGGAAGCCAAGTGCGAGAAGGTGTCTGAGTTTGGTGCGAGCAGGGTTTGGGGTCCGGGGCCATGGGCGGGGCCCGGCAGGGCCGGCCTGGCTCCCTGAAGCTGTTCTCCCCCCTGTAGTGGCGTCTAAGCCAGGCACGTGTGTGAAGGTGCTGACCATCGAACCCCCCCCCTGCAGACCCCCGGCTCCGGGAGGACATGGCGCTACTGGCCGACTGTGCCCTGCCCCCCGAGCTCCGAGTAAGTGTGAGACTGGTGGGCAGGAGGGGTGTTTTGGGTTGGCAGGCTGGGCCCAATTCCTTGTGTGGCCTTGGACCAGTTACTTCCCTTTCAAACCTAGTTGTTCACTTCTGTGAACAACTGCTCTGATGGGGTCACCTCTTCTGTACCTCAGGGTGATCTTGGGGGAGCTGCCCTTCCCTTGTCCCGACAGCTTCAACAGCTGCCCTGATGTCTGCTTCCGAGTGGCCGGCTGCAGCTTCCTCTGCCACAAGGTGCCTGTGCCCTCCTGTTGCCCCTGGCCCCAGCCCACTGGCCTGAGCCCGGGTCTAGCTCCTCAGGAGACAGACCCTGGCCCTTGCACTTCCTGAGCCTGGCCTCCCTCAGGCCTTCTTCTGTGGCCGCAGTGACTACTTCCGGGCCCTGCTGGATGACCACTTCCGAGAGAGCGAGGAGCCGGCGACCTTAGGGGGCCCTCCAGCCGTCACCCTGCACGGCATCTCACCCGACATCTTCACCCACGTGCTCTACTACGTGTACAGCGACCACACTGAGGTGGGGGCTTGGGTGGGGCTGGGGACAGCACACAGCCTGTGCTGCCATGGGCTGAGAGGGAGTGCCAGGGCCCTGGGCGTCTGTGGAAGGGCCCAGCTGGCCCCATGGTTGATGTTTTGAGAAGGCTGGAGAGGAAGGCTGTGGGACTTTGGATTTTTCTTTCAGGCAGAGGAAGCCTTGTTAGGCTCCAGAGAGAGGCTGAGTGACAAGGCCTGTGTCACATGCACTTCACACTTGTCAGCCACTTGGGGTCCTCAGCTTCTCCAGCAGGAGGGTGGAGGGTAGGTGGGGACAGCCTCCTCCCTCTGAAGTGCTGCAGATCCCTGGGGTTCTAGGTTCTCAGTCTCTTCTTCCCTTCCTGCCTCCCCTCTGTATCCAGCTCTCCCAAGGCATCCCTAAGCCAAGGCTGCAGGGTAGTAGCAGAGTGCCGAAGGTTTGCTTTGCCAGGGTGTGTGACAGTGAGTGTGTATGTGCGTGTGTGTGTGTGTGTGTGTGTGTGTGTGTGTGTAATAGAGACCCCTATATCTGGTGGCTTAAAGAAGGCAGTTTGTTTCTCCTTCACATCTGACTGAGGTGGGTGCCCCAGAGCAGGTGGCTTACTGAAGACCAGGTCGTCCCTCCATCTTGCTCCTCTATGCCTAAGGTTGGAGGTCAAAAACCTTTTCTCTAAAGGTGGATATTTCAGGTTCTGTGGGCCATATGGCCCTGTCGTAGCTACTCAACTCTGTAATGCAAAGGCAGCCACAGACAGTACAGAGATGAGTAGGTAAAGCTGTGTTCCAATAAAACTTTATTTGCACAGTCTGGATTTGGCCCATGGGCTGTAGCTTACCCACCCTGCCCTGGGGCATTGCCTTTGGCCATGGAGATTGGGTCCCAGGCAAACTCATGCTCTAGGAGGAAGAGGAAGGCAGGGCAAGCAATGTTGTTTTTGTAGAAGCCACCGGAAGTTGCACACTCCATTTCTCATGTTCCCCTGGAGAGAAGTTCGTGCCTACTTGCCAACAAGGGAGGCTAGGAAAGTGATTCTGTGGCCAGGCTCCTGTTTTGTGGGGGAAGGGGAGGAAGCATGCTGGGGGACAGAGGGCAGTCCCTACTGCTGCTCTGCCTCCAGTGGCTGCTCCCTTGTCCGTTCTTCCCCCGAGGCCTGACAGCCCCAAGGTCTCCATCCTTTCCACCTCCTCTACTGGGCATCTCCTGCAGCTCAGCCCAGCTCTCTGGCCCCTGTTACCTTTGTCCACCCTGGAGAAGCTCCCTCCTCAAGGAGCCTCGCCACCCCAAGGGCATCTTGTCTCAGAGCGTGGCTTGGGCTCCAAACCTGGGTTGATACTGGTTGAGGTGTGTGACACTAGGTGAGCTGTGTGATCTTGGGCAAGTTACTTAACTGCTCTGTGCCTCTAGAACATGGGGATAGTGCTCATCATCACTTCCTAAGGCCTTGTGCAGATGCATGGGTTATCCAGGTAAAGAGGTGGCACGGCACATGGCACACGCCTGTAGTGTGGTCGCAGAGCTCCCCTGGTTTCTGTCTGCAGCTTGCTCCCTGTACCGCCCAGGCTCTGGCCCAAAGCTGAGGGCTTCAGTCTTACTCAGCACAGGGTGTACCTGTAGGTGGGCTCTGTGTCACCATAGCCTCTTGAGAGGGAGGGAGCGGGTAGAGAGTTTGTCCTCCACTCCTGGCAGGGTCCTTGCATGGGTCTTGACTAGCTGCCTCTGTCCCAGGGTTCTGACAGCCTCCCGAGATAGGCATGGTTATTTGTAACTCATGGACCGGGAACTGGAGGCACAGGGATGTGCAGTGACTTGCCCAGGGCCCCATGGCTAAAAGTGTCAGACCCAGGTCTGTGTGACTCAGAGCTCAGATCCTGGCCCCTGCAAGGGCCCTGCCTCCTGCCCAGACTGCCAGCCTGCCCGAGGAATGGGAGCCCCCCCGTCTTCTGCCCCATAGTGGTCCACAGATCTCTGTGGGAATCTGGGCCAACCCACGCTCATGCCAGGGGGCTCCTGCTCCCACTGGAAGCCTTCCCGCTACTGCCTCCCCCGACCCCTGCAGTCCCTAGCCTTGGCTGCTCGACCCTGGGAACGTTTGGTGACCTCGGGGGGGCACCTTCATCCCTGTCTTCACTGCAGCTGTCCCCCGAGGTGGCCTACGACGTGCTGAGCGTCGCTGACATGTACCTGCTGCCAGGCCTGAAGAGGCTGTGCGGGCGCAGCCTGGCCCAGGTGCTAGATGAGGACAGTGTGGTGGGCGTGTGGCGCGTGGCCAAGCTCTTCCGCCTGGCGCGGCTTGAGGACCAGTGCACTGAGTACATGGCCAAGGTCGTTGAGAAGGTGGGCCGGCAGGGCTGCAGCGGGCGGGCAGGAGGGGGTGAGAGGTGGGCACCCCTGCACTGAGCTGGCCCTTCCTGCTCATAGTTGGTGGAGCGGGAGGACTTCGTGGAGGCGGTGAAGGAGGAGGCAGCGGCTGTGGCAGCCCGGCAGGAGACGGACTCCATCCCGCTGGTGGACGACATCCGCTTCCACGTGGCCAGCACGGTGCAGACCTATAGTGCCATTGAGGAGGCGCAGCAGCGGCTGCGGGCGCTCGAGGACCTGCTCGTGTCCATTGGCCTGGACTGTTGAACTTCTGCCTGGGTTGCCCCAGGGGCCAGGAGCTCCCTTGGAGACAAGCCTGTGTGTGCGTTTCTGTGCAGCTCTTCCTGTTCCCTGCACACTGAGGGCTTCATGGTGGGTGCAGAGGGCTCAGTGGGGCTTCTCTCCCCCTCATGAGTCTGGAGACCCCAGAGAAGGATCCATTTGGGATGAACCCCCTGCCCCCAATGCACAAGCCAGCCCCCAAGACCCTTGGGGGGTGGGCACCACTCAGGGAAACCTGGGGTAGGGGTGGGCTTTGGTCTTAGCACTTTCCTTCCCCAGATCCTGCACCCCCAAATCCAGTCCTCTGGCCCTTGCCCAGTCCTGGCTTGCTTCTCTGAGCCAGTGCTCCCACGCACAGGACTATTCGGAAAGGGCCAGGGGAGTGTGTGTGGCAATAAAGCTTGAAGGCACTGTGGGAGCCTGAGTCTGTGTCCTGGGGCACAGCTTGGGGAAGGGTGGGGCCTTCTGAAGCCAAAGGAGCTGGTGGGGACCAAGGAAAGGAGCTCTAGAGTTGGGGGCTTCCAGCAGAGGCTGACTCAGAGCCCAAGGGCCAGGGTACCTGGCTGAGCAGACCTAGAGATCTCTCACTGACCCTAGCCTAGCCTGAGCCCAGCCTGGCTCCCTCCCTCCCAGTCTCCATGGACGCTGGCCGTGGTGGGAGAGGGCCAGGACCAAAATGACCATTTTCTCTCAGTCTAGCGCCAGTCTTTTCCCCAGGGAAGCCCTTGTGGCCCTTCCTGCAGGGGCTGCCGCCTTATTCAGGGGAGGTGAGCTGCAGGGGCCACCTTTCTCCTTGGCCCTCTGAAGGTTCACTGAAAAATTGCAAAAGGCAGAGTAGCAGGGGAAAAGACAGACAAATTTATTTAGCATGTAGACATGAGCATCTTTAGAATGAAGACCCAAAGACAAATGGGATTGATTTAAAAGTACAGGATCCAGTGCTGACTGAATGGGGAAACGCAGCGAGGCCTGTCGAGATTATTCTTGGCCTCTCTGAGCAGCCTGCCTGCCTGTCTTCTGGGTATGGGGCAGGACCCTCTGGAATGGGGGTCTTATGACCTATAGTCAAACAAGGCGAGTCTTATGGCCAGGCGATTACTTTATGGCCAGTTTTTACACAGATATGGCAGAGGGAGAGTGGGAGTCCTGTTTTTAGGTTTTATGTCTGACTTTGGGGGAAAAGGGGCTCTGGTTTCTAGGGCCCGCCTAGGGGAAGAGGGATTCTAGTTTCTGTGGCCAGCCTTAGGGGATGATGAGACTGAGAGATAGGGGCAGAAGGTCAATGAGAAGAAGCTCCTGCTTCTGAGGCTGCTGTTAGGGCCTTCGTTTTGGGTTATTTTAGTCCCAAGGGGGTTTCTCAGGATGTGCTGCAGGCCTGTGTACCCCCCAGGCCTCTCTGCCTTCTAACTTGGTTAAACTCATCAGAGTGGTGTCACGGACCTGCGGGAGGAAAGGAAGGCTGGTTCTTTCCCAGGGCTTCTAATATCAGACATATCACCCTCCCTGCAGTTGTTTCACAGCTCTTCATGCCTTTTCTTTTTTTAAGATGGAGTCTCACTCTGTCGCCCAGGCTGGAGTGCAGTGGTACGATCTCTCTTGGCTCACTGCAACCTCCACCTCCTGAGTTCAAGCAGCTCTGCTCAGCCTCCTGCGTTTGTAGCTAGGATTATAGGTGCACACTACCATGCCCAGCTAATTTTTGTATTTTTAGTGGACACAGGGTTTCGCCATGTTGGCCAGGCTGAGCTTGAACTCCTGACCTCCGGTGATCCGCCTGCCTTGGCCCCCCCAAAGTCCTGGGATTACAGGTGTGAGCCAGCACATCAGCCTCTTCGTGCCTTTTCACTTTGTTATTTTTGGATGTTTTCCTTTTCCTCCCCGGCCACTGGCATGTTGGTCGTCGCATGGGGGAAGCTGTAGGTCTGAAGTGACCACTACTGAAGGATCTGCGGGGACAAGTCATGGTGCAGCCTGCACAAGGTGATGATTGTGTTGAGGCGGTGGGGAGGGGAGGTGTCCAAGGAGGGCCTGTGGGTGGAGGGTGTGGCTTGTGCAAGGGCCTGGGAGCCTGAAACAGCCTGAGATGGGAATGGGCTGGGAGGGGTCCGTGCATGGCCAGAGCCCAGCTGTAGCCAGAGGCTCAATCCCCCACCGCAGCTCTGCCTTTCACTGCTGGCCACCGCTGTGTCTGTTTGCCAACCCATAAATTGGGGGTGATTATGGCAACTCCCTCTTAGCTAGTGTTTGGCCTATCCTGAGTCTGGTATTTTTAGTTTTTTTAATTTTAATTTTTATTTTTAAATAGAATACCCAGTGTAGGTGTGTTTGTTAAACAAAGGCTGAGTCCACCCGGTGGGTGGGAGGTGGGAGCAGGGGAGTGACAGGCGCTCACTCTGGTTTTCGTGGGGCACACAGGAAGGGAAGGATGAGGCCAGGCTAGTGGCCTAACACCAGCAGGTCTCACCTCAGAGCACACACAAATCCTGGTGTGCCCAGATATATGAGAGAGATTTAAACATCTAAAGAAAAAACTGTAATTCCTATGCATTTCTTGTTTTTTTTTTACTTTAGTTTGCCTTTCTTATTTCTTCTCTTTTGCATTCTTGTAGGTAGGCACCTAAGTGTATGCATTTCTTTTCATATGCATTAGGGGAGAAAATGAGCTACTGCATGAAACCTTTCATTTTTTATAAATGTAATCATAAAGATCCCAATCTTGAATGAATTGTAAACCCCTAGTGAGAGGGCAGTTTAAGGAGAAATTCTCTGGAGTTGGTATTCTAGTGGTTCACTCATACAGCAGATACAGCCAGGTGTACCAGCTACGGTATCTGTGCGGGGGAGAGCTGCAATCTGAGAAGTGCCACCCCTCAGGAGCTAGGCTGTGTGGTTGTGGGGGCAGCATTCCCCAGCCACACCACCCATTCCTCACTTTATTTTATTTGAGACAGAGTCTAGCTCTGTTACCCAGGGTGGAGTACAGTGGCACCATCTCGGCTCACTGCATCCTCTGCCTTCCTGGGTTCAAATGATTCTTGTGCCTCAGCCTCCTGAGTAGCTGGTACTACAGGCATATGCCACCATGGCTGGCCAATTTTCATATTTTTAGTAGAAATGGGGTTTACCATTCTGGCCAGTCTGGTCTCGACTCCTGACCTCAAGTGATCCACCCACCTCAGCCTCCCAAAGTGCTGGGATTACAGGCATGAGCCACCATGCCCGGCCCCATTCCTCACTTTAGCTTCAGGCAGAGAAGCCAGCGTGATGGGGAAACACTTGTGTAGGAAGGTGTCCAGTGTAGTGTTGCAAATCAACAGGAAACATTGCCAGCAGCCGCAGCGAGCCGCAAGTGGGAAGGAAGTGAGAGAGCATGGATGTGCAGAGCTTCCTGCAGCCCTGAGGGTGCTCAGCGCGGCCTCTGCGTCCACAAGGAAAAGGTGGAGGGTGTTCAGGTGCTGGGGGTACTCCCCAGACTTATGTGAGAAACCCGTGGCACAGACAGCCACACAAGAGTAGAACTACAACCGTGGAATCTGAAATTTAGTGTCTAACACTTGGTTCTAAAATTAGGTTGATTTAAATTCAGAACCGTGCCCTACTCTGACAAATGTTAAAATAGACTAATAGAAGACACATTTTGACACAGAGGCCCTGGGTTTGAGACTCCTCCATCATCCCTAAACCAGAGAAAGAATTGCTGTGTGAGAGCCAGTGATATTGGATCTGATTTCTGTTTAGTTTCTGTAACTGTGCTCCCTTTAAAATTTAAAAAACACATTTATCTCTTACTTTAATTCATTCCTACTTCCAGGTGAAAAAAATTTTTATTGTTGAATGAAAAATATTTCTATCGTGTTATTGAAAAAATTGTATGTGTTCTCTTGCAACTCAAGATACCCCCCAATATTTTAACAGATAGAAAAATAGGCTCGGCGTGGTGGTTCATGTCTGTAATCCCAGCACCTTGGGAGGCTGAGTTAGGAGGATGGCCTGAGCCCAGATTTTGAGACCAGCCTGGGTAGCACAATGAGACTCTGTCTCTCCAAAAAATAAATTAACCAGACGTGGTAGCACGCACCTATAGTCCCAGCTACTCTAGAGGCTGAGGTGGGAAGACGGCTTGAGCCCAAGAGGTTGGGATTGCAGTGAGTTGTGATTGCACCAATGCACTCCAGCCTGGGTGACATAGTGAGACCCTGTCTCAAAATAGATAAATCGGACAATGACAAAATGAGCAATGGTGGAAGGGAAGTAAACTCCATTTTGCACAGGAAAGGTAGCGTAGGGACGACTTGTTGACCACCAGGGAGTGAAGGTGGGGCTGGGCAGCTCTCTATCTAAAGCCCTGGCCCTGACAGGCGGCTCTTTTCCCTCAGCGACTGCTGCTCTGGGGGTCCACTCCCTGCCGTGGCTGTTCCTGCACGCTGCATCGTCCCCTGCCGACCCCTTTATTGACACCACCCTTGGTTAGGTGCAGCCTTTTCCTGCAAGGCCCCAAATGAACATACCTTTCACCCCTGTGCTCCAGCCATCCTGAGAGCCTCTCAGTTCTGGGGCCACCCTGAGCTCTCTGCACCTTGAAAACTCCCCCACAGACCCCTCTGCTTTGCCCCCAACCCTGGCCCACTCCTGCTCACCTTCAGGTTCTGGAGGGCTGTGCTGGCCACGGGCTGTGCTGGTGGCAGCTGGGTGCCCATTGCTGTTAGGCTCTGGGGGTGGGATCCGTGTTGCCCGGGGGTCTTCATTCTGTGAGCGTGGCCCACTTTGTTCTGCCCTGGTTCCTGTTCCTCCCCCAGTGCTGGACACCGTGCCTAGCACGTCACAGGTGCCCAGTAAGGAGCTTGTGATGAGCCTGGTGTTCATGGAGGAGAGCTGAAAAGCTAACAAACGCAAACATTGGCTCTAGGTTTCATACAGTGAAGTTCCGGGCAGAATTTTTAAGTAGAGCTTGAGGGCCTGGAGAGAACGTGCAGTCCTTCAGGTCTGCGCACCTTTGGGGGACCTGCACAGAGGCCAGGTGCCACCTACCCAGGGCCTGAGCAGTTTGCAGGGCCCAGTGCAAAACAGTACATGCGGCCCTTGCTCAAAGAGCATTGAGAATTTCCAGAGAGCAACAGCAGAGCACTCACCCAAACCCACAGCCATTCTAGCGTGGGGCCTGGACCACTGCTTGGGTGGCCAGCTGTGAGGCCTACCCTGCATCCACACCCAGTTCCCAGCTCAGTGCCTGGCCCAGATAAAGCCTTCCTGCTTCCTTCCTCTCTCCCTCTCTCCCTCCTTCCCCTCAGCCACTCACTTATTCCCTCATCACTCACTCCCTCACTCATCTATTCTCTCACTCACTTATTTCCTTGTTTATTCATCCCCTCATTCATTCATTCTCTCACTCATTCCTTCCTTAATTCCCTCCCTCATTCATTCATTTTCCCCTTTCCGCACTTATTCATTCCCTCACTCATCCATTCTCCACTCATTCCCTCACCACTCATTCCTTCATTCATCCATCACTCATCCACTTATTCATTCTCTTATTTCCTTTCACTCACTTATTCAGTCCCTCACTCATTTACTCACTTCCTTATTCCCTTGCTCACTCCCCTCATTCACTCATCACTAATTCCCTCATTCATTCATGCACTCACTGCCTCATTCATTCATTCCCTTGCTCATTCATTCCATCACTCATTCACTCATCACTCACTCATTCCCTCATTTATTCACTCACTCATTTATTTCCTTGCTCACTCACTGACCCCCTTACTCATTCCTTCACTCATTCACTCATCACTCATCCCTTTAGTCATTCATTCTCTCATTCATTCCCTCACTTGCTCATTCCCTCACTCACTCATGTCAGTGCATTTTTTACATTTTTCTCCCTCAAAGAGAAACCAGAGAGATAAGATGGGGCTACGGTAGGCACTCTTCAGCACCCAAGCCTTCACCTGTCCTGCGTAGGATGGGGGCTTGGCTCCTCCTGAGGGAGATGATAAAGACATCATTTCATCACTCACTCATTCATTCACTCACCCACTCCTTCCCTCCTTGTCCTATCAGACAGGTCTTTCCAGGGACCTTCTGGGAAGCAGGCAGAAGTATAGTGCAGGGACATGCCCTTTTGCAGCTCACATTCCCATGGGAGGGGACAGGGTGCTATCAAGAGCACAAGCATATCTGTCATGTCAGATGTCAACGAATGTGCTGGAGGAGGAGAAGGCAGGGCCTGGGGGAGGGCCTCACTAAGAATACGGCCCTCGAGGAGGCCAGCATAGTGAGGACCGAGTGGACGTGGAGGATGGGGAGAGGGGGAGGCAGGGAGGCCAACGGCCCAGCGCCCGTAGGCCTCAGCAAGAACCACGGCCTTTATTTTTATTGAGGTGAGATGGTAGCCACCGGAGGATGTTGAGCAGAGAAGGGCCGCGGTCTGACTCGTACTTTAACAGACTTCTCACCTCCATGTGGAAACAGACTGGGTGCAGGTGAGAAAGTGGGGCCTGCCAAGGAGGGCGCTGTTGCTGTCCCTCAGATGCTGGTGACAGCCGTGCAGCTGGAGGGAAGCCACATGATCCTGGCCACACTCAGGAGGAGAGCAGCTGGGCCAGGTGTGGGTGTGGAACGGAGAGGGGCGTGGAAGATGCCCAGCAGAAGGAGGCCAGGTTCCCTATGCTGAGGAGGGAGGGCTGAGGCCCCACATGGGGCCCTGGAGGAAGCCCAAGCCACGTGAAGCTGGCACAGAGGGCAGCCTGGGCTTCGTCCTCCCCAGTGACAGGGCAGGGTCTGCAAGTGGATATGTGTGTTTAGAAATCTGTTCCAGACATGGATGGGAGAAGATAAACTTCACACATGCTGATCCAGTAAGCACTGCTGGAGTTGGTATCAGGTGACAGGCGTGGCTCAGCCAGGGCTCAGCCTGTCTTGAAAAGGGCCTGCTGTGCTCTCTGCAAGGAAGGTTGCCATCCAGGGTCCGAGGCTGCTATGACAGACAGACAGATGCCATTCCGAAAACATCGGGTTTATTAGGATTAGCTGTAGTGTACACTGATTCCTTTAGCTCTAAACGGATACATATGTGCCCCGCAGACAGTATACACGCGGGGGATGTGACCGAGCTGCAGTGACGTAGCAAACCCGACAGCTGGCTTGTGAAGCCATCGTTATCCCAATAAGGTCTATGTTAGCAATTGGTGAGAGAAGAGTGAGATGGGACCTGCATCAGCCTGGGGGGTGGGGTCTGAGCAGAGCCTGTGGGTTTTCAGAGCACCCACCAGTGCTGCCTCGCTGAGCCCAGAGCCACCTGGAAGTGGAGGGAAGCTGGGTCACTGCTGCGAGGGAGGGAGGCTGACTCTCTACCCCTTGCCACTTCAAGGAACTGAGGCCAGTAGGGTTGTGGCCATCACTGGCCGCAGGTGGCATCTTTCTCTAAAAAGCTTTCCAGGCATGAAATCCATTTCTGTATGGACCAGGTTGTGTTGACAGTGGCACTTGGTCCTTGTGTCCCAGGCCTTTGGATCCCCTCCTGGCCTTTGCCCTCCTCTCACCTTCTTGAGGCCAAGCTGTGCAAGACCTGGCATCCCTTCCAAACCTCAGGTCCTCCCCGTTCCTGTGCTGGTGCAACTCCAGAGCTCAGAATGTCAGCACAGAGCCGTCAATATCAAGAAGGAACTCAACTCAAGGCTTCACAGCTTTCCAAGACGGGGACCAGCTCTGGAGTGGCCATGCGTGGGATGTGGGGGCTCACACGCAGGGCCCTGTGCAGGCTCCTGACCCAGCAGGGAGACATGGTGGGTGATGTACCAGCCCTTTCCAGATGACATGAAAGAGTCCCAATTTCAGGAAAGTTTTCCTTTTAAATGTTGGTGATTCTTTAACCAGGAATGCAAATACTACTGAAATGCCATGTGTGTCTGTGAGAGCCTTCATATAAATAAAGTCATGCATCTAAAGAGTCCCTGGTCAGGCCGCATGCCGATATTTAATTTGGGGAATGGCAATGGCATCACATGCGTCTGGGGGAGGCGGCGGGGAGGCATAGGGACTTTTGTGTGACCTGCTCTATCACAGCTCCTGGGGGAGAATTACAGATCTGAGCCCAGGGCCTCTCTGGGCTTTGGGAAAGGGTTCCTGCTTTTCCTGAGCTGAGAAGCAGAAACATTCCCATGGCTGCCCTGCTGCCGGGGCTGACTGAGCAGGCAGGGCTGGCTTTCTCTCTCAGCATGCATTTTACATTTTTCTCCTTCAAAGAGAAGCCAGGGAGACAAGCTGGAACTACGGAAGATGCTCTGTGGGGACGTGGGCCGGGTCAGCACCCAGGCCCCCACCTGCCCCATGTGGAGTGAGGGCTTGGCTCCTGCCCTAGGGCACAGGGTGATCTTCAGCAGGGTGACCTGTTCCTGGCTCTGCCATGGTGTGTGGTCAGGGCTGCTGGAGGGAGGGTGGAGGGGCACACTCTCTAGGGACCAAGGTTAGCCTCCAGAACAGGGCCTGGGAGAGCAGTGGCAGTTCCTGCTGTGGGAGGAAGAAGGGCAGGAGCCCCCAACGCCTAGACATCATGTTGGGGGCCCTGGTGGGGAAGTGGCCCCCCTCTTCCATGGCCCCAGGATCCCTAGATTGCACCTTCTGCAGGGCTTCAGCGGTGGCAACACCCTGACCAGGGTCGTATTTGCACTAAGGGGCCTCCTGAGGTAACAGCAAATCCCATTTAGAAGGTGAAAGTATTCCCGAGGCGGTGACCCCCCCACTTATTGCTGGCACCAAGTGAGGCCAAGGGCAGGGCTGGGTGGTGTTGGCACCTGAGAAGGGCAGACTAGGCCCAGGGCCTCGGCTCCAAAAGGTGATGCCAGCCTTGGCCTTGGGTGAGGCCTGGCCTGGCCTGCTGTGGCCTGGGGGCAGGGCTGGGGGTACTTCCATTCCCTGCTCTGGGTCACTGAGTGCTCCGTGTAGACCTGGGCAGGGAAGCCTGGCCTGCCCCTGTGCTGGGCCTCTCTTCTCCTGCCACCAGAGGTAGCTGTGCTGCTAGCACTGACACTCTCAGGGTAGCTCTGGGCCGTAGGTAGGGACCCACATCCCCATGGGCTGCCACTGCTAAGGGCACCAGACCTTGCCCATAGGAAAGGCCCAGGCAAATCCCATCTCTAGGGCTGCTGGCTCAGCTCCTGGAGCACAGGGCCCTGTGGCCCCACCACCACCCAACCCGTCCAATTCTACATAGTAGCATCAAGCTCCGATTGCTTTGATTGCTCAGATTCACCTTGCTCCCTCCCATCTACCCACCAAAATAGTCTCTGCTTTAAAATATACATTATATATTAGACATTTCATCTTCAATACAATTCTCTCATAGCATTAGGTAAAATTAGTGACTCCAGAGGAAAAGCAGCCTTTGTGAGTACAGACAGTACTCAGGGGTCAACCTGAGCCTCCCTCTGGTGGGAGGGGTAGGGCAGGGGGCAGAGAAGGGCCTGTTTCCTGCTCAGTTCTCTTTCTGAGCTAAGTCTCACCCCCTCCCCCTCTGCAAAGCCTGGCCTCGGGCTGACAAGGAGCCCACAAAGTCATGGGTGGCTGCTCATTTTGAGGAAGTGCTGGGCATTTTCTGGGTCTCAGAGGGGCACATGAGTCTGCCCCAGGGAGCTGGCCTCTGTGGAGACAGCAGCCACCTCATCACACGGCCAGAGAAAGGCCACCAAGTGGAGGCCAGTGAGAGAGAGCACTGGGGCGCGAGCAAGGGGTGGGCAGGAGGGAGGTGCCTCCAGTTATTGCAGTCTGGTGTCCTGGGAACACCAGGAATTCCTGGAACCCTTGTGGGAGCTGGGAGAGGCGGGGCAGAGGCTTGGCTTTGTTTTAAGTGGATATTTTAGCACATTCTCTGTGAAAAATCACCTGGGACGTTTCTCTTTTTTTGCATAAAGTGTCTACCCATGAAGGTAGGTCCAGTGTCTGACAGCCTAATGTATAACAAAAATGTCTTTTTGTTATTTTTTAGTAAATTGTGCTAGGGATTTCTCCAATTTCTGGGTTTTGTTTGTTTGCTTGTTTTGCAAGCCACATCTGCGAAGCCATCTCTGCCCTTCCCCTGCCTGTGTCCCCCTAGACCCTGAGCTGGGCACCGGCCAGTGCATTCAGGGTGGGGGACGAAGTCCCTGCCACGGATGTCCTTTGAGAGACCCACATGTTTATTTCATGGAAGACAGAGTTGGTGACTTCAGGAAGCTCTTTGTGGAGAACATGGTAGGCACCTTCATAAATCTGCAATGAGGGGGAGACACGGAATCAGAGCTATACCATCAGAGGCAGGTGTGGGGGAGCAGAGATGACGGGCAGCGGGCAGGGGTCTGCAGTGTTCTCCGGATCCTCTCCCTGTGCCCCGAGGACGTGGCCCTGACCTCCCATCATTAGGAGGCCAATACCTTTCTATCAGATGATGGTTCAAATGCATTACAGTGTCCCAAAGTGTTCCCGAACTTCCTTTCTCAAATGCAACCTTCCTTCACTCCACATCTCTCCCCATCCCTGGGGCCGTTTCTGTGTCTCCGAGTCATTCAACCTTCTCAAAAGAGGGGGTTCCACTCCTGGCCTCACATCCTGACCTCCACAGGGTCCTCAGCTCATCCCAAGCTGACTTCCATTCCCGCCAACCCACGGTGGCTATCCTGGTGAGGTCTCTGGGGATTTCCATTGCCATGGCAGGGGGCGCTGTGCTCATCATTCATAAGCTGCTCACTCTTACCTTCTAGAAACACTTTCCTCTCGTGGTTCCATGGCTTTAACTTCTCC
The DNA here is from genome assembly GCA_036589455.1 of Ateles fusciceps. Taxonomy (NCBI): domain Eukaryota; kingdom Metazoa; phylum Chordata; class Mammalia; order Primates; family Atelidae; genus Ateles; species Ateles fusciceps. The sequence continues at coordinate 7,049,184 of JAZHEH010001341.1, read as the reverse complement.
TGATTTTCTTCCAACTGGCAGTGCCTTCTCAGTCCAGGCTCGCCCCACCTACTGGCCTCTGCAGGCAGCTGGACTACAGGCTTGACTGTGCCCTCCTTCACTCTCCCTGGTCACCTCGCCTATCCAGTGGTTTTAAAATCCACCCTGGGCTGATGACTCTGGAATTCACATCTCCAGCCAGACTTCCCTTCTGCCTCTAGACTACCGACCTGCCGTCTCCATCCGGATTCCTGGTGGGCACCGTCAGACTTCAGAGCAACTCTAACAGGCATCTCCAGGTGGACTCCGGCCATTGCTCACGTCAGTCTCTCTGCCTGGCATTTCTGGTCTCATCATAGTCGCCTCATTGAATGAACCCAGGGATCATTCTTCATGACAGTGATCTCACTCTCTGCCGCCCTGCCTGGCCTCCCCTGCCTTGGTTGTCACCGTCCCCCACCTCCTCTTTACCCCCACTCCTGTCTCCCCCATGGCCACTGGAGGATGCTTTTAAAATGGAAATCAGAGCACACCACTCCTTGGCTCAAAATGCTCGGGTGGCTTCTCATCTAACCAAGAGAAGACATCTAGACTTCCCAGGTGGTGGGGCTCCCCTGCCCCCCAACAAGCCCCCCTGCCTGGTGTGTCCTCACTGGCCGCTCTTCTCGTGGCTGTGTGCCTATGCCAGCCTCGGGTCCTCAATCTCCCTCTTGCATCGGTCTGGAAGGTTCTTCCACTGGCTCTTCTCACCGGCAGACTGCAGGCCTCGCTGTCCCATCCCCATCTAAAGTGTTGCTTTCCTCCCTGTCCACCTCTATCCCTGCACTACGGTCTCCATCATCATCCTGTTCATTTATTTGTTGATTGCTCATCCCACCAGGATACAGGTTCCCGGGGGCAGGGCAGAGTCTTTGCCTGTCTTGTTCTCTGGGCCCAACACAAACTTAGGGCCCCATAAACACTTGAATTAAAGAAGCAATGAGTGGATAGCTGGGTGAATGAATAAACAATCTTAGTGGACTCCTTTCACAGGGACTTGCAAGGGTTCACATTGGTGTAAAGGCGTGGTCTGAGTGATGTTCTCACCGATGAATGCAGCGTTCCACTGGCTTTTAAAAAATATATTTTGCCAGGCGTGGTGGCTCACGCCTATAATCCCAGCACTTTGGGAGGTCAAGGTGGGTAGATCACCTGAGGTCACGAGGTCACGAGTTCAAGACCAGCCTGACCAACATGGTGAACCCCCATCCCTATTAAAAATGCAAAAATTAGCCAGGCATGGTGGTGGGCACCTGTAATCCCAGCTACTCAGGAGGCAGAGGCAGGAGAATCGCTTTAACCCCGGAAGAAAAGGTTGCAGTGAGCCAAGATTGTACCATTGCACTCCAGCCTGGGCAACAAGAGCAAAACTCCATCTCAAAAACAATATATATATATATATGTTTACATATATATTTACATTATTTATTTATTTATTTATTTTGGGCTGGGCATGGTAGCTCATGCCTATAATCCCAGCACTTTGGGAAACCGAGGCAGGAGAATCACCTGAGGTCAGGAGTGAGACCAACCTGGCCAACATGGTGAAACCCCTTCTCTACTAAAAATACAAAAATTAGCCAGGCATGATGGCAGGTACCTGTAATCCCAGCTACTCAGGAAGCTGAGGCAGAAGAATCTCTTGAACCTGGGAGGCAGACGTTGCAGTGAGCCAAGATCGCACCACTGCACTCCAGCCTGGGTGACAGAGCAAGACTCTGTCTCAAATTAAAAAATTTTTTTGAGATGCGGTCTCACTGTGTTGCCCAGGGTGGTCTCAAACTCCTGGGCTGAAGTGATCCCCTCTACTCAGCCTCCTGGGTAGCTGGGATTACAGACATGCACCACCACACCTGGCTCAGTGTTTTTAGCCTCTCCAGTGTTAATAAGAGCCAGTTTTCCCTTTTTTTCCTTTTTTTTTTCACTTCTTTCTCTTCACCTATGAGTCTATACTGGAGCTGGTACAGGTCAGCGTCTGCAAATCGGTAACAACACCAGGGACGCAATTGACAGTTTACAAAGATATGAGCCTTTGTCTGCACAGCGAGGAGAGAAGAGAAATGATGGGGCTTGAGTCCAGAAATCTCATTTCCACTCCCAGCTCTATACTTAGTGGGTGTGTGAGCTGAAGTGAGTTACCTGGTCTCTTTATAACCTAGTGAAAAATGGCCATGGATCCAGGGCACAGACCCAGGGCAGCACAGTCCAGGGAGCCCCAACCGCGTGGACCAGGATGTAAATATGCCCCTGGGCTTGGCCTACCAAACCCAGCACAGAGCATCTCCAGGGATAACACTTGATTGGTACCCAATAGGTGTTCCTCCCTCCAGGAGGCTTTTCTCATCAATCAGACAAAAAAAATGAGCATGTCTGGATCCCAGAACCACACTGCCCATCTTAAGAGGCCTTTTGAGTTAGTCCATTGCAGTCTTGGTATCTAGTATTCCATATAACCAAGCTGCAGGGCCTGTCCTCAGGGCCCCTGGCTGGAGGGCCAACTCTGGCAGGTCCCTTCGCAGATCAGGCTCTATCAGGTCCTGCCAGCACCTGTGTGCCCTGAGCTCTCTGGTGGCCACAGCTCCCAGGAGACTGCAGCCACTGCTGGTGCAGAGGGACACTTGGGCATCACATGCATCCTTGCAGCTTGGACATGCCTCTCTCAGGAGATGTGATTTGCTCAGTGCCCAGCTGCATATTCTTTTTCTTGCCTATAACATCTTTTGATTGTTCTTTCCTTTCCCTTTGAGGCTCATTCATTCGAAACAATCAGCAAATGACTCGTGTGTTCTCTTGAAATTCATAGGTGGCTGGGATTCCTTGTATTTATTTCTGGGCCAAGCAGGCTGGTCCCTATCCCGAGACCTGGGAGCTGGCCCTCAGGGGTCTGGGCAGATACGCCCCAAGGGGTGCTGCCTCCCCACCCCCTCCAACCTTGGGGGGGAAATGGGAGGTGGCAGCTGCTCACCTTGAGAGTCTTGTCCTGGCTCTTGGCTGATTCCATGAGCAGGTAGGCCCCTTTGCTGTCACACAGGCGGTCGGCAGAGCCCTGGAGCAGCAGGAAGGGCACAGTCAGCTTGGGGAGGGCGCGCTCCACCCGAGAGACAGCGTTCAGCAGCTGGATGCCGAAGCATACCTTCAGCCCTGCCCGGCAGATCAGGGGGGTCTGAGTTATAAATGTCGACCTGGAGGAAGAAGGAGAGAGTTCCATCAGCATGGGCAGGGCTCCCTTCCATAGGCCATTCCTATTTCCTGGTAGATTTTCCTCTGCTCTGGGCTGTAAGATTGATTCCATTTAGGTCTGCTGGGCTTGGGCGTGGCTCTGAGGGCCAGCCTCGTTCATCCACAAACCTCATCTGCACCACTTGCACTGCCTCTCCTTTCAGGCTTGAGCGTTTCACATACACATGGGTGCCTGTAGAAAATTTCAAGTATCGGCTGGGCGCGGTGGCTCACACCTGTAATCCCAGCCCTTCCGGAAGCCAAGGTAGGCGGATCACTTAAGGTCAGGAGTTTGAGATCAGCCTTACCAACATGGTGAAAGCCCATCTCTACTAAAAATATTAAAAATTAGCTGGGCATGGTGGCAGGCACCTGTAATCCCAGCTACTCAGGAGGCTGAGGCAGGAGAATCGCTTGAACCTGGGAGGCGGAGTTTGCAGTGAGCCGAGATGGAGTCACTGCACTCCAGTCTGGGTGACAGAGTGAGACTCTGTCTCAAAAAAAAGGCAGAAAATTTCAAGTATTAATTTGTATTTTTAAAAATATGAGCAGCATATTGTTCACATCAATTATTTCATTAAAAAGTAGCTCTGTAGCAGTTTTAGCATTTCATTTTGTTCTCTGTCTCTGCTGATATGGTGTCCACCTGGTGGAACTGGATGAGGGGCAAACTGTAAACTGCAGGAACAGTTTACTGGGGTCTGTGCTGGAAAGCGAGGGCCTGTGCTAGGAGTCCCTGGAGGGGCTTCGGCCGGGCACTGATGATGGGCTTTGGAATGAGGGACACCCAAGGGCAGGTCTGAGCTACAGTAGGCTCTGGTCTCAGTGCCCTCCAGGGCTGCACAGGGCGATCAGAGGCTCTGACAGGGAGGCCTGGGCTCTGGCAGTGCCCAAAGCCATCTCTGCCCCTCTAAGGGATGTGGGTTCTCCCTCCTCAGCCACTAGCCCATGGACCCTGCCTTTCGAGGGGCTGCATTCCCTGGCCTATCTGGGTTTCTGGCTTTACTCCTCCTGCCTCCATAGAGACAGCTCAGCCTCCACTGCCCTGATCTCTGGCATTTGCCCCACAGGATCTGGAGAGAAGTTTCTAGGAATCTTTCAGGCCCATAGGGGCAAGAGTGAGCCCTTGATTCTTATTCTTTTTTTTTTTGTTTTTTTTTTTGAGATGGAGTTTTGCTCTGTCACCCAGGCTGGAGTGCAGTGGTGCAATCTTGGCTCACTGCAACCTCTGCCTCCCCAAGTTCAAGTGATTCTGCTACCCCAGCCTCCCAGGTAGCTGGACTTACAGGCACCCACCACCACACTAGGCTAATTTTTGTATCTTTAGTAGAGACAGGGTTTCACCATGTTGGCCAGGCTAGTCTCGAACTCCTGACCTCAGGTGATCCATCTATCTCAGCCTCCCAAAGTGCTAGGATTACAAGAGTGAGCCACCACACCTGGCCTCGTGATGCTTTTTCACTCATGTTTGTCATCCTTGCCAGTGGGTTCTTGGCGGGTTGGGGAGGGGCCACATGGTGAGAACTGAGTGAGGATCAGAGAGTATGTGGGGGACGAGGAAAGAACATGCTGCCAGCTGCTCCCCAGGCAACCAGGATGCCCACTGTGCCCGGACTCAGCATTTCCAAGAGCTGGGCTACACCCCCTTCTGTTACCACCCCTACAGGGCCTCAGCCAGAATTCCAGACCATACCAAGTGGGAGAGGCTGTCCTGCAGTCACCCCTGCCATCCCTGGATTCCTTCCCATGCTGGGGACTGAGCACCAAAAACCAGACCATTTGTGAAAAGCCACACGAGACAGATTAGCCACTTCCTGCAGCTGAGCTGGCATGAATCCTGCTGGGCCAGGCCATCTGCTTGGAGGTTATGAGGACACAGGACTGGCAGGGCAGTGCACGGGGGCCTGTGGCCAGGCCCAGCCACAGGGGGTGCTTCCCCAGGGTCAGCCAGGAGCCCCGAGGGAAGGAGGGCTGTGGGGCCCATAAAAAAGCCTGGGGCTTGGGGTCAGTGGAGTCCCCAATAGCAGCAGCATCTACCAGCTTGTGCTGGGCTGCAACGTGCAGGGGTGTCATTGAGTAATAAAAATAATAATAGCTATGTCTGAGCTCTGGCTGTCTGCCCAGCACTAAGTGTTTTTGTGTGCAGTAACTCACTGGACCTCCATAACTGCCCTGTATGAGGAATTGCTCTCATTCTCTCCATTACACAGAGGAGGAAACTACAGCACAGAGAGGCATGTTAACCTGCCTGTTAGTTGCCCCAATTTTTGTTCTCCCCTACAGAACCTTGATGTTTCCCGGGGTACACAACTGCTCAGAATAGAGACTGCATTTCCCAGCCTCCCTTACAGCTAAGTGTGGTCACATGACCAACTTCTGGCCAATAGAAAGTATCCAGGGGCTGTGTGCACACTGTGTCAAGGGTTTATTTTCCCCTTGCCCCATAGAGAGAGTCAGGGCCATGTGGACAAGATTCACACCTGGATGCTAGAGCAACAAGATGGGTGTCCTGATGCCAAGAAGTCGCCTCCTCTCCTTGTTAGGCTGCTGTTGTTGGCAGCAGGCTGGCCATGCCCTGGGCTGGGCCACCACCCATTCCATGCTGTCTCTAGGGCTCCTGTGGGACCTGTGGGGTGGGGCCGCACCCTTGCCTCTGCTGCCAGCGATGTCTTACAACCGCCTCCTTCCTGCAGCAGCCGTTTACTTTGCCCCGCTGACCCCAAGTGTCCCGAATACAGCAGGCCCTCAGGGACTCTGCTTCTGAGTTTAATTGCACTGATGGCCCAAGCGGCTTCCTGCTCTTGGCTTTGTTTTCATGCCTTGATCACGTAGGCCCTGTTTACACAATGGCCTATTCTGGGCCTGGGGCCCAGCCACCAGATGTATCAGGGGAGAGGGCAGGCCCCTGGTGTGAACTACAGCCCAGACTGGAGATGAAGGGCAGAGGGAAACTGAGACCAGGAGGTGGGGCAGGCTGTACCACCTGGGGAGACTGAGGAACAGGGGCCCAAACCCTCCCCTCAAGCGGCAGTTCTGGCCCAATCACAACGGCCTTGGTTTTTTGACCAGCTTAAGGTCTCAATCCACCAAAAGTTCTAAGAGTGTGTCTTGTGGCTCCCAGGAAGGAGACAGCCAGGCCCCTTCCTCTCAAACCAGGCCAAAGCCCAGAACATGAGCTCATTCATTCAATACGAAGGACCAAAGTGTCAGTCCCCAAAGATTCCACACTGCTTGATTCCCCTGATGTTTTGTTCTTCACGTGACAAAACTAGAGAAACAGAGACCAGACTCACGGCTGTCAGGGCCGAGGAGGGTGTGGGGGAGGCTGGGGAGTGGATGCAGCTGTAAAAGGGCACTTGAGGGGCCGTTGTGAGGATGGAGCCATCTGTGACTTGACTGCGTCAAGGTCAGTATCCTGGTTGTGATATTGTCCTACTGTTTTGCAAAATGTCACTGCTGGGGGAAACTGGGTAATGGGTACATGAAATGGTTCTGTATTATTTCTTAAAACTGCTTGTGAGTTACAGTAATCTTAAATGAAAAGTTTAACTAAAAACAAGTAACAAAGGCCCAGGCTTTGGCACCACCTCTCACATCCCCCACCTTCCTGTTTGGTCCACCATGGCTCCCACCAGCTGAGACCAGGGTCTGCTGGGGGACACGGCAGCTGGAAGCAGGAGCCCAAGCTGGAGACCCAGGTCCAAGTGACCCCCTTCCTGTGGTTCTAGGTAACTGATTTCCTGGGGAACCCCCACTGGCTGAAAGCTGAAGTCTTTTTTCCCCCCCCAGGGTGGTGGTTGGGAGTATGGTAAGGCTCTACCCCTTCCTGGGCCTCAGTTTCACCATCCAGGGAACCCCAAAGCTTCCTCTTGGGTTTTAAGTTTCACAAGCTGGCCTCCTGTTGAGCTTGATAGCCAGGAATATACCAGCTGGGGCTTCTGAATTTCCAGCACCGTCTCTCTGTGGGAAGAAACTTTGCACTAACACCCAGTAAATACAGCTGCAATCCTCAGCTGGGAATTTTCTTACACTTATGGTTGAGCAAAATCTACACACAACCCCTGCAGTCAAATCTCTTGACCCATTTTTTTTTTTAAAACCATTCCATGATGAAATGCAATATCACAGTTTAATTAGAATACTATGAAAAATAATGAATGCGTGGAGCCCTTGACTCTTTTACTAGGTGCTGTAGCAAGTGCTTTGCTCATACTTGCTCATTTAATTTTCACAGGAGCCCTGTAACATAGGAACTATTATTATCACCTTTGCACACATGAGGAGATAGTTTCAGAGAGGTTAGGTGACTCACCCAAGGTTACACAGCAAGTAAGAGGCAGAGTCAAGGTAAGAACCTAGGCACTCTACCACTGCCATCAGCATTGTTAGCCACTTATCATGCTCTGCTGCCCGTCTCGAGAGAAGGTGAAGGTCAGCGCTGGGGTGGAGACAGCCAGGAGCTGTGCAGGTGGCAGGGGCACTAGTGCTCTCAGAAAAGGCAGGAGTGGTCCCTGGTAAGGACGATGAGCCAATGGGCCTGACAGATGGTGAAGTGAACTGGTGGGGGCCCAGAGGTTACTGCCCTTCACAGCCAGCCAGAGGGCATGGGAGAGCCCTTCTGGGCACAGACAGGCAGTACCCTCCCGAATGCACCCCTAATCACAGAGAAATACAACCCACAGGCTTCATCCCTGTAGGTCTGTCCACAGCTGGCTCTTCCTGCCCCTCCTTCCCTGTAATCTCCTCACTTTTCCTACGGAAGTCTCACCCTTCCACCTGCACTTTAGAGCCCATCCTGGAATTCCCACCTTCTTCCTCGATCGTTTAGATCTCTCTTAATCCATCTGTTTCCAATACAGGGAAGCCTTCTCTGGCATAATAAAGAATGCATGACAGCTCTACCCAAGTGAACTCTGTGAAATTTACAAACCTGCAGGAACCCTAACAGGAACTGGCAGGTCTTTGCAGAGATGACGTCTTCACTTCCCACCTTTGTCTTGAATAGGAGACATAATTTGTGGTGGAAAGAGCTTCTGTCTCCTATCACAAACAGCTTTTCTGCTCTAGCCTAATTAACACTGTCTACTCCGCTTTCAGGCCTCAGCTCAGCCTTTACCCTGAAGGGGAGGCCTTCCGAGACCCCCACAGGCTCTGCTGTCCCAAAGCCCTTCTCCCACACAGCACTTGGCCTGGTGTGTAATCAGCACATCTCTTCCCGCATGTCTGCCCCGCTTGAGGGTCAGGGCTCTGTCTGTCCTGCCCTCTGCATCTCCCCACATGATGGCTGGCACAGGGGGAAGCCCTTGGTAAATGCTGGTGAAATGGATGAATAAGCAAGCCATTCCCTAATCCAGCCCAAGAAGTAGCACTTCTGGGTACTGAGAGGCCAGCACAGACCTCACGCCAGCTGGGAACCGCTGGCCACTTGCTGGCCAAGGGACTGTCCACAATGGTAATGAGACCTGGACCTTCAGGGAAACTGCAGGCCCTCGTCATTTCATTCAGTGAATGGCTTTTCTGCTTGCACACGTGAAGCCCCGACAGCTCGCTTTTGGGGCTGCTTGGCGTTGCTTTCCTTCAGTGTATCATGCTGAACCTCAGGCCCATGGAATATCCTAAACACAAAGAAGAATGTACTGTAGCCTGGGAGCAGTGGCTCATACCTGTAATTCCAGCACTTTGGGAGGCCAAGATCACTTGAACCCAGGAGTTCAAAACCAGCCTGGGCAACATGGTAAAACCCTGTCTCTACAAAAAATAAAAAAATTACCCTGGTGTGGTAGTGTGCACCTGCAGTCCTTGCTACTGGGGGAGGCTGAGGTGGGAAGATTGCTTGGGTCCAAAAGGTGGAGGCTACAGTGAGCTGAAATCACACCACTGCACTCCAGCCTGGACAAGAGAGCAATGTTTTGTTTTGTTGTTTTGTTTTTGCCTTAAAAAACAACAAAACAAAACAATGTGCAATGTCCTGTGGAAGTTGGCCTGAATTTGGAACACGCTGAAGGCTGGAAACAGCTGTGCTTGGCGTGGCCCTGGTGTGCTTCCTCTCCCACATGTTCCTTCCCCAAGCCTGTGGCACCCTGGGGCACTGCTGTAAGCCCCCAGAGGGCTCACGGCATTGGGTCTCGGGCACGCAGAGGCAGGTCCCATTTTCAGACTCACAGATCTGTACCTGTCGCCCTCTGTGGAGAACCCTGTGGCGCTTCCCATGGGGGCTGCAGGGCAAAGCCCCAACTTCTTGGTATGGCCTGTGATACCTCCATCCCTGCCCTCCCTTAACATTCCCCCACTCCCCTTGACCCCAGGGCCCTTGCACAGCATGTCCCCTCAGCCTTCAGACCTCTTCCTTGGCTGCTGGTGGAGTTTCTCCCTCCCTATCAACCCTGGGCTCAGTTGCCCTCCTCCAGGCAACCTTCCCTGGTCCCATGTGTGTCAGCCCCGGACTCCTTTCCTCATGTGCTTGTCGTTTGCACTAAGACTGGCCGCAGCGTCTCCATTTTCCACCATCCCCTTCCATGCCCTTTCTCTTGTCTGCCAACAATCCTGTTCTCTCTCTTCAAGGCCCAGGTTAAGTGTTTACTCCTGTGGACAGGTGCCCAGACACCCTTGCCAACATCTGCACTTTTCTTCCTGGGCTCCTGTATCTTTGCCAACACCTCCTTCAATGAGCCTTTCTCAGAGCTGTGATAGCAAGAATCCCACTTGCCAGGGTCCACACTGTACCAGGCAGCTGTGTGGACACCCAGAGGGATCTGAGGATGGGCGAGAGCCGAGTGTGGCTTCCAAGGTCACACTGAGGAGATGGGGCCGGGTCCAGACTCAGGTCCTTTTGGAAGCCTGTGCTCTCCCACCAAGGCCACCGCCTCTTCCCCTCTGTCCCACTGCAGTTGATAGGCCTGGGCAAGAGGGACAACAGGGCAACTCATGGGATATTGCAGCCTCCAGTTCCAGCCTGGCTGGAGTGGGAACCCTGAGAAAGTGTGTTGGTGTGGTGAGCTGCCTGCAGGGTGGCAGAGGGGGAGGTAGGCCCTGCCTGACTCAGCAGAAAGCCTAGCCAGCTCGAGAGACCCAAGCAAGCCCTGCCTACCAGGAGATCCAAGTCCCACCATGACCTCACCCTGCCTTGGGCCAAACCCAGCCGGCACACAGCCTGTGTGGTTGAAATTCCTGAACCAGACCAGGGCCATTTGGAAAGAAGATGTTGCTCCACATTCTCTTCTCCTGGAAGCTACAGTACCATTTTGGAATAAAGAGAATGATCAAGGATCAGCCTACATTTCTGAGATGCCACTTAAGGTGGTGCAAATTAATGAGCATCTTTTCCCCAAATTACTATTTACTATGAAGGTTTCAACTCCTGGACATCCCAGCATCTGCTTTTTTTTTTTTTTTTTGAACTGGAGTCTCGCTCTTGTCACTCAGGCTGGAATGCAGTGGCGGGATCTTGGCTCACTGCAACTTCCACCTCCCAGGTTCAAGCGATTCTCCTGCCTCAGCTTCCCAAGTAGCTGGGATTACAGACACCTGCCACCACGCCCAGCTAATTTTTGTATTTTTAGTAGAGACGGGGTTTCGCCATGTTGGCTAGGCTGGTCTCGAACTCCTGACCTCACATGATCTGCCCACCTCAGCCTCCCAAAATGCTGGGATTACAGGCATGAGCAGCAGTGTCTGGCCCCAGCATCTACTTTTAAAAGAAGTGAGCTACACATGGCTCTGCAGGTCGCAGCCTCGGAAATGGGAAAGGTGTTTGCATACCCCGGCCCCACCATTGCCTCTTCCTCTGGAATTCCTTTTGCAGAGCTTGGGGGTCTTAACAACCAGAAGTGATGCAAAAAGTAGACCTCTCTTGGTCCTTTGGAGTGGAGGGCCCTGGAATGTGGCTCTGAAGTGCTCCTGAGTGACCACCAAGGGAAAGGAAAAAGCAGCCACCCCGTTCTCCACCTCTCGTAGGCCCAGAGATTTGAGGAATAATAAGAAAAACAAGAATTACCTGGGTCTTGCAGGACCACTTTAACAACTGCTGATCACAGAACAGCAAAATCATGCAGTCTCAAGTCTTAAAATCAAATGGTGACAACTGAGGCAATTGGAGCATGGACTAGATGGAGGACGACAAGGGGGGGAATGGCTGTTACTTTTCCCAAATGCGATAATGGCATGGGGTCCTTTGTGAAAGCCTCTGTTTTGAGTCCTTCCTCTCTGAGCAACCCAGGCTAAAGTATTCAGATGCATTCAGGATCATGGTGTCTGCAGTTTACTTTCACATGATTCAGCCAAAACATGGTGTCTACTTCATGACATTGGATTTGGCAATAACTTCTTGGATATGATACCAAAAGCACAGGCAACAAAAGAAAAATAGATAAACTGGACTACATCAGAAAGAAAAAAACCCTTATGCCTCAGAGGACATTATCAATAGAGGGAAAAGGCAGCCCACAGAATGGGAGAAAATTCTTGCAAATTATATTTGTAGATGGGCTAATATCCAGTTAAGGGGTTAATATCCAGAGCATATACAGAACTCCTGCAACTTAACAACAAAAAACAAACAGCCCAATTAAGAAATGAGCAAAGCAAACAATGGGCAAGACAATCCTAAACAAAAAGAATAAAGCTGGAGGAATCATGCTACCCTACTTCAAACCATACTCCAAGGCTACAGTAACCAAAGCAGCATAGTACTGGTACAAAAAATAGACACATAACCAATGGAACAGAATGGAGATCTCAGAAATAAGACTCCATATCTACAGTGATCTTCAAAAAACCTGATGAAAATAAGCAATGGGGGAAGGATTCCCTATTTAATAAATGGTGCTGAGAAAACTGGCTAGCCACATGCAAAAAATTGAAACTGGACCCCTTCCTTACACCATATACAAAAATTAACTCAAGATGGATCAAAGACTTAAATGTAAAACCCAAAACTATAAAAACCCTAGAAGAGACACATCTACTGATTGAAATGGATGTCTTAGTCTAGGTTACTATTTCTGTCATATGGAATTGAATAAAATGCAGGATGTAATATAAAAAGAAAAAAACCCTAGAAGAAAATCCAGGCAATACCATTCAGGACATAGGCATGGGCAAAGATCTCATGAAGAAAATGTCAAAATCAATTGCAACAAAAATGAAAATTGACAAATGGCATCTAATCAAACTAAAGAGCTTCTGCATAGCAAAAGAAACTATCATTGGAGTGAACAGACAACCTACGGAATGGGAGAAAATTTTTGCGTTCTATCCATCTAACAAAGGTCTAATACCCAGAATCTACAAGGAATTTAAACAAATTTGCAAGAAAAAAACCCATCAAAAAGCAGGCAAAGGATATGAATAGACACTTCTCAAAAGAAGACATTTATGTGACCAACAAACATATGAAAAAAAACTCAACATCACCAATCATTAGAGAAATGCAAATCAAAACTGCAGTGAGATACCATCTCACACCAATCAGGATGGTGATTATTAAAAAGTCAAGAAACAACAGGTGCTGGTGAGGCTGTGAAGAATTAGGAACACTTTTACACTGTTGGTGGGAATGTAAATTAGTTCAACTAATTTGGAAAACAATGTGGTGATTCTGCAAATACCTAGAACCAGAAACATCATTTGACCTAGCAATCCCTTTGCGTGTTACTGGGGTATATACCCAAATGAATATAAATCATTCTAGTATAAAGATACATGCACATGTATGTTTATTGTAGCACTATTCACAATAGCAAAGACATGGAATCAACCCAAATGCCCATCAATGATAGACTGGATAAAGAAAATGTGGTACATATACACCATGGAATACTATGCAGCTGTAAAAAGGAAAGAGATCATGTCCTTTGCAGGGACATGGGTGACACTGGAAGCCATTATCCTCAGCAAACTAATGCAGGAACTGAAAACCAAACACCACATGTTCTCACTTCCAGGTGGGGGCTGAACAATGAAAACACATGGACACAGGGAGGGAAACAGTACACACCGGGGCTGTCAGAAGGAGGGGCACAGGGGAGGGAGAGCATCAGGATAAATAGCTAATGCATGTGAGGGCTTAATACCTAGGTGATGGGTTGATAGGCGCCGTAAACCACCTATATTAACAAAACTGCACATCCTGCATATGTATCCCAGAACTTAAAATAAAATTTAAAAAAGAAAGAAAAAGAAAAACAATAGACAATAAACAGGAAAAAGAAAAGAAATGGGCAAAGAATCTGAACAGACATTTCCCTAAGAAAGACATACAAATGGCCAAAAGCACATGAAAAGACACTCAGCATCACTAACCACTAGGGAAATGGAAATCAAAGTGCCATTGAGACGCCACCTCATACCCATTAGGATGGCTACTGTCAAAAAACACAACCTAACAAGTGTTGGTGAGGATGTAGAGACACTGGAACCCTTGAGCACTGTTGGCAAGAATGTGAAATGGCACAGGCGCTGTGGAAAACAGCAGGGTGGTTCCTCCAAAATTACTAGCAGAATCACCATATGACCCAGCAATCCCACTTATGGGTACATACCCAAAAGAATGGACACAGCAGCATTATTCACAACAGCCAAGAGACACCTTTGGGAGAGCTTTGCCCAGGCTATGTTCCCACAAGAGCCCAACTGAGCCCACATCTTCTTTCTTTCTTCCACTGCTAAGGCCCTACTATGTGCATGTCCCATGTACCCACAAAGGCACTTGAGAGAGAAGCTCAGCTGGGCCTGAGCTTCTCAGGCAGAGAGAACTCCTCACTGTGTCCTGTATCTTGCTGGCAGCTGGGGCTTCCCTGACAGTCTCTGCAGTCCCTGGTTTTCTGCTGCCATTAAAGCATCCAACTTTCAGGACCTGCCTCTTGTGAGCTCAGAGCCACTTCTCCCAGGCCTGGTGGCTGGCAGGAGTGGGACTGGGAGCGGGTCCAGAGCTGGAACATCCACAGAGGGTGGTGCAGGGTGCAAAAGCAATGCAGAGCAATTCACACGCTCCCTCGCCACCACCCCCACATGGAGCCATATGCCCAAGAGACTTTCTAGTGCCTGTTGTTTTCTTAGAGCATTGGTAAATTTTAGCTGCCTCAAATAGGCAAGTATACTGTGGGGAATGTGATGAACGAGGGGAGAGCCACAAAATAAAATCGCTATGCAAACCGAGTTTAATGAAGGTTCTTAGCTTGTTCTCGGAGGGAACTCCCATGGGAGGCTGTGTCCTGCAGACAGAGTGGGAGGCTGAGGCCCATCTTTAGCTGTGGTTACAGTTAAATTGAAGGCTTCACCACCGCCGAGCTTTCCAAGACCCAGCAGGAGCCTTCCAAGTGCCTCTGGGCACCATGCGTGCAAGACAGGCAGACAATGGGTGACCTGGGGCCGACGCCTCAACACTGTGCACATCCGAAACACTGGGCAGGGAAGACATGAAAGGAGGCCAAGTGGCCGCTCTTCATGGCTCATGAGTGCTCAGAACTCAGCATATGGCCTGCCCGAGGGAATATACACTAGCTGATGCACAGAGGGGGCCTCCCAAGGTATTTAGAGAGAATAGAGACTGGGCTCTAGAAGACAAGTGGCCTCAAGAGATAGCCAGGTACAGTGGCTCACTCCAGTAATCCCAGCGCTTCGGGAGGACAAAGCGGGCAGATCACAAGGTCAGGAGTTCGAGACCAGTCTGGCCAATATGGTGAAACTCCATCTGTACTAAAAATACAAAAATTAGCCAGGCGTGGTGGCGTGTGCCTATAGTCTCAGCTACTGAGGAGGCTGAGGCAGAAGAATCACTTGAACCCGGGAGACGGAAGTTGCAGTGAGCAGAGATCATACCGCTGTACTCCAGCCTGGGCGACAGAGTGAAACTCTGTCTCAAAAAAAAAAAAGAGAGATAAGCAGCTGAGGTTCCTAGAGCAAGGTGTGCTCAGAATCATGGCCTCTCTGCCTCCCCACCTCCACCCCTTTGACGGCCTCGGAGAGGAAGCAGTGCATTCGGTCTGAATATGTGGATGGCTGAGGGCACGGGCAGATGCTGAGCAACCTCTCCTCCTCACCTCCTCCTACAGTGTCCTTGGCCATAGAACTCTTTAGAATCAGTTCAAGGCTTCTCAGCTTAGGAAGGGATTTATCGCATTCTGATAAACCCTTTTTGGGGGTGGAATGATTTTGGGCCCTTTCTGGGCCCACACTTCTACAACTGCAAATACTGGTAGTAAGACTGACTTCCTGGGGCCCTGATAAGAAGAGAACGGCTCTAGTGTCTGGTACAGAAGAAAGATGCCATCATTGTGCATTGGGTGTGTTGAGACGATAAAAAGGCTTCTTACACCTTTTTTCCTAAAGGTTTCACACATGCAGGGAGAATGTGGCTCTGTGGGGTGGCAGCTGTGGGGCGAGGCAAGTGAAGAGAGCCTATTAGCAGTCCTGGGTGAATTGTGAGAACACTTGTCACAGCAAACACCAAACATTCTGCTTTTGACATTCCAGCAACAGAGCCAACCTGCTTCCCTACAGACGGAATTCCAGATCTTCCCCTGGGGCCTGCACACCCTTGACTCTCAGGCCCTTGCACCCTTGATTCCCGGCCAGCAACCCATCCCCACTAGTCCTGCTCACTCAGCTTGTTAGGAAAACATTTCTTTCTGTTTGAGGCTTTTATAGCTGCAGAATTCCATGGGAAATGTCTTAGCTAAAGATGTGCCTCAAGACACCCTGATGTTAGATGCCTTTCCCAATACATTTTCCCTTCGGCATTGCTATTTTTAAAGCTCAGCAGAACATTCAGAGGGAGACGCAAAGCTGCGGCAGGCGAGGGAGGGAAAGGCTTGCTTTCGATTTTTCTGACTGCAGTCCAGCCTTCGGGCTGACCGGCCACCTCCTTTCCTCATGTCTTCTCAGCAGGAACATTTATTAGTGTTTCTAAATAACTGAACCGACCAGCTAGAAACCCAACACAGGAGGGTGTGGACAGGGGGCTGTGGGTGGGGCAGGACACCACGCGCTTCCATCCTTGAGTAAGGCCGAGGAATTTCTCATTATTGCAAAAGGAGAGAAAAGATCTGAAATTGGATGCTTTTAAACAGGAGGGTTTAGAATCTCTTTTTAATGCCTCCTTTTTTCTTCCTCTTTGCCCATGTATTTTCAGGTGTTCAGATAAACAACTTGGAAATGTACCTGGGTGCTTTGTCTCAAACGGAGGCCCCTCCCCTCCCCCACCCATCTTTCTCAAACCCACTGTTGTCCTGGCACCACTGCTACAAAGATTACTGGTTTTACCTGAGACCACACCTTCAAGCTACAGCCATGATGAGGGATGCAGGCAGGTGAAGGAGGCCCTGCCCCACACTGAGGTTCCCCTGACAAAGTGGGTCCCATATACAGAGCAGCGGCCATGGCCATGGGCTGCGCGAACAGCAATTGTAAAACAAGAAACAGCTTATAATGATCATAAATGCTAGGTAAAAGGAGGCACCAGAGCATGGACTTTTGAATAAAATGGGCTAACATCCAGCTACTCGGGAGGCTGAGGCAGGAGAATTGCTTGAACCTGGGAGGCGGAGGTTGCAGTGAGCCGAGGTTGCAGTGAGCCGAGGTCACACCACTGCACTCCTGCCTGGTACCTGGCGACAGGGCGAGACTCTCAAAAAAAAAGGGGGCTAAAATCCCATCTCTGCCCCTGACTAGCTGTGCAATCTTGAACAGGTTATTTAACCTCGCCAAGCCTCAGTTTCTTCATCTGTGAAATGGGGTTAATGTCAATCTCATTCGTGTCAAGATTAAATCAAACCATGTATATTTGATTGGCTGTGGTCTTTCTGGGTCCTAAAGTTGTGCTCTTTCACTGTATGAATCTGCTTTTTGGAACTAAAGTTTTTTCCTTTACTCAAATATTCTTTCAGAGAAAGACCAGGGGTCACACTCTGGCCCCTAATGGGTCCAGCCTGGCCCCAAGATGTGGGCTAGGGAGGTACTGTGGGCTTTAAAAAACAAATTATATTAGAATTCTTAATTAATGTGGATGGCTTGAACAGATCAGATGCCCTCTGGCTCTGCACAGGCCTCATGGCTCGCTAGAGTCTCTCACCAGTCTGATTTTTAAGCAGCTGGCCCTCAGAGGCCTGGGGGCTTTCAACCCCTGATGTAGAAAGTCTCTTTCCTACACACCACGGGACATTCCCCTTGAGTTGCCCACTCTAAGTGACTCAGAGGGCCAGGAGGCCACATTTTTTAATGAAGCTAGAATCCAACAGTCCAAGGAAGCCTGGGAGCTTCACCAGAATCCAGAGCACTGCACTCCACTTCCCAGGCCCCTTGAGGGAGCCAGTGAGTCAATGATTTCAAACTCCTAAGGCAAGAGGGCAACTGAGGCAGAAGAGTGGCACACTTATTTGCTTAATCTGAAGATAATTCTAGTGTCTTCTGGATGCTTCCTACCCACTAGCTGCAAGTCCACAGGGGCCCTTCCCATGCCTAGACAGAGCACACTTGGAGACCACGCCTACCCCAGTTCCCAGGCTGGCCTCACCACTGGCTGACCCAGGCAAGTCCTGCCACTTTATGGGGCTCAGTTTGCTCATCTGCAATATGGGTCTGTCCTACCTCTGATACCACTATTCTGAGTTACCCGCAGGGATCCCCTTCCTCTACTCTCAGTGGGTGGGGCCGATACTACCCACCTTTCCTAGACAAATAATCCAGGCCTGGACAATCAGTCAGTAAGAATCAGCCCTGAGACTTTGCTAGAAAGAGGTGCTGTTTTTCCACTGAGGTTGCTCAGGTAAACCTGTTGGCGGCCTTCTTGGCCTTCACTGGGGGGAAAGCCTATCTGGGAATGAAGTTAAACCAGGGTAGATGAGAGCTGGGGGAGAGACAGATGGAGAATGGGACTTTTGACGTCCTGGATTCAGTCATCTCTGAAGCCTTCAGTTCCATTCACCACACAATCCCTGCTTTTGCTTAAATCACCTTGACTTGGGTTTCTGTCTCTTGCTACCAAGAGACTTGACTGGTACATACTCAACCTCCACTGTTGGTGCCATTCACATTTAAAACACAGCTCTAGCATCACAGCCACCCCACCCTTTCCACCCAAACCTGAAGCCAACCACGTCTCATGCTCATTGTGTCCTTGTCACTTTGCACGGGACCTTGGTGAAAGGGAAGCAGAGAATGCCAAGGCTGGAGCGGAAACTCTGATTCCCCATAAGGGCAGCCACCCAAGCACCCCCTGGGTTTTCGGAAAGCCTCTCACCTCTGTCTTATTCCGAGAGAGCACGCTGGAGTCGATGGGCCCAAGGGACAAGTTTGGCAGCACAAGGTTGAGGACTTTCGCAGCAAGAACCTAGCCGGGGAGGGAGAACAAGAGCTGTGAGTACAAGCAGCATCCACACCGAGCTCTTCGGCAGTGACGGTTTACAGTACATTAGGGAGAGTGATGCCCAAACTGAACATCAGCCAGGTTCATCTCACAAGCCTGCATCCTCAAGCCTGCATGCCCAAGGACTCTCCCTTCTGACTCAGCCTCTAGCCAGCCTGCCTCTGCTCCACCTGGGGGAGCTGGGCAGGTGGCCACCACACTCAAGGCAGGAAGTCAAGTCTGGATTTTGCCTGCTCTGCACCCTCCCGGCGATCGTTCATGAGTTGTAATTTTGCATCACGGACAACAGCTGTCCAGGCTGAGCTCTGGTACCCAGGCCATTTCTCTGGGGTATTGAAAACACACAGCAGGCGAAGAATCACCCAGATCAGCTGAGTGTGAAGCAGGACAGGGCAGAAGGGCCTGCAGCATCATACAGAGGATCTGTGCATCCATTTCTCTTGGTGGGGGGCGGGGGTAAAAATAGCACCAGCCTGATGAGGAGGCTGTGTGGCAGAGGGAAGGAGAGCTGGGTTTGATTCCCGGCTCTGCTGCCTCGTGAACATGGGATCTACACATCGCTGAGCCTCCATTTCCTCAGCTGCCAGTGGAATCTTGACCCTCCCCCAGAGGACCACGGGGAAGGTAAATGACACCCTGTGTTCAAAAGCCCAGGGAACACAGCAGGAGCTTAATACATGCTCACTGAACTTGAGCCTGATTTGGACCCAAACCTTCCCACCCCTCCCCCATCTCTCCTTCTGGATCTCTTGTTTTTCCAGGAAAACAGAGAACCCGGATCTCACACTTCTGCCTTCAGAGAGGGGCTGTTTTTATTTCTGCAATGTGCACAGACATTTGGGGATGAAAGATGCTATTTCAAAAGTGAGCTGTGAAATGCTGACATTAGAATCAGATGGAAGGTGGCAAGCAGTGAATTCTCAGTGCACATCAAGGGCACAGGGCATGTAGCTCAGTACCCTTGGTGGAGGGCAAAGGCACTCACGGGCACCAAGGAACCACCTTTTGGTGTGTTGGGCACAGCTTCCCAATCTTTTTATTCTTGAGTCAGGGTCTAACTCTGTCACCCAAGCTGGAGTGCAGTGGCACATTTCTTAGCTCACTGCAACCTCTGCCTTCCAGGTTCAAGCCATTCTCCTGCTTCAGCCTCCTGAGTAGCTAACAGGTGCGCATCACAACACCCGGCTAATTTTTGTATTTTTAGTAGAGATGGGGTTTCACCACGTTGATCTTGTGATCCACCCACCTCAGCCTCCCAAAGTGCTGGGATTACAGGTATGAGCCACCGCGCCCAGCCAGTCTCCCAATCTTCACAAAATCCCTGGGAGGTGAGGCTTCATTTTCACTGAACAGGTGAGAAAATGGAGGCTCAGTACCACGAAGTCCATGGGAGGGTCCCCCGGGCTGGGGGGCCACTTTATCTCCTCGTGCCACATGGCCTGGATTACTCTATCTGTGCTGCTGTCTGTGTCTCTCTCCACGAATGTGACCCAGAGCTCTAACCTTCCCGTGGGTCTTGGCACCAGTAGCCACTGATGTCCTTTTGGGGGACACAATTGCTGTGCTTGCCTACTCTCCCTGTAGGCCTAGGGCTAAACCCTCCTGTGTCCTAGGCCTGCACAAGTGCAATGTGACTGCCCATCACAATTGTTTCACAACCATCCAGGATCAGACAGACAGCAAAAAACGGGCTTTTCCCTTAAAGGGCTTTGCCCCATGTGCATGAACCTCCATGTGCCCTCCCCCCCAGCCTTGGCATCCAGGCAAGCAGATCTCATTCTGTGGCTGCCACTGTGCCAGGTGCTTTGCTGAGTCCTGGGCTCTGACTTTGACCGTCTAGTGTAGAGGCACGCGGCTGCCTGACTTGGAGCACTGTGATGGGGCGTGGTGTGTCCGCATAATCGGAACCCTCCAAAGATGGCCATGATATGTCGGGAACGTTCAAGAGTTGAGCTGGTATCATGGGCCAGCTCCACAAACGAGCATGGGAAAGGAAATCTTGGCATTCTGGGAATTCTGCACAAGGAATAGGGTATTTTCAAACACAGATCAAATGTCTGTGAACTCCAAGAATTGGGAGCTCCTCTGCATTGGGATCTGTGCTCTCAAAGGTTAAAACAATCTAAAAATGAGAAATGGAGTGCATCAGTGCATAAAGGCAGCAGGCAGTGGTTCTGTGGCCTTCACTAGACTCCAGCTGTGTAAGGACGATGCTCCAGGGCCTTAGCTCTCACCTCCAGCAGTAGTGGTCAAGGGCCACACTATAAGGGAAGACTCCTGTGTTCCACAGTTATGAAGAACTCACTTCTAGATATTCTGATGTTCTCAGTACCCCTGTCACTGCTCCCTGATGCAACATGGGCTGCCAGCTGTGGGGGGGGGATCCCGGCCACATTCAGGAACTATGCAAGGTTCTGTGTGACAGGATGGTATGGAAATGCCAGCCTGCTCCCAGGTCGGCCCACCTGCTTGCTGGGGCCCACACAGCCTTCTGTGGCTGTCTTTTGCAAGCCAGTTTCCTACCCATTCCCTGACCAGATGGCTCAGAGCCAAGAAAAGACCCAGGGACCCACACCTTAGCAGCACCTGCCACACAGGTGAAAGCAGGAGATCACACAGCATCCACTCCATTTCGTCCAAGCCCACCACCAGATTTCTCATTGTGCCACCATTTGCGTTTTGGGGACCCATCACCTGATTCTGCGGGGAACTGGGCCCCGAGGTGCCAGTCCATTTTTAGGATCGGTCATTTGTGAAGACAGACTTACCTTCATCCTTGAACATCTGTTTCTGCTGCTGGCACCTCTTAAACCAAAACTTTTATACCAAAAAGTGCCAGGGCCTCTACTTCCAGGCTCTGGAGAAGATGCTGATAGCTTAGGCTGTCAGTGCCACAAGGATCAGCACAGCTTGAGCCATCCTTGCGGTGGTTTCACAGGGGATGGGGAACAGGGAACAGAGAGCCAGAGAGAGCCTGCCTCCGGGAGAGAATCACAGCAAGCCCTATTCTGTCCTCTCACCCAGCAAGCCTGATTTTCTTTCTCCATGAATAGGGGAACTTTTTGCAGCTAAAGGATGCTTTTAAGAAAAGAGCTTCGTAGAAAAAAGAAGAGGAGAGTCACTTCCTGAGAAGTATTAGCTTTAGAAAATGAACAATGCAAGGGCTAGTCCCTGGAGGGGAAGGAAGTGATTCCTGGCAGCTGACTGACTGCCTCACCATCCCCTTTGAGGTACAAAAAGCCAAGGCCTGGGAGGCCTACCCCGTCTACAGCTGTGAATGATCTATTGCTGAAAGCGCAAACAGGAGATGTGGCGAGAACACATCCTGCTCAGGAGTGGAGGCAGAAGGTGACTTCCATTGCATGCATCCAGTTGAGTGCTGGCCACCCAGGACTGATGGGGCGAGCAGCCACCCTCCCTCCCCTAAAGGAGCTGCTGCTAACTGGTTCAGGATGAGGGAATGTGCCTAAAAGGACAAGCTTGTAACAGTAAAACTCCCATGGCAGTTGGTGTAGATGAGGCAGCAGTGTCCTAGCGACAATAATTGGTCATTCTATCATGAATGTAGATGGAGGACCAAGCCCTCCAAGAAGGCCTGGTGTGGATTCTGCAGTTTTTTCCCAGTGAACGTACACATAGCCATGTCCTGGTGCTAAAGCCCAAGGAATGCCACCCCAAGAACAGAAAGTTCTCAGTACACAGATGGTTGCTGAAGCCCTGGGTGCAAGTTACACTAGAGAGAGTATACAAAGAGGCAGGAGGAGACCGGGGGTGGATACACCATTCACAGGACAGGTGCAGAAACAGAAACCCATGAAGGAGATTTCTAGAGTCCTGGGATTCCCTTAAAACAATCTGTAATTCCCTGTCTTCCCTGGAAGATGGAACCATGTGTTCTGTTCTGTTTCTTCAATCCAGTTGGCATATGGTAGCGGGCATGGCACACCCAATCCTGACACCCCAGCGGCTCCCCTGTTCAATGTGGTCCTCACACCAGCAGCACCAGTGGCTCCAGGGCCACTGGTACTGGCTTCTGGATCAGGATCTGTAGCTTGGCAAGACTCCTGGGCATTTGCATGCATGGTGAAGTCTCAGGGGCTGGCAATGTGTGTGCCCATGAAACACCACAAACACCTCCTCCCAGTGCTGCCCTGAGAGATCTTGATAGCAGTGGCTGAAGTGGGGCCCTGGCATCAGTGTTGTTTTAGGGCTTCCTAGAGATCCTGTGTGCAGTCAGAGTAGAAGTGCTTCTGACAGGCACTGGCTAGGACGGGGGCGCACACGTCCCCACAGGGCAAGCTGCCCTTTAAAGGAGCCGCCATAAGAGATGTTTGCATAGCCCTGACCCTCAGCTCTTTCTTTTTCTAAACCTGCATAGTAAGTTCCAAGCCACATTTCTAACAAGACTCTATTGTGTAGAGGCAAAATTTTAATGATAATAACTTCATGGCTTAAAAAAAATTAGGTGTTTAGCCTCTTCCCCACAAAGGCCCCAAGAAAGAGGAGAGCTGCCATGCAGGGGCAGGATGCTTTGAACAACTGCAAAAGAGTTTCCTTTTCTCTGCTGCTCTTTTAAGATTTGTTGATTTCATGAGCCTAATCTCTCCTGAAGGAGGAAAGGGTAGGATGGGAGGAGAAAGAGCTAAGCAGAGGAAGTGGGTTGATCATGCATGAGGGAAGGCAGAACGGTTGAGCAGGGGGCATTGAGGCCGTATGACGAGGAAGCAGCAGGGCAGGAAGGAAGGAGTGGTGGCAGGTCCCACACCCAGATGGATCACATTGTCGAGGTCGACCAGATGGTTGCTGCTCCCGCTCTCCTACAGCCTCCACCCTGAACTGTGAGCACACCAGGGAAGCCTCGGAGGGAGATGCTCACCCAAAAAGGAATTGGAATCCAAAAGCTTAACGTTCTTGATACCTTTTCCATCAAGTCTTTCAAAATCCTCGGATAATCCTGCAGGAGCATTGAGAAGGCCTTAGATCCAGCTCAGGAAGAGGAGCCCCTGCATGGCTCCCTGACTGAGGTGAAACTCCTCCATTTGCCCCATGACCCTGGCAAAGCCGGGTGTGTGCAACCACAGAGCTCCCAATTATGCCGGCTCAACCCAGACCCCAGGGGTCATCGCCTGAATTTGGGGTCAAAACCCATGAAAAAATGGCTACACAGTCACTGGACTCTAACCCCAGAAAGGACAGGCAATGAAATGGAGAAACCAGACTCGGAGACACGAGGCAGGCACATTTGGGTTCGAACTTTGATTCCAAATCCTCAAGAAAGTCTGTGATCTCAGTTGCTTCACCTATAAGACAGGGGTAATTAAACCAACTCCAAAGGGATGCTGGGAGAGCCGCATGAGACCCAACCGCTCCGGAGCAGGTCCCTAACTCTCTTCTTGGCTTCTGGCCTTAAGGAGAGGTCCAATAAATAGGTGTTGGTTGACTGAACGAGTGAGTGAATGTCATTCAAAGCAGAGACTTCAGGAAAAGCACGTGACATGCAGCTTTGCAACAAATGATGCAGCCACCCACAAACAGGGCAACTCTCCCATGGCTGAAGTCAACATCTTGATGAGCAAGAGGCTTGAGGGGGCGTCCCGATGCACCATCGCACCCATCACTTTAAATAGTAGAGACAGGCATAAATGCCTTTATTGATCCAGAAGATTTTAATGGCTCCCTGTGATCATTTCTAAGTGAATTTCACTTCTGCCAGTGAAAGCCTTGCCATGAGGAAGGCAATTACAGATGCTGTTTCCTAAGTGGCTCCTGCAGGCTGACCTGTGTGCAGGAGGCTAGGACTCCCCGCCTTCCATGGGGCAGCACTGTGACAAGGGTCACAGGATGGCCATGTGCAAGACACAGCAGGGACTCTTGGGTCGCACCAGATTTTCTTGAGAGCGAGAGGACACCTTAAGGCAGCCATAAAATAGAAAGTGTTGTGCCCCTTTCCCAGTGACCCTCACTGGGAAGGCCAGGACGCTTGTTTCCTGACAGATCAGGTCATGAAGATGTGTGGCAGGAGGCTTGCTAGGAAGACGGCTGGTTCCCAGAATCTTATGTGTCTAGAAAACCCAATGCCCAGCTCTTAGAGAGCAAGTGCCTGCAGGGCAGAGGTGAACTAACCCCCCATGGCGGCTCATGGCTGCTGCCCAAAAGGCCAGTGCATGGCTAAGTTGCTGGCTCCTGGGTCCAAATTCACTTGAAGCTTGAAAGTGTGGCCAGTCCCTATGTTCCACTTGTTTCCCCTCCCTCCCTGCAACTTCCCATAACCCCAAGGGTCTTCTGGATTCTATAGCTAAAAACAGATGAGTGACATTAAGACAGGAGTGGGCTCCATCAAGGGAAGCTGATCTCGGGCATGTTTTGAGGTAAAAGGGAGTATCCTGCATGCTCACTGGCCTGAGCTGGTGCTCAAGCTGACCTTAGGCAAGACATCTGGCCTCATTTCCTTGTCTGTAAATTTGGAATAATTTCCCCTCCTTCCAGGGCAGTGCTGGAGAGGAACAGAGACAATGCATGTCAGGCACCGAGTACTGGGCTCCCAGTGGCAAGCCCCTTCTCCCTACTGGGCGAGGTGCCCCACTTGTCGGGGAGTGGGACTATCATGAAGAACTGGTGGGCTCCTGCATCCCTGCCCCAGGAGCCCAAGGGACAACCTTGGCAACAGGAAGAGGTCATTTAGAATGATTACTCTCCTGGTAGGCTGAGACCCCCATTCCGCAAGCTTAGCCCAGGGGGATTTTTCTCTCCCAAGAGGCTCCCAGAGAAAGAAGTGGCTCTCAACCTGCAGTTGCTCTTGATTGCTGTCCCAGACAAGTAAGGGTGGGAAATCCTGAGGGGGGCCTGGAGTTTGACGTTTTTCCAGCTGGGAGGCCACAGTTTCACTTTTGTACCCCCAGCAAGAGCTACGAGCTGTGGTGAAAAAACCCACGGAGCGACCTCACAAATAGCCAGACTTGTTCTGATGCATGGAATTTTTGTTTCTGAATTTCTGCTGCCGCTACTTTCTTTGCAAAACCACTTTCTCAGCAGAGACAATGTTTGGGGCCCCCCCATCCGTCCTCATTGTCTCATCTCCAGGCTAAATATATCTCAGCTTGTTGAAAACCAGCATCCACATAAGAACCAGATGGTGGCGAGATTTAGGAGGGTGGGGCGATCTGGCATTCTCACATGGCAGGGGGTGGGGGCTGGCCATCTTCCACAGGCCAGGCTGTACTCACAGACTCTGTGTCTCACACTGCCCCTTACGAACTGGGGGAGTTGCTCTAGAAGGTGCTTGGTGCCGTGAAAGTGTTGAATGGCTTGATGGATTGAGCACTGTTTGAGAAGTCAGGAGGCTGGGACTTAACTCTGCTCTGCTGCCACTCACAGACGCACTCAGGGAAGCCCCTCACCCCCACCACCAAACAGATTTCCCACCCAGAGCACCAGAGTGGGGAGATGGGCTCTAGGAATTGTTCCATCCTTGAGGCTCATAAGAGCAAACAACTGGAAATGACCCCAGGGCACCCTCCCTAAACCAGGACCTATCCCTGCAGTTGGACCTTTGGTAGGTCCTGATGGGGAAGGAGCACCAAAAGGCTGCTAAGCAAAACCACAAAATAAAACCCAAAACCCACAAAAACAAACACACCAACCAAAAGAACAAAAGCAAACACAGAGTACCCCTGACATGCACAGAGCAAGCTCCCATTTGTGTGAAAAAGAACAAATGAAGTGAGCATTGACAGGGAGATGCAGAGACTCTCGCTGGTACCATGGGCTGCTGCCCACGCCGACCAGGCGAGAGACTCCCCTGCATCCTCTTTCACATCTTTGGAATTTTGAACCATAGAAATGTCTTATTCTTAAAACTTTTAAATGACATTAAAAAATAGATCCTGTGAGACTTTCAGGAAGGTTGTCAGACAAGACTAGAAAATGTGCCACGAGTGATGAAGTCTTCCAGGGGCAGAGCTGGCCAAATGCATCATGGACTCTGTCAGCCAAAATTGCCAGAGTGCAGGAGCAGCAACAGATTTCAGGGAGGGGGAGGCTGGGCCCTCAGGTCTGGGCCAAAGGGAAACCTAATTTGTCTTGGTTAATAAGAGGAGACCCGTGTTCCTCCGGGGCAGCTGGCTCCTGATGCCACAAGGTGATCTATTAGCACAAGGCTTTGAAAGGTCACAATGGTGGCCTTGCCCAGACGTGCCCCCTCCCCTGGTCAGCATGGAACCCAGGGGGCGCGCTGGGAGGAAACCTTGTTGGTCCCACCTCCAGGCCCAGCTGCCAGGGTCCCCCTGGTGCACTTTATCTGAAGACCTACGGTCCCTGGCTTTTCTCTAAGGGAAAACATCCATTGCAGAAACATCCATTTTCTCCCCTGGGGAAATATCCTAGATGGGGGAGTGAGCAGCCCTGGATGCAAACCCATCACAAGGGCCGTACAGTCCTGGCCAGCCATTCGTCCTTCCTAAGCCCAGGTTTTCCCCCTCTGGAAAGCACTGCTGCGACCTGCTCCTGGGCTGGAGGGGGAGTTAAGTGAGACAATGCCTGGGAGAGCACAGCGCATGCCTGGCATTGGCTGAACTTCACAGACCTGCATACAGCAAATCCCACAGAACACAGCGGGAACGCCCCTGCCGCTGTGAGCCTGGGCTGCTTATTCTACTTAGATAATTAGAACCACAGTCAAGGGAGATGCTGAGTAGGTCATGCCTCCTCCTCTCCCCCCTGCACATTTCAATGATGAAGAGGTAGTGCACATCCAGGCATTGTGATGCTAAGGGACCTCGATCATTCCATGACAGACCTCTGGTGCTGTCCCACATGGCACTGAAATTCATTAATGACAGTCGATTTCAGTAAGTCTGTGATTTCCTTAAACTGGAGTAAAATCAAAGGAGATATCATCCATCTCTCTCACAAATTAAGTAAATCATTGTTCTCTGGCTAAACTATCAGAGAGTCCCCCAGTTTCTCGTTTGCACAGCCCAGCCCATTTCAGATGGCTGAGATTTTTTGTATTTAATTGAAAGCCTGTCTCTAGAGCCAAGAACAAGTCTGTAGTCATGGGCTGAAGGAAACCCTTTGTGGATGTTTTTATAAGGTTTCGTTCCCTGTGCTGTGTTGAGGAAAGTAGGGTGCGGGGAATAAGAGCTAATGTCATTATTTAAATGATCCCATAGTCCATAGGGTAGGCCTGTGGGTGACGGCTGCCCAGTGCACCTGGCCCCATGACCTACCACCTCATCTCTATCTCCTTTGAGAGTCTCCAGAACTGGCTTAGGAGGCAGCAGCCCCTGCCCGGTGCTGGGGTGAGACTGAGGATTCCTTGGGGATACATGGGGTTGGGATTCTCCACCCTCACTGGGGCTATGTATCTACCTTAAACCTGATGCCTTCAAGGCCGGGTCTAAACTGATACCCTGTCAACAAGCCAGTGTCATAAGCAAGCAGGCTTCCGAGGTCACTGGTTTCATCTCCTTTCTCGGGGGAGAGAAAGTGCCTGCTCCAACTCTAGATATTATTTGCTGGTTCATTTGCTTGGCAAAAGCAGCCCAGAGCTCCAGTACCTACAGGATATATTGTTCCTGTGAGTCATTTCAACCAGAAAAATGAAATGACGGATCCCTACCAGTCGGAGGTCGAAAGTGCCCGGGGCGGGGGACAGCTGCAGTGAATGCGACCCCATCCTGCAGTGAGGAGTCCCTGCAGTTGCACTCACTGCTCACTTTCTGCTGAAGTTGGCAAAGAGTCAATGAAAAGCAGCCCAGGCCTTGAGTGTGACTTGTTAACAAACATGACTTTGCTGGACCGATAACAAGCCTAACCTCTTCTCCTTTTAAAATTCATCAGTAAGACATGCACAAACAGGAAGGCACAGTCCTTTTGTCTTGGGGGGGGGAATGCACCTGCCTTCAGAAATTACAGAACACTGGTGGCAACAGTGTCGGATATTTGTCCAAACCCTTACACAATAGTCTGAGGTCCAAGGATGGCCTTTGGCCCTTTACACAGACTCAGGCTACAAATGAAAGCCCCATGTCCCGGGGAACCTGCAGGAGTTGTACAGACTGGAAGGTCCTTTTACCTTGAAAGTTGTTGCAGATTCAGGACTGGCAAGAACCAGAGGCGAAATGAGTACCATGCCGGCGAAGTGGCCCGGTCTCTCTGCAGCCGTGAGGATGGTGATGGCGCCTCCCTGTAATGCAGAATGGGCAGAGCTGCTGTGTTGGGCTTGCACCAGCGCACATATTTCTAATAAACACGACCAATGCAGTCCTCCTGAGCTGCAGTCCTGGCCAAGAGCCCTGAGGAGGACTACCTCGGAAGAGGCACCATCAAATGTTGGATAAACTAGATCTGCAATTATTTTATTACACATGTTTTTTTCTCTGGGTTTTCCAAGAGCAAACATTGCAGACAGATATAAATAAGGTTCTTGCTTGTGGGCCGCGAGTTCAACAATAACACATTCCCACTTCATTTCAAGCCCAAACCTGGCAGAACCCCAATTCATCCATCCCGACAAGCTTAATAGGAGGGTTTTTTTTTTTGTTTTTTTTTTTTGGTTGGGGGTAATCTGATCATAATAATAGATTGCTACACTATACTTTTTCCTGGTTTAGTTAAAGGTCCTAGAAATGTAAATTCCAAGAAAAATGGGAGTGAACGTGGATGGTGCTGAAGGAGGCCTCACCTGTTTGCTGAAGCACAAAAGTGCTTGAAAGCAAGGGCTGCAATCACAAATGCTCACAGGGGCCGGGCGGGTAAGAGAAATGTAAGGACAGAGGCAAGCAGTGACCAAGGGGCGGGAGGCAAGAGCTGCCCTGGTGAAATGTCCTCAAGCATTCAAATTCAAGCAGTTCAATATATCTTGATCAGCCAACCAGCCCGCTTTTTCTGTAGGTAGATTTGGCCTGGGGGTTGCCAGTTTAGGGACCCTGATGTAAATATTACATTTGCTTGATTCTTGGAAGGTTTTAAATATTTAAAAGGTGGAAGAAGTTGGAATAAACTTTAAGGAATTGTTTCCACGGGGGACCCTTTGTTCCTAGGTAACATTTGTCGTCTGTACTGTACAATTCTGAAACGAGCACACGGGGTTTGGGGATATTTCGTGTGCTTCTTATTGATGGAGGAGCTAATCCCCTCTCCAAGAAGTGGCTCTTAGTAGCCTCACTGTTAAATGGCACCAAACGGGCCAAGGAACATTGAAAAAAAGATCAGTTTTCAAGAGGCCCCATACTCAAGCTGCTTAGTAAGGACCAGCTGGCAACCTCCCTTGTTTTCTAAGCACAGAATTGCCCAGGAACTCCAAGTGTGGTGCATAAAAGGAGACATCATGCCAGCCAGGCAGAGAGCAGGTGGGGCAGGGAGTCAGGGTCACCCCCTTCCCCCTGCAAGGCTGGGAGCCAGGCTGGATTTGACCTGGGTCTTCTGTGGTCTGCTTACCATGGAATGTCCCAGAAGGAAGACAGGAAGCCCAGGGTAGTCTTTCTGCACGGAATCCACATGCTGCAACACATCTCTGACGAAAACATGGAAGTCAGACACTACCATCCTCTCCCCTTCGCTCTGTCCGTGGCCAACTGGAAAGGAATGGGAGATGAGAGAGAGCTGCAGTTACCAGGTCAGCTCCTGCCCAAGCCTAGAGGTTTCCTCACTGCAATCACGGGCCTCTCTCTCCTGAGTGCCTGAATGTGTCACCTCATTTAAACCTTTCCAGCCACTCTTGAACATTGGAATTCTTCTTTTTAAGGAATGCCCACTTTTATGGATTAGGAAACTGAGGCACACAGTGGTTGAGGAACGTGCCAAGACCACAGCACTAGGAAGCGATAAGCCAGGGTGTACATACTACAAAGCCTCCCTCGGGGCGGTTTCCAAGGAAGGGAGAAAGGACAGGGGCACAGAGAGCCTCCGCATGCCCAGTTTTCTGCAAAGTGGCCAGGAGTAAGACGAAGAAGGCTCAGAATTTTCCTACATCTTCCCTGTTCCTGGCCCCTGGCAGCTGTGCCTGAATATTGGCCTTTCACCAGGTAGAGTGGTACACTTGGCCCCACATCTTACAGCTTTAGGTGAAGATAATATGACAAACATAAAATGAAGTGCAGTGGTCGGGTGTGCTTGCCAGCAAGCTTCTCAACGAAGCTGCAGTGAAACTAGGTCACACTCTCTGCCTCTTGGGTGTAATCTGTCGCATATCTGTGCTGTGCACCCGCTTGTTCTTTCCTCAGGGCCCTCCACTCTCTCCCTCTTTGAAGGACATCAGTCGCTATAGAAACAACTCACTGGCTGTGGCTTCACATTCGGGCTGAAAGCAGCTGTGATGGTTTGAAAATTGCAAAAAAGAAAGCGCTTCTGGAGAACTGGGACCACACAGCCAGAGGGGCTGCCCAAACCTTCCCCCGCTGAGAGCCTGAGGCACTCATTAAGCCTCTGCCACCTCTGAGGAGGCTTCTGCACTAATAACGGTCACCACCTGGAACTGACAGGCCGCCCAGACTTCCAGCTTGGAGACCCTCCTGCTGTCAGGCCCTGAGCTCCCGTGTTTCCCACTGGCCTGTCCCCTGCGCCCACCTTCCCAGCCACCGCCCCACAGTCTCTCTGACCATCCCACTGGGCCCGGGGTCCCACTACCCTCTCAGCAACACTCCCCGTTCCCTGGCCCTTCTGAGGGTTTTTCTCTTTAAAATTTATTTTTACTTTTTACTGTGCTATCATGTCCATAACATAAATTTTACTGTTTGAACCATTTCTAAATGTACAGTTCAGAGGCATCAAGGACATTACTGTGCATCTCAGTACTTTTTCATCTTCCCATGCTGAGACTCCACACCAATTGATATGGGTTGACTCGTGTTGCCCAGATCCATATGTCAAAGCTCTAACCCCCGGGATCTCGGAATAGAACCTTACTTGAAGACAGGGTCTTAAAAAACATGATTAAGTTAAATGAGGTCCTTAGGGTGGGCCCTAATCCAAATGACTGGTGTTCTGTAAGGAGGGGATTAGGACCCAGACATAGAGGGAAGGTGACGTGAGGATGCAGAGAGACGGCAGCCATCTACAAGGCAAGGAGAGCCTGCGGGGAGAAATCAACTCTGCTGATGCCCTGATCGTGGACTTCCAGCCTCTGGAACTGTGAGACAATAAATGTCTATTGGTGAAGCCCCCAGTTGCGGTCCTTTGTTATGGAAGCCCTGGCAAACTCAGACACCTGTTAAACCCCAACTCCCATTTCCTCCCCCACTCTCTCTTTCCCCACACCCCAGCACCCTCTATTCCACTTTCTGCTTCTATACATTTGACTTCTCTAGGGACTTCCTGTGAGTGGAATCAGGCCATATTTGCCCTTTTATGTCTGGCTTATTTCATGTAGCACAGTATCTTCAAGGCTCATCCATGTAGTTGTGTGTGTCACAATGTCCTTCCTTTTTAAGGCTGCATCATATTCCATTCTGTGGATGGACCATGTTCTGTTTATCCATTTGTCTGTTGATGGACTATTTGGGCTGTTCCCACCTTTTGACTATTGCTAATGATGCTGCCGTGAACATGGGTGTGCAAATATTTCATTACATCCCAGCTTTCAATTCTTTAGGGTATACACTCAGAAGTGGGGTTGCTGGGTCAGATGGTGATTCTGTGTTGAATTTTTGAGGCATGTCCCCCCATTTCCATGTGGAACATCTCTCTAGATGCAGCCCCTGCTCCTCCGCAGGGACTGCCGCTCTCCACTCTGAAGCCAGAGGGCTGGCTGCACACGAACACTGAGCCAAGGCAACACCAGGGCTGCCCAGTGACCTGCTGCCTCTTCCCACAGACTTGGTCCCCAGCCACGTTCATCTGGGCATCTCTTCCAGATATCTCTATTTTCCCAAAGCTTACAATCCTACCTCATGAGGACACAGTGTCACTCATCGATTTTGAAAACATGGGGACAGTCCAAAACGGTGCTCTACATCAGAAGCATCCCCCCTTCCTGATTCCGACCACTCCCGGCCCAGCCTGCTCCTGTGCCAGCTG
This sequence comes from Ateles fusciceps, assembly GCA_036589455.1. Taxonomy (NCBI): domain Eukaryota; kingdom Metazoa; phylum Chordata; class Mammalia; order Primates; family Atelidae; genus Ateles; species Ateles fusciceps. The sequence goes on along the minus strand of JAZHEH010001341.1, from coordinate 7,016,570 downwards.
CATCCCTGTCCTCTTCCTTCATCCACAGCCCCCAGCTGCCCTGTTCCCTTCCTCTTCCCCTTCCTCCTTGAGGGTTGATCCACACTCATGGCCCTTTCCCCCATTCTCTCTGTAGCCCTGGAGGCTCTGTGCAACCCTCAGCTGAGTCAACCCCAGTGGGCTTTTCTCCACCCCATCCTCTTCTGAGCTCTTGGCTCACTCAGCACCACGTGCTCCTGCTGACCTTGTCATGGGGCACGCTTGGAAATGAACTTCCATGCCTGGAAATGACTTCTCATCTGACTGTGTTTTCTTTGTCTGTTTTCCTCCCTGGGTGATTTCTGTACTTATACATTCATTCATTTTTAGTTTAAAAATTGCATTTTAAAAGATACTCGATTCACATGGTTCAAAATCAAAGTGGTATGAAAGGTGTACACTGACGGTCCTTTTCCCACCTATTCCCATCCACCTGATTCCCCATCTTCCCTTAAACTCTTCTCTTTGTGTCTCAGCCTCTTTACAAGCAAATACAAATATAAATCCTGATTTTTACCCCAGTCCTAAACAAAGAAACATATAACAGATCCTGCTCTGCGTGGGGCTTTGTTCACTTGACACTATATCCTGAAGATCTTCCAATGTTTGAAATAGGGCTCCTCTCCAACTTCTTACTATGAAATTTTCAAATGCACAAAAACACTGAAAGGATATTTCAATAAATAGCCATACGCCTACTATCTTTATTCAACAGTTGTTATTTGCTGTATATATACACATTTATGAATATAAAAACGGTTGAATATTTTACAAGTAAGTTGCAGCTGGACAAGGTGGCTCATGTCTGTAATCCCAGGGCTTTGGGAAGCCAGGGTGGAAAGATCACTTGAGCCCAAGAGTTTGAGACTGGCCTGGGCAATATAATGAGAGAGAGACCCTGGTGCTACAAAAGTATTTAAAACATTAACTGGGCATCGGCGGTATGGTGGCACACACCGGTAATCCTAGCTACTTGGAATCACTTGAGCCCATGAGGTTGGGGCTGCAGTGAGCTGCATGCCAGTCTGGACAAAAGTGAGACCCTGTCTCACAAAAAAAAAAAAGAAAGAAAGAAAGAAAGTGAAAGAAAGAGAAGAAAGGGAAGAAAGGGAGGGAGGAAGGAAGGAAGGAGGGAGGGAGGGAGGGAGGGAGAGGGGAATACATTGCAGATTATAACAACAGGCAAATCTGGGGTAAAGGATCTACAGGGGTTTTTTATACTATTCTTGCAAACTTTCTGTAAAGTTGAAGGTACTTCCAAAGAAAAAGTGTTATAAAAATAATTCATAACTATTATAATACTTCACCCTAAACATTCAGCATGCTTAATGACATTCTCCTTATAACTACAATACTATTTTCCTGCAGTAAGTTAGCAGTAGCTCCCCAATATCATCTAATACACAATCCAAACTCAAATTTCCCAGTTGTCTCCAAGTATTTTACAGCTGGAGTTTTAGAACCAGGATGCAAAGTTCATATGCTGTATTTGTTTGCTAAGTTCCTTTAGTCTTAGAGAGGCCAGACTTGTAAATGTCCCACATCTTGTGTCTGTTTTCCCTCACGGTGTCATTTGGCTTGTTCCTGCATTTCCATTCATTATCAAGAACTTCCTCTCTTCCTCTACACAAATGCACCAGGCTCACCTTATACTTTCCTTGTCCCAGACTTGGAATTAACTATTTCTCCAGGGAGCCCCAGTTCCTTTCAGTGTTTAAAAATCAAGATTTAAAGTTGGGAGTCTCCAATGCCATCAGGGTGCCTTTGTTTTCATGCCCTTCATGAGGCAGAGTGGGAAAACTAATTATTTTTTTTTAAATGAGACTTAATAAAACTTAATTCTTAAAAAACATGAGTTTTTTAGATATAGATATTTTCAACTATAAATCAATGTTCTGGCTAGGCACAGTGGCTCATGCCTGTAATCCCAGCACTTTGGGAGGCCAAGATAGGCAGATCTCTGGGCCCAGGAGTTAGAGACCAGCCTGGACAACTTGGCAAAACCCCATCTCTACAAAAAATACAAAAATTAGCCTAGCATGGTGGTGCACACCTGTAATCCCAGCTACTCAGGAGGTTGAGATGGGAGAATCACTTGATCCTGGGAGGTCAACATTGCAGTGAGCCACGATCATGCCACTGCACTCCACTCCAGCCTGGACAATAGACCAAGGCTGTCTCAAAAAAAAAAAAAAAAAAGCAAGAAATCAATGTTCTAAAGTTTTCTCTTACCTCCTGTGATTTTGTATTTTATTCTCTCTTTCTTTGACACTGAAAATCTTCGTTCCTAATAGCATTAGCATATTTACTTATAGCATAGCTTCAAAATTATAATACCAATATTGCCACCAACAATAAGCCTATCGCAAGAAGCTAGAAATGCTTTGCATTTTTTGTCTTTAGAATATAGGTCAATAATAACATAACCAGAGTATTGTGTTTGAAGTTCAAATTCTTACAAATAGGTTATAATTATTTCTCTGTGTGCTTATGTTACTAATTTAATAGATAATTAGATTCATTAATTTCAAATTAAATTTCTTTCCAATTGTAGATTTTGCCTTTTTGCTTTTCAATTTAATTTTCTTTTCCAAATATGAAAACATCTACCTGGTACAACAGTCAGAAATATATTAAAAAATTCACCCAGTGAAGTCTCACTTCTGCCCCATCTCCTCCATCTCCCCTGGTCGTTCCCTAGAGTTTATCATTTTAATTATTTTGTTTTTTTCTCTCAAGCATTTCTTTTCACAAAAATAAGAAAACTACCTGCTTATGTATCCATCCATCCATCCATCCATCCATCCATCCATCCAGTCTATCACCTATCTATTCTCTATCTAATCTATTTATCCATCTACCCATCTATTCTTATTTTTCCTCCTTCTTACTTAAAAGATAGTATGCCATATATCCTACTCTAGAAACAGTCTTGTCTATTTCTGGATTTCTCACCAGGTTTTTTTTCCCCCCACATTTAATATTCTGGAGATCTCTCCAAGTCACAGACCCCAGACCTTGCCTCCATTCTGCCTTACTGCTATGTAGTACTCCTTTGCGGGGCTGAACCATAGTTTGTTCAAGGACTCTCTCATTAGAAAACACTTGGATTGTATCCAAGCTCTTATTTATTAAACACTTGGCTGCAGTAGATAAACTTGGACTATTTTATGTCATCTGCATGATGGTTATCTTCAGGGCATGGGCCTAGATGCAGGATTGCCTGGCTGAAATGTAAATGTGTATGTAATTTTTATAGATATTACCAAATTCCCTTCCATGTGGGAGTGTCACCTTTCACTCTGTGAGTGAGATGTGGGAGAGGGCCTCTTTCTCTTGGCATGACCAGCCAACTGTGTGGTTTGACATTTAGGTTTTTGCCCATATGATAGGAGAGAAAGTAAGTGTGGGTTGAACACCTCCGATTTTAAGAGCCATTACTTCTTTTTTGGTGAACTGAGTATTCATGTCTTTGCTCATTTCTTCTGTGGGGGTTCTACCTCTCTTCTTGACATTTAAGAGCTCTTTGTACATCAGTTGGTCATTTGTCTTTTGACTTTGTTTGCATTGTATTTAGCCAAACAGAAGATTCTTATTTTTGATTTCTTTTGATATTCTTAATTTTGAATAGTCAAATTATCAATCTTTTTACTTTATGGCTTCTGAATTTTGATTCTTGGTTATAAAGGCCTTCCCCACCCCAGGGTTATAAAAGAATTCAGCCTTATTTTCTGTGACTTATCTTTGTTTGCAGTAAAATATACATAACCTAAAAACATTAATCACTTTAAAGGTACAGTTTAGTGGTATTAAGTACATTCATATTGTTGGGCAAGCATTACTACCATCCATCTCTAGATATAGCTTCACCTTTTTACATTTTAATCTTTGACTCATTTGGATTTTGTCTTGCTGTAGGGTAGAAGACAACCATCTTTTCCCAGGCTTTTTTTTTTCAATTCAGTGAAATTCACCTCACATAAAATTAACCATTTTAAAGTGTACTGATTTAGTGGCATTTAATATGTCCACATTGTTGTTGATCTATCACCATCTAAAACAAGTTCCAAAATGCAGATGGTTCTTGATCGTCTCAGCAGAATGTATGAACAAATCCTTTGTTGCTTCACCGAATTGCAATGTCATCCTTATCATGTGTTAAAGTTCCCTTTTCACTCGAGCCCAGTCTATTTCTGGATATCTGCTTGGCTCCGCTGGTTTGCTTATTCATGAGCCAGCCCCATATTATTGAGGTATTATGGGAGCTTGCCTTTGACACACATTACGTGCAGGAGGCCCCAGGTCACTCTGTGAGCTCTCCCTGGTCCAAGCCCATCACTCCCATGCTTTGACTCTGGTGGCAATGTAGGCAGCTCCTGGACAAATCGTTTCTGACTCTGGCTTCTTTCCAGAGCTGCAGATCCATACCGCAAACCCATGGTCAGACTCTCCTGGCTGTTCCACAGCTGCTCAGACTGCTTGCAAATAATTGGCTCTCCTTCTGGGCTTCACATTGTGGTTAACACCCCCTGTGAGCCTTCCAAATTATGCAGGCTCAAAACAGGGCTGTCATCTTTGGCTTTAATTCTATTTCCACATCCAATTGGTTCTCAAGTCCTTCTAGATTTCTACATCCAGTCTCCTTCTGTGCACGTTATAGCCCGGTAGGGGTGGAGACCCTTGCTGCATTTGAACTTGCAGTAGCTTCTTCTCCAATCTCCCTGTGCACTTCAAGCTCTCCACGACCTACCCCCTCTTCTGGAAGCTGCTCTGATGGCACCTCGGTCCAACGGTCGCCACTGTTGGAGAATGCAGCCCGCACATCCCAGTTCAGTATTCCCAGCCTTCTAGGAAGGATCCTACTGGTTCCTCTGCCACATTCTGAGCCACATGCACACCCACCTGCCCACAGTTCCTGAAGCACACCCACACATTCCTGCCCTGTGCCTCTGACCAGGCAGCTTCTCCTTGATGTCCTCACCCTACTCCAGTCCTTCAAGGCCCTTTAAATCCCATCATCCATGACATCTGCTGTAATTTCCTCAGTGCAGGTGCGGTTTTCCCCTTCCATAGCCCTGAAGCACTTCTTGCCCCATCACGTGTGAGTTGATTACAGTCCTCCCACATTTTCTCCTCCAGCACCAACCCCTGCCCCACAGATGGAGGGTCCTGAGAGCAGGGATGCCACACTGCTCTGGTTGGCGGCAGAGGCTGCCTGCTGCACTGTGCTGCAGTAGCTTCTAAGGCGAGTGTGGCTGGATGGGGCACAAAAGAGTCCTGAGTGAACGATGATGTCTGCATGCACTCGGGGAGGGAATGCAGCATGTATGTGCCTATGCCTGCCAGGGCCATCTTGGAGAGCAAGGATCATACTTTATTCACCCGTGCAGTCCCCAGGGTTCTTGGCACAGGCCTGGCAGAAGGTGAGTGTCTGTTGAAATGAATTGTAGGCAAAGTTTCCATAATAAGGCCACTTACCAAGGAAACTCAATTCCATTACTCTAGCTATGGCTGATGCAGTATGTTTCCTTTACCATCATGGAAACAGAGTCTGTTGAGCAGTTGTTCTGCATCTGCAATGAGAATTCTTTCTCTCTGGTTTTATTTATGTATTAACATATTTATTTTAGAGACAAGGTCTTGATATGTTGCCCAGGGTGGATTCAAACTCCTGGGCTCAAGCAATCCCCTGCCTCAACCTCCCAAGTAGCTGGGACTACAGGCATACACTGCTATGCCCGGCTGCTCTCTTGGTGTGTTGTTTTTTTGTTTTTTTAAAGAGCCCTGCTTTGCAGACTTTAACATATTTTCAGTTTTGTTTATCTATGTATTAACTATGTTTTTAAATTTTCTGTACTTTGATGTTTTAACACCTCAGGCCTTGCTGATCCTGGAAAGACAGTCCCACCCTATCGTGGGTGGGACTTCAACTGCCTTTATCAGACTCTCCCTCTCCAGGCCACTGGCCCCCTGTCCTAATCACCGCAGGGCCAGGCACCGACGATTAAGGACAGCTCTGCATCTCAAGAGCCCTGAAATTCTTCAAACTAATCAACCCTAAACCTACTCACTGCGCCTCACCTGTTATAATAAAAGCCCCCGACCATAGTTCCCTCTCCCTCTGGGCCCTGACCCACCCAGTGCTCCCCTGCAGGGCCCTGTGTGGCATTTGTTGCCACCTGTTTCTAGGGATTTGTCATTGTAATAAACTTCTCCCTTCATGACAGTCATTTTCATGTCTGTGTGTCTTATCATACCCGATTAAAACAGATCCTAGGTACTCTTAAAACACCCCAGTACTGCATTTGATGCAAAGTATAATAAATTCATAATAATTCTTTGTTGAATGATTAAATAGTCTCCTACAAAATATTTCTGCCTGAAAATAACTTTCCATGTTATTACCATGTGCAAAAAGAGTCCACTGGGAACCTATAGAACGCTGGTGATCCCGTTACTGCTGGAATGGGAAGAGCTGGCCGCTCACTTCCCTTTTCTCAGGGAACCAGGCTTACTTAGTATTCATCTTCTTACAGAAGAAAAAGTTGGTAAAATACAGTTTTGTGTAAGGAAAGCGAAATGAAGCCTTTAAAAAAGCAGTAAAAACAGCACCTGGTATTCGTGTGAGAGTTTATAATGTACAAAGCACTTTTCCCAGAGTTTGCTTCATTTAATCCCCGCAAGCTTGTGAAGCAGGGATTCCTTCCCCATTTTCTAGCAAAGGAAACTGACCCTGGAGAGACTAAGGAGCAGAGCTCAGTGAGTGAGCCACAGGGAAGGGACTTGACTACAGGGTGTGGACTCCAGACCCAGGGTTGTCACTCTCACAGCTCAGGGCAAAACACAACAGGAAGCGGGGGACTTGAAAATTGAGGAGGGAAAGAAAAGCCTTCTTAACAAGATAAAGAACCCACTGTGAAAACACAGGGCTGGCATCTTCCCTACACGCCCCTGGACCCAGGGCTTGTGCCTGGAGCAGCTCACCCCAGGTGAGTCCTGCGAGGGATCTGGCTCTGTGTCAGGCAGGGACAGGTGGTTCACACTTGCCAGCACCTGCAGAAGACTGCTCTTTTGAAGACTTCACAAATTTCTAAGAGTGGGATACAATGGGAATAGAAGGGCTGGACAGAGGCTGACCCTGGAAGTAACCACAACAAATGGCAGCAAATGTCCACTGGAGACCTCATATCTATGAGGCTGCCATGTGTATTGACGACACCATGACTGGGTCTCAGGAGGTTCAGCGTCTTCCCCCAGCCCAGGGCTGTCTGAGCAGAGCTGGGAGGAATGGTGGGTGGAAGGAGGGTGAGGGTGCCAGAGGCGTTTGAACCAGAGCAACTCCATCTTGAATAGGGGCTGGGTAAAATGAGGCTGAGACCTACTGGGCTGCATTCCCAGATGGTTAAGGCATTCTAAGTCACAGGATGAGATAGGATCTCAGCACAAGATACAAGTCATAAAGACCTTGCTGATAAAATGGGTTGCAGTTAAGAAATTAGCCCAAATCCACCAAAACTAAGATAGTGAAGAGAGTGACCTCTGGTTGTCCTCACTGCTACAGTCTCACCAGTGCCATGACAGTTTACATACAGATGCCATGGCAATGTCAGGAAGTTACCCTATATGGTCTAAAAAGGGTAATCCACCCCTTGTATATAATCAAGAAATAACCATAAAAATGAGCAACCAGCAGCCCTAGGGGCTGCTCTGCCTATGGAGTAGCCATTCTTTTTTTTATTCCTTTACTTTCCTAATAAACTTGCTTTCATGTTACTCTATGGACTCCCTCTGAATTCCTTCTTGCATGAGATCCAAGAACCCTCTCTTGGGGTCTGGATTGGGACCCCTTTCTGGTAACAAGAGTGAGGAGAATTCAGGCCTGGGAGGCAAGGCAGATGAAGGGCCCTGGATGGGAGGAGAGGTGTCAGTGTCTTGGGAGGATGTGGCCTGAGACTATGGTAAGGATGCTGGCCTCTACCTAGAGAAAGGGGAGGATGAGGAGAGTTTTAGGCACAAGAAGGACATTTGCATTTTTAAAAAATGGCCTCATTTTATCGCTGTCTTCACAAGATCATTATAGAAAGTCTTGTCAAAAGCTTCATCCACTAACTCCATTCTTCCCTGGGGGAGAAAGGACCCTATGCAGCCATCGCTCTGACTTCCAGGGTTCAAAGGGGGAAGCTTTGCCTCTGAGCAGAGGGATGAAGTGGCTGGGTGCGGAGCTGCCCCTGGGTGGGTGTGCTGATGATGCAGCAAGTCACAGAAGAGGCTAGTAAAGAGAGCAGGGCGGCCGAGCCCCTCCAGCCTGCCTCCCAGACGCAGGGCGGCGCAGCCCCACAGAGGAATGTGGGTGTTTATCGCAGAGCAGGAGGACCCAGGCCTGAAGAAGTAGAAAACCCCACTGGAGCCCTTCCTGCGGTACAGCCAGGTTGGTCTAAGGAGTCTAATTCTGGAGCCCGCTCCCTTAGAGCTGTGGGGTCCATGGCTGCCTTGATGCTGGGCTGTTTTCCCTTGAATCTACCCTAACCAGGTCTCACTTTTGTAACCAGAGGAAAGACGCAGCATGTGTTATCCAAAAGGCAGACAAATGGATCCAGGTGCCAACCTGGGACTGATGTGGTTCCTCATCAGCTCAAAGAGGAATGCCAGTGAGGCTGGCCTAGAGTAAGGAGACACTGCCATGAGGTGCCAGGGCATCTGGCTCCCAGTATTCCATGTCACCGTGGAAGCATCGCCCACTGCCTCTCCCATCAGGGGTCTGCAGTGGGCCTGCACCTTCATTTACCCTAATTCTGGCCCACGTGCTCTCCACTGGGGGTTCTGCACAGACAGACATTTCCCCTCATTTCTCACCCCTGCCCCTTCTCAACTGCCAACCACACAGTGTCTCCCTGACCCTCCAGAGTGGCCGCACAGGGGCCCGCAGGATTTGCTAGCCTGCCAAAGAAATCAACCCCATTAAAAGATGAAAGAACACATTTTGGAAAAGGGTTCTTGTCTTGGCTCTGTCCCAACTTGACAGCCCCTCGGTGAAGAGGTCCAAGGAGCAATCCGCCTTTTCACAGGCCGCTTATTCCCCTCAGCCCAGCAAATGCCTTCGCTCTGGATTTTCCTAGTCATGTCTCCTCAGGTGACTAAGGCAACCAGTCGCAGGAGGCACATGGGCCGAGGCTCTGGAGAGATGGGAGCACCTGACTGTGAGGAGGACAGACACTCATAATTAGGGTGTCTGCCCTGCATTCCTGGCCAACCCACAGGAGGTCAGCCAGCAGCAGAAAGGAGGAATCTTGCAGAATGTGTGGTCAGGGCAATGAGACAGACGATCATTGTGGGGCCTCTAGCCTCGAGAACACGCAATGGACCCAGAGGAGCCTGACATGGGAGTCTTGGCTCATTCAGACACAAAGGGAGAATTAAAGTCATTTGTTGATGAACACCAGAGTGGAATAAGCCTTTGTTTTAGGAGCAGAGAGGAAGAATTGACTTAGTCCCCATTTTTAGATCTAAAGGAAGTCACAAACTCATATATGTTGCAGCAGGAGGGAGAGAAACTGGTACAACTCCTTGGAGAAACAATTTGGTATCCGGTAAGGTTGAATTTCCATACTTCACAACCCAGCAATTCCACTCCAGGATATATGTTCAAGAGAAACTCTTGGACACAGGAATGAGACTGTTCATAGCAGCTGTTCTTATAAGTAGAGAATGGATATGTTGTGGCAAATGGGTTATCACACAGTAGTGAAAAGCAAATAAACTAGAGCTGCACACAGCAGCACTGGTGAATCTTAGAAAAGAAATACAAAGTGAAGACAGCAAGTCATAGAAGACTGTGCAAGTGTGACGCAATTTTATAATGTTAAGAAAACAAGCAAAAGCAAACCATATATGCATATATTTATATTTTATATATTTTATATTTTTAGAGACCCATACTTACGTGATAAACACATAAAATAAAAAAGCAAGAGAATGAAACACAAATTTCAAGATCATAGTTACCTCCAGTCACTTCCCTGCCTGTCTACTCCTAAAGTTGTTGGAGGAATTAATGAAATAGCACAACATACCCAGCAAAACGTGGGGTTTCCAGTACATGTTGGCTCTCCACCTTCTCCCATTCCCTCCCTGTGTATGGTTTCAGAGGAGAAATATGTATGAATTCTGGGATTCTCTTGGTGCTTGCGCCCTTCCGGGGGAGATCCTTCTGAGTCTAGTCTGTATCTCTCCCACTTATAAGGATTTTCCTCTGTTCAGCTCTCCAAAGAGATGGGGCAGCTCATCTGCACCCTCTGTTACAATCCTGGCTTTCTTCAAGTGGAAGCATTAAACCATCTTTCAGGTCAGTTCCTTCACACCAAAATCTCCCAGGTTTAACATGGAACAGACCTTTTCATTTTCCTTTAAAAACATTCAGTTAGATGTGTTGTCCTCCAAGAGATTACAGAAGTTCCCGAATAGTGCTAGTTCCATTGTTTGGCACTTAGGGTCAGTCAAATCTATAAAAGTACAGAAACCTGGCAACCCAAGTTTAACTTCTGCAGAAATTGCTGTAAATATCACTTATAAAAACAAGGAAGATTGCATGAGGAAAGCAAATTGCTTTAAAAAGAAATGGACATTCATTACTCCAGGATGTGAGATGCTATGTTTTTAACAATTAAGATGCAGAACTTTCAGAAAGCCTGGGCCATCTGCAACTAAAAACAGCTGAAGTCAGGAACCCAGAGCTTCTAGAAAAGGCAGGAGTTGGGTCAGCGTTTCTCAGCCACAAAGACTAAATGGGTCTGGTCCTAGAGAGAACACTGATGTAAGAAATAGCTCTGCTGCCCTGGAGACTTCACGCTTCCCCTCCAATGAGGGGAGCAGCTTCATGCAGGGCTCCTTTCACCTGGGTTTAATGAATGAATTGGCACTATTGCAAATTTAAATTTAGCTAAGATGTTATGAAGGCAAGCAGAAAAGAGCCTCATTTCTTAAGCACTTGCGCTATGCCTGGCCCCATGCCAGGCCATTGGGCCTGCTACTCCTCTTGTTTGTTTATTTATTTATTTATTTATTTTTATTTATTTTTCAAGACAGGGTCTCACTCTGTTGCCCAGACGGGAGTGCAGTGGTGCAATCTCAGCTCACTGCAGCCTTGACCTTCTGACTCCAATAATGATCCTTGTGCCTCAGCCTCCCAAGTAGCTGGGACCACAGACATGTATCACCACACCTGACTAATTTTTTGTATTTAGTAGAGATGGGGTTTCACCATGTTGGTCAGGCTGGTCTGGAACTCCTGACCTCAGGTGATCCACTCGCCTCGGCTACCCAAAGTGCTGGGATTTCAGGCGTGAGCCACCACGCCCAGCCCATCAATTGCTTCTTAAAATGGTCATTAATTATACATTCACATATGGCACATGGTAATATTATCTAAGTAAGAGTAATGTAGGAAGTGCTTGTGTGGCTAGGTGTGGTGGCTCACACCTGTCATCCCGGCACTTTAGGAGGTCAAAGTAGGCAGCTGGCTTGAGCCAGGAGTTTGAGACCAGCCTGGGCAACATGGCAAAACCCCACCTGTACAAAACATACAAAAAATTAGCCAGGCATGGCGGCACACACCTGTAGTTCCAGCTACTTGGGAAGCTGAGGCAGGAGGAATGCTTGAAACCCAGAAGTTGAGGCTACAATGAGCTGTGATTTCATTATTGCAGCTGGGTGACAGAGAGACCCTGTCTCTTTAAAACACACACACACACACACACACACACACACACACACACACACACACAAGTGCTCTTGGTTCCTGGAAGCAGGAAATGGTAACCTAGATCTTTCTTGTTGATTCCTCCAGCAAACACAGGAGCAAGCCACACCTTGGGAGGCCTTGTTTCTGGAATCACAACTCTACCTCCCAAGGAGCTGCTGGTGGAGGGGTGAAGGCTGGTCAGGCCTTAGGAGTTCAGCACCCAGGTAGCCCTGGGTTGCTCACAACCATGGACAGGCAGAGGGAGGCCCTGGGCAGGAGCCACCTGCCAGGCTGGAGCACCCTGCAGCCTGGGTCCCACCCCTCAGGCCTGCCTGCAGAGAGGTTAGAGAGGGGTCACCTGGTCCTCTCCACGCACTCTTGCCATCTGGGCACATTGCTCAGTTTCTAGCATCGGGGGAGAGGGCCAGTGCAGCCCCTGCAGGAGTGAGCACTCCTGAGTACCAAGCAGCAGGGTGGTATTGGGGGGCTTCTGCAGCAAGGCATGGAGTCCCTGGAGGCCAACAGACAGTGTGACTGTGGAAAGGAGCGGTCCCAATCTGCACCAGCTGCATGGCCCAGCTATGCTTACATTTACATCAATTAAAATGAAACAGATGAAAAACTCAGTCTCTGTCGTCTTACCAGCCACCTACAAGCGCTCTACAGCCACACGCCACCAGTGGCTTCTACATAAGATGGGCAGAGGTAGAAGATGTCCACCATCGCAGAAAATTCTAGTAGGCAGCATTGAAAATGCCTTCCATTCAGGAGGCACCAGATGGAATGTGTCCGTTTGCCTGCATCTTAAATGATACACACTGCACCTCTGCTCTGATTGCATAAGTAAAATATGCTCAAGGGAGCTATCTGGGAAAATCCAGAAAAGCCTCAAGTAGCCGGTGAGTGCAAAGACCCCAGAATTAGACTTCTTCAGATCAAATCCGGCTCCACCACGGGAAGGCCTCTTGCGGGGGAGTTCAATTTCTTTGGGGTTCAGTCACCTCCTTTGCAAATTGAGGGTAGTAGAAGGCCCCACCTCTTTAACTTGTTAGTGAGTTTAACTGAGATAATCGGTATAAAGTGCTCAGAGTGGCACCAGACACAGAGTAAGTGGGCAGTAAATACTGGGTGTAGAAACAAAAACTAAAAATCGAACCACTCCTGCCAACAGAAATAATTAAGTATTATTAGTTTTGGTTTCCTTTCAATAACTTGCCAACGTGAACCGTGTGGGAACTGGCCTGGGAAGGCCTCCAACACCCACTGTGAATAGAAAAAGCTTAAATTGCTGAATGATGCCTACGTAGCTCACCAATGATGCTTTTAGAAACCTACAAAATACTACTGTTTTCTGTGGCTCATATGTGATGTATATCAAAGCAGAGAGAAAATTCTAGAAGGTTATACTGCAAACCAGCCATGGTGGTGACCTCATGGAGGGCTTTGGGATGGAGCAGCAGGCCTGAGATTTCATTCAGGGAACTCTGATGTGGACAACTGGAGGCCACACAGGGCTGTGGACCAGTGGTACTGTGCTGCTTCTTTGGGGTTTTGGGGCTTCCTGGAGGTGCATTCTTCCATCCTCCAAGTGTGCATGCAGCCAGCCCCCAGCGCACCTTTGCTAAGTGCTTGCTGTATGCTGGCTAGTATCTAGGTGAAGCACATACAGAGATTCATAAAACGCAGGTGTGGGCCTGGGGCCAGACACATACACAGCGAGTCCTCTTATATGTGTGGGGGAGCCCACTCAGAGGCCTGCGGGCTGGCAGGAAGCCATGAGGGGGAAAGCCCTGGCCTCGGCAGATCCAGGTCACACAGCAGTGTGGGTCCAGGGTGGCCCAGTCTTCCAAATGGTCAAGAGAAGCTAGAAATCCAGTTTTAAGGTAAAGTCTCCCAGTTCTCTTTATAAAAAACTTGTGGTAAATGTGCATAACCTAAATTGACTGTCTTCACTGTCCGAAGTCACCACTCGTGGCATGAAGCTCATTCACACCGACATGAAGCTACCAGCACGGTCCAGCCCCGAACCCTGCCATCTTCCCCAGCTGAAACACTGTCCTTGTTCAGCAACTCTCTCTTCCCTGCCCCCACCCGCTGGCAACCACCACTGACTTTTTGTCTTCATGACTTTGACTGCTCTAGGACTTCATGTAAGTGGAATCCTATAGCTTCTGTCCTTATCAGTTCCAGTTTTAAAAAGTCTGAGTGGACTTTGTAAAACCCCTCTGAAGAATGCCAGGACCGAGGTCACCATTTGCAGGCCTCACCCTCCAGCTTGGAGAATTCAAAAGAAAGGAAGGCAGGGGCTCTGCAGGGGGCTGAGGTTCCAGTTCTGTGGGCGTTGTGCAGGGCAGTAGGGGGTACGCCCAGAGGAAGTGCCCTGTGGTCCAAGTCACATAAACTGGGCCTTGGCTCTTCAGGATGAAAACATATTCCAGCTGAAGGATGAAGTCACCCGAGCAGGGACAATGGTGTGACGCTGGCATGGAAGGAAAGCTCCCCCACACTGAGGGTAGAGGTGAGACTTGGAGGGGCCAAATGTGGCTGTGCCAACGTAGTGTGGGGACCTCCCAGGGTTGGATTCTGGATGTCCGTTTTTATCAAGAACACAGCATGGGAAAAGTGTTCTGTTCAGTCAGGCAGGGACCAGCAAGCAGAACACCCCCACAGCAGAGCAAGCCTTCCCAGGGGCTGGGCTGGCCCAGGCTGCAGGTACCAATGCCTGGCCCCAGCCCCAGCAGAAACGCTGCTAACCATGGCCACCTCTGGTGAGCGCAGAGCCTGACCTGGCAGTCCTAACCACTGAGCCTTCAGCCACAGTGACCAGTGACAGCCTCTGTGGCCAGGTGCCTGAGCATGACTGTGCCCTGTAGAGAGAGACCGGACAACCAGGTCTCTGAATTTCCTCTACATTCCATGGATAGAATGTTCTTCTTCTTCACCACAGGAAACACACCAGGCCACACCTAGGATGCGACATCCGGAGACACAGTGGGGCGGAGTGAATGAGAATTGGAAACATACAACGCCGTGGGTGTGACAACCCCAGGTCCAGGCCATGCCCACTTTCTTGGGCAGGAAAGTGGTACTTGTCCAGCGAAGACTGTGGGGTGGCCCCGAGTGTGGCTCTGGATGCCAGGGCAGATTGGGTGCTCCGGGCAGCATGGCCCTCTCAGGCTCTTCCCAGCCAGACCCCATCTCTCGGGCAAGACAAAATCACCTGGTGTGGGCTTACTCCTTTGTCAGCACGAGGCCTGTGCTAGGACACCACGACGCATGTGTTATGAAGGGGCAGAGGTTTGTGGGGAGCGGCCACAGATGAGCCTTCCAGCAGGAACAGCCAGGGAGTGTAATTTGCCTCCTTGCTTAGTCAACATCCCCTTGTCTCATGGTTCCCAGGCTGTGCATTGGAGGCTAGGTGGGGACAAGGTCAGTCCTTCCATTAGACAAAGCCTTTTCTCTCTGGTTGCTCCAGGAAGATCGTGCAAGCAGGTCACTTTCAATGTAACAAGCATTTCCTAAATACCTGCTGTGTGTCAGGTCTTGGTTAGGTGCTGGGGCTTAGCGTTGACTTATAACTTCACATACATAATCTGCGAATATTGTTTGCACATTATTGCATCATTTGTACTCATGACGTATACTGACTGTATAATATTCCATCAGGGGATACATAAAGACTCAACTACTTATGGTGGAGCATTGAGAGTGACTTCAATTTTTTGCTTTTATAAATAACACTGAAATGAACATCTTTTTACAGATGTCTATGGAATTTTTAAGATAAACTTACCAAAATGGGATTTCTAGATGAAAAGATACCAATATTTTTGTGAGTCCTAATACATAGAACTAAAAATGCTTTTCAACTTGACAACTTTCATTGTCATCAGCAAAGCAGGGAAGTTTGAGTTTTGCCACATCCTTGTCAGCACGGGAATTACCATTTGAAAAATGTCCTTATTATGTAATAGGTGGCAAAACACACCTTCTACTACAGTACTTGGTTTCCAGATAAAAGCTACAGAAGGCGTTGCTTTGGTCTGAAGAACATGCAGCTCAAGTTATGTGTTTCTCCTCACTTCTTTTCTTAAGACAACTTGTTTTCTCTGCCCTTGGTGCGGACAGAGAGAGCCATATCACTATTACACATGACCCAAACAGTGGATCAGAACATAATCTGGGCTTTCAGCACACTGATTTGGACTCCGTGATTACAGGAAGAGTCCATGGAGCTGCTTGAGCCATTTCTTGCTCTGTCGCCCAGGCTGGTGTGCAGTGGTGCGATCTCGGCTCACTGCAACCTCAGCCTCCTGAGTTCAAGCGATTCTCCTGCCTCAGACTCTTGAGTAGCGGGGACCACAGGCATGCGTCACCATGCCCTTCTAATTTTTGTATTTTTAGTAGAGACGGGGTTTCACCATGTTGGCCAAGCTTATCTTGAACTCCTGACCTGAGGTGATCTGCCCACCTCGGCCTCCTAAAGTGCTGAGGTTACAGGCGTGAGTCACTGCACCCAGCCCTTTTGAGCCATTTTAAATGCACCCAAAAGTGATTTGACAGAAAACCAGCTCAGCAGCCACCTACACACAAAGAGACAATCTTCCAGTTTCAGCAGATTCCCCTGCAATTGCTGTGATTTTCAGATTCCAGTCTTTAACCTCAATGCTTTTTTGGAGAGAGGATGCCAGCATCCCCATATTTCCTTCCTACTTCAGGCTGCAACTTGATTATGCTTTTTAAAAATTCAGCTATTGTTATTTCAAACACAGTTTCCTAATGAAAGTCTGGTTTGTTTTCTGTGCTCCTGCGACATCCAATAGCAAAATTTCCACTAGTGTTGGCATTATATACCAAAGAATAAGGAAATAAGACCAATGACAAATTAAAAGCAAAGGAATCACTTCTTTGGATGAAAGGCCATATGTCTGTACATTTTTGCTGCCACTACAAAACTATGTTTGGCCATCAGCCAACACATTCTACTAATGCTAAAAAAAAAAAAAAAAGTCCAAGCAGAGAGTACTACAGCAAAGGGAGGCTCAAAGTCACAGGTAGAAGGGGCTGGAGAGGAGACATGTTAGACAAGAGCAGCACGCCACCCCCAAGAGCTGCCTTTCCCCTCTCCCAGGGCAAGGAAGACCACAGGGCTCTGCTTCCCTCTCTTTCTAAAAAACGTGCAGATGGCAGGAAGTCCAAGATCACAGCTTGTTGGCCTGGAAAACAGTTTGTTTCCCTCAACAAAAGCCATTTACTTCTCTTCTGTTTGCTGATGGTCCCAGTGTCAATTCACAGCCACTCAGCACCACGTTTTCATCCCCTACTTTACCACTGCACTGAGTTACCTTGGAGCGAGAAAGGATGTCTCCCTTTGTGGCTCTCTGCATATCCAAGCATGAGCTCAGTTTTATAAGGGAGATAAAGGCAGAAATTAATTTCTTTACTAATTGACAACAGCTTGAAAAAGGTATAAAGATGCCAGAATTCAGCATATGGGCTCTGGAAACACATTTCGACTCAGATTTTTTTTTAAGCTGTTACTACATGCTTTATAATGTAACCAACTAAAAGGCTGCTAACGGTGCAGTGTTTTCGAAGTAATGCATTCTCAGGATTTCATATTTAGAAGGTTTATTTGAAAACATCCTACTCTCCACTGTATAAATAAGAGGAAATAGCATGACAAAAAAGTGTCATAACTATGGTTCTTGGCATCTAGCAAGATGATCTTCCTTTTGTATCACGCTGCGGGATGATGATCTTCGTTTCTGAGAGCGGCAGGAGGCTGGTTCTGTGGGATTTGCAATCACGTTGCCACGTGTCATGCCCACAGTGGCCATTCTCCTATTGATTTTCTCTCTCATGAAACATTACGGCTCTGGGCAGCTCTGGGTTGGCCAGAATCATCCAGAAATGCCAGACCTTTCTCTCAGAGCTCTCAGATGAAAGTTGCATATACAGAAAGTGCCTCTGGCTTATAAATAAATGACAGCTGCAGAGTGGGGTGAGGCTTTTGCCACTAGAAACTTCCAGGATGCATGAGATGAAGGAGTTAAGTCTGTAATGAAATAACAGGATGCTCTGGGAAGTCCAAAAATGCTTGAGGCAAACTGCAGAGCTCCATGAGATCAGCAACCCCAAGAGCTTTTACAACCCAGGAAAAGGTTTAATAGGGAAAAGTCTCCCATACTATATACTTAGAACAAAATGAAGGGAAATGTCAAAGGGGCCAGAAACAATATGTCCAATTAGGCAAATTCCTGACCTGACCTGGATTTTCCAGAACATTTGATCCTAAACTACGCTGTCCACGTCCTTAAGATTACCTTTATCTGGGTTAGAAATAGATGACAGAGACCAGGTTTTGACTAATATATACGCATTTGTCATACACCTGTTGACTGGCAGAGGCCCTGGCAGCCAGCAGAAAGACACAGGCAACGGCATCAGGTCCGGGTACGGACCCCAGCTGCTACTCTGCAGCTGTGTGACCTTGCAGACGACTTCACCACTACGATCCCCTGATTTCCCCATCAGTGAACACTGCCATCAGGGGTCATGATTTTTACTGAATGGGTTGCTGAAAGGGCTAAATGAGGAGGCAAGTGAAAGCCTCCTGTGACACAGTAAGGCCTCCTGTGACACAGTAAGCGCCTAATAAATGCTAGGCTTCCTTCCTCCACCTTTCATGCTTCATTCTTGCAGGAATCCACCTGAGTGTCCACAAACATATGACTGGATAAAGAGTGTCCATAAACAGATGACTGGTGCATTTGCACATGGAATGCTACTAGGACTTCGAAAGGAATGAAACCCTGTCATTTGCAACAACATGGATAGACCTGGAGGCCATTATCTTAAGTGAAATGACTCAGGCGCAGAAAGCCAAACACCTCAGGTCCTCACTTGTTAGTGGGAGTGAAATAATGTGCACACATGGACATAGTATACTGGAGGTGTGGAAGGATGGGGGGTGGGGAATTGAGAAATTATTTATGGGTACAGTATACATTACTCGGGGGATGGTACACTAAAAGCCCAGACTTCGCCACCATGCAATATATCCATGTAACAAAGCTGCACTTGTTCCCCATACATTTATACGAATAATAAAAAAAAGAAAGAAAGCCTGCTTCAGGATGCCGGGGTTCCTGGTGTGGTGTCCATCCACCCTCCGGGAGGTAGCTGCCCTGCTCAAGCCACACAGGCCTTTCCCAAGCTGTGCCCCGAAAGAGTCCCAGTCCCTGTAGTGGTGTCACAGCTGCCATCCCTGCAAGTGGGACAGATGGCACAGGGGCAGGGCATGGCAGGAGAAGGCTGCACAACTGACTGACCTCTCACAAGATCGGCGCGGGAACTTGTACTTTTGTGCACCATGTTAACAAAAGTTATTTTGACTTTTTTGAGGTAAAGGCAAAGAACAGAGTTTGAACAGAATGAGAGACAGCGGCTTGGGAGATGGGGGCCCAGGCAGAAAAAAGGAAGGTGAAAATAGAAGAGATGGAAGATTGAGATACCAACAGCACTGTGCAGGCTGGCTAGGGAGAGGTGCCTGTGAGAACGCCTGGGATTGCAAGGATGGAGCTGAGGCCAGCGGGAATGAGCACATCTTCCTGACTCTCCTTCAGTGAGAAAACAAGCCCCAAACATGTGGCCATGGGCCCTTAAGTTTTCTAATGTGGCAGCTCTGCACAGTGTCCTTCCTACATTTCTGGCTGCCTCCAAGTGGCTCATGGCTCCTGGGCAGGTGGCAGTCCCCCCTGCACTGCTCACAGCAATCTCTTGTCCCAGGTTCACAGATCCACCCTGCCTCATCTGCCCTCACACAGTCTCCGTTCACCCCTACAATCTTCCCTTCTCCACCCTGCCCTCCCTTTCTCTCTGGCCCTGGGGCCTCATCCACACCAACCGCTTAAGACACCCTGAGTGATCCCTGGGCTGGTTTCTGTTTCATTTGGCTGCGGGTCCCACCCCTATGTTTCCCCACCTGTCTGGAACCAGTTATGTTCCCCTCCCCAACCTGGCCCTCAGGCTGCACTCCCCTGTCTTTGTGGGGGTAGAACTGCAAGTTCACTCTCCTCTCTTCTGTCTCCCTCTGCGTCCACTCCCTCCAAAGGTGTCCTTCCTGTCCTCTACCACTCCTGCAGGGAGCCTCCCTCTTGTCTACTGGGGCTGGTTCCCCGGCCTTCCAGCCCTTCTCCCCCACCCCCCACCCCCCCCACTCTCCCTCCAGCCTAGTGCCTTCCACAAGATCCACCCAGTCCGTGGGCCTGGAGGAGATAATCCTGCCCCTCCCCTCCTCCTTCCTGAATTTTCCTCAGGGGACAGGGTCTGGGAAGCTGGTCCCTGTGGTGGCTCCCCAGCTCCTGAGCCTGCACAAACAAGTGACTCAGCCCTGTTCTCGATTGCTGCTGGAGCCACCCGAGGTCACAAGTGGGTCATTCTGTGTCTGCCTTTGTGTGTCCCTGTCTCTGTTCCCTTCTCTCATGCTGTGTCTCTGTTCCTCCTCCTAAGTGGACATAAGGAGCTCCTCGGCCCCCCTTTCAGTGCCTGCTCTTTGATGGGCTATTGGGAACGTCTGGGACTCAGAGGAAGTGACCCAAGACCACCTTTCCAGGCCTCCAGGCAGCACCCACTCACGTATCCTTGTACCCCTGCACAACCGGGCCTTGCGCCCATACCTGCTCCATCCGGAACCTGCCCCCCACCCAACCCTGAGGAACATCTGCACGACACATCTCATCTCCCCCATAGAAAAACCCTTAAGCTTCTCCTGTGTGTCTAGAGGTCCAACTCCAATGTTATCACAGGACAGCATAATCAGGGTCTACTACAGACCCCCGCTGGACTGTGGGGCAGGGTGCCTTGTGGTGTATCTTCAGCACCTAGAAAGTGCCAGGCCCATCACGGATTCTCAAGAATAACAGAACTCATCAGGACAAGAGCTTGTGGTTTCTTAAGCCATAAAACAAGAGGTTCCCCTCCAGGGCAGCTAAGAGGCAACGGAAACTTGTAAGCGCAGGGTCCGGAGTCCAGCCCAACCCAAATCAGGACAGGCGAGATCATTTCCATCAAGTGGCTATCTACAGACTTGGGAAAGAAATCTCAGGCTCTCTTGAGACACGGGCTTCCACAGTAACACCTATTTGAGCTCCTCAGCGGCTGTCTCCAAGGTGACGCCCAGAAACGGTGATTGGAGCGGGCTTCTCCTTCCATACCTGTGGTCCCTGGACAGGCTGGCTGGGGAGAGGAGCCTGCACAAACTCCTGAGCCTGCACAAACAAGTGACTCAGCCACATCCTAGGGAAGGGGGGTCCTCCCACTGGAAGAGGATTTGGCCACAACCTGGCACTTGGGGACCTGGTGTTGAAATGGACCAAATGGGGACAGATTCTCTCTTCCCGAGTCCATGTGGGATTTCAAGTGGGGGAGAAGCCACAGTGTCCAGTATTAAGTAGAGGAAAAGTAATTAGCAAGAGACTCGGAGCATTCTAGGACAAGTGTTAAAAGTAATCCAAAACAAATATAAAGCAAATTGCAACCCTCCTCACTGGATCTGACTAACACAGGCAGGGCTGGTTTAACACTCTTCCATAAAAGCATGCCTACCCAGACTCTGGTGGCCTCCCCCTCCACACCACGAAGAGGCGCCTGGCACTCAGAGGACTAACAAATTAAATCTGAGTCAGTCTCAATTCAGTCTTGCATATCACAGTCTGTTGACATTGTTCTGTCCTTGATCATTCCCCGGAGAGAGAGAGAGCACACAATAGAGGTGGGAAAGGGAGGGATAGAGAGAGAGAGAGAGAGAGATTCCTATCATGGTGTTACGGGCTGAGCTGTGTCTCCCCAGATTCACAGGCTGAAGCTCTAACCCCCAGTACTTCCAAATGGAATTGTATTTGGATCCAAGGTCTGCCAAGGTAATGAAGTTAAGATGGGTGAGCCCTAATCCACTGTGACCCAAATGCACACACTAGAGGGGGAGGACCATGTGATGGGGGAGAAGACAGCCACCTACAAGCCAAGGAGAGAGGCCCCAGAAGGAACCAGCCCTGACAACACATCGATCTTGTATTTTCAGCCTACAGAACTGTGAGAAAATAAATCCCTGCAGTTGAAGCCCTCCAGTCTGTAGAATTTTGCGATGCTGGCCCTAGCAGACTCATACACATGGCATCTTCCCATTTACACTCCAACATCCCCCAAGTGGTGTGCAGCTCCCTCCACACTGCTCACTGCTACGTGACTCTGTTCTTTTGCAAATGTAATTCTGTTGCTTGGAATGAAACCCACCTTTGCCCACCTCACAAACTTTTATTCAACCTTCAAAACCCCTTGCAGATAGCACCTCCTCTGTGCAGCCTCAACTTGCCCTCTGCCCCCTTCCCCCAGGCAGTGCTCCCTCTTCTCTGTGTCCACAGCCCTGATCACTCTCTTACCAAGCATGCTGAAGCCTGGGATTGGCAACGTGTCGAGATGCCTGTGATCGGAGCAAAGCCTGAGCCTCTCGCCACTAGAATGAGGACTCCTCTCTAGGGCTGGCACCAGGCCTGGCGTGCTGCAGACTCTCCATGTATTCATTCAAACTCTCAACTCTTCTATTTATTTATTAGTGACTGTCGACTTTTGGATCAGAAAACGTCATCCTGGAACCTCCCTATCACTCTGAAATAAAGAACATTTTCATCACAACTTGGGAAGTGCAGCCAGCCAAGATCTCCAAACAAACACCCTCCTCTGATTGAAAGGAATAAAGCAAACATTTCCCAGAGCTTTCTGCTATAGGGACTTAGAATTTACAAATTCAGACACCGTTCATCATAAAAGGAAAAGTGCAGAGTGATCTCTCCTATTCCTTTATTTCTAGCCCTCCTGCATTTCACATTCCATCCTTTATTCACTTAGCACTTGCTGTATGCTGGGGGGGATGGGTTTGGCATTCAGCAGTGGACAAGATCAGCACAGATCTTTGTCATGGTGGGGGGTCAGACAATAAACACAGAAAATGTAAAGTGGATCTGACCACTGGTAGCCTGGAGAGAGTGGGTACGGGGTGCGTGTGTATGCGTGTATGTGAGGAGGTTTACCGTTTTAGAGGATGCCTCACTGACAAGGTGATATTTAAGTAATGACCAGAAGGAGGTGACAGAGCAAGCCATTCAGACATTTGGGGACACATGTTTCTAGCAAAGGGGACAGCAAGTTTGAAGGCTCCAGTGGGCCCAGTACGTGGGAACAGAGGGGGAGGCCATGAGCTGGAGCCAGGAACAGGGAGAGATGAGGCCAGGTCATGGGGGCCTTGTAGGATTCCTGAGGACTTTGACTTTGATCCCAAGGGAGGTGGGAGCCACGGGGGGTGGCAGCTGAGGAGGGCCATGGTCTCACTGGGGCTGAAGGGTTCCCCTCTGCCCACGTGTGGGGACTAAACTTCGGGGGTGAGGGGAGAGGCTCCCTGCTGAGAAAAATACTTCCGTGTCCAGTTCGCCTCCTGGTGAAATCAGGGCACTGTTTCTTCTGGGTTTGCTGTGGAGAGGGCATCTGAGTGACAAGGAGGCCATAAAAGGTGGTCTGGGACACCAGGTTGGGAACTGAGACCCGTTCCGCCCGAAGCTCACTGGGGGGCCTTGGGTAAGCCACTCGCCTCTTCATGTACGCAGTCAAGGAGGTGGTTTCCCACATCTCCTCCCGTCACGCTTCAAAGGCTGCAGTCTCATTCTCTAACTTCAGAAGCAGCTTATCAAAATACAGGGGTAGTGCAAAAATGAGGGAGAGAGAACCACCCTGGAGGAAACTGAGAAAGCCCCAAACAGCAGGTGGAGGCCAGGCCCCACAGGACTCACAGCCCTGGACATCCATTCTGTTGGCAAACCACAGGTTTCAGTCATTTCCACTCACAGGCAAATACACACACACACACACACACACACACACACACACACCCCACTGAAAGGATATGCCACAAAATGGGGTACTGTTTGTCTCTGGATAATTGAGTTAAGGCTATTTTTTTGTCCTTTGGATTTTCCAAGATTTCTACAATGAACTGGTATTTTGTCGTGAGGAGAAAAAAAAAAATAAAGGCTTCCCCACCCCCCAAATTGCAACATATGCATAGTACAGAAAGCATAAAAACAGAATCAGCCGACTCTGAATCAGCCCACAGTCATATCTGCTCTTGAGAAACAACTGTAATCGGAGTTAGTGCCTTCATGCATTAAATGGATGTGCCAGGGGCATGGCTGGTGATTGAGGATGTGGAAATGAATGAGCTAAGTGTGTACAGGCACCAGAAGCGAGGATCAACTTGCAGAGCCCTGCCAGAGCAATGGAGCTTCTGGGGTCAGGATTACAGTCATCAAGACAGCCACCACCACTACTGAGACATTCCTGGAATGGAGAAAAGCGGTGATCAGAAATAGCTCCTAGGAATGCCTTTCATTCTCTTCCGCCATTGTTGCCTTCTCTGAAACATGCTGCTCTTGGCCATTTGGTAGGTTGACTGCAAAAATGGCTTCAATTCCCCCTCCTCCTTCCCCTTGCCCCTGTCCATGCCCCTCTGCAAAGTGCCCTGAGCTCCTCCCAGCAAGGCTGGAGTCTATGCTTGTGACTTGCTCAGACCATCACAATGCAGCACACAAAACGCCTGAGCCTAGGCTGGAAAGGTCTTGTGTCTTCTGCTTGGTCTCTCGAAACCCTGCTGCCACCAGGTGAACAAGCCTAGGCTAACCTGCTGGGTGATCAGAGACACAACCCAGCCACCTCCCTTGCCTCTGTCACCCCAGCCAGCAGCCAGATGATTTCCAGACACAGAGCTGCCATGCGACCTGCAGCTGACCACACATGTGTGAAGGGCCCAGCTAGCCCAGACTCACGCACTAGCTTGAAGCATCATGAGCTAGATAAATGGCTGTTGTCTGAAGCCACTAAGTTTTGGGGCAGTTTGTTACACAGCTGTAGCTAATTGATTAACTGATTACTGTCACAGATGTACCTGGGAAAAAAATTAAAAAACAAAACAAACAAACAAACAAAACCCTGGCTTGAAACTGTCCCTCAGAGAATTTCATTTTAGAATCTGTGGCTCTGCCCAAAAGGGTAGAGACATGACGGGTGTCTGGGCTTTCCAATTCACAGCAGGCCTTTCAGAGGTCAAGCACCATGGCAGGTGAAAGGCCGTGCATGATGCTTGGTCAACATGCACTGCGCCTACTGCTTTATAAGTTGTTATTTTTAAAAAATTGTTTTATTTTTTGGAGACGGAGTCTTGCTCTGTCACCCAGGCTGGAGTGCAGTGGCATGATCTTGGCTCACTGCAACCTCAGCCTTCTGGGTTCCAGCAATTATCTTGCCTCAGCCTCCTGAGTAACTAGGATCACAGGCACACGCCACTGTGCCTGACTAATTTTTTGTATTTAGTGGAGACGGGATTTCACCATGTTGCCCAGGCTGGTCTCAAACTCCTGAGCTCAGGCCATCCACCCACCTTGGCCTCCCAAAGTGCTAGGATTACAGGTGTGAGATAAGTTGTTATTTAAAGTGACAAAATACATGAACGCAGTCTCACTATTCCCTCAGATGACCAATCCTCTCACTTTGATGTGTATTCTTCTAGACTTTTTCCTACATGTCCCACCTCCGTGTCTTTTTTTTAGACTGAGTTTTGCTCTTGTTACCCAGGCTGGAACACAGTGGCACGATCTCAGCTCACTCCAACCTCTACCTCCCAGGTTCAAGCGATTCTCCTGCCTCAGCCTCCTGAGTAGCTGGGATTACAGGCACCCACCACTATGCCTAGCTAATTTTTTGTATTTTTAGTTTTTTGTATTTTTAGTAGAGATGGGGTTTCACCATGTTGGCCAGGCTAGTCTAGAACTCCTGACCTCAGGTGATCCATTCACCTCAGCCTCCCAAAGTGTTGGGATTACAGGCGTGAGCCACTGTGCCCAGTCGTCATTTTGTTTTATGGTCTTCTTTTTCTTTTCCATAAGCAGCACTTTATTTTTTCCCGTAACAACAGGTCTTGGAGGCCTTTCCATAGCCAAAATTAGAGACCTATCTCCTTCTTTTTAATCATGACAAACGGTACTCTAGTTTATCTGACTCTTCCTGTACTCATGGGCATGTGAGTTGTTCCTAACTTCTCACGATAATGAGGTTTATCTCTCTGTACACATGTGGCGGATCCTTTTAGTGAGGAAGCAGAGATATGGCACCCCTGGGCAAGTGAGCATTTAAAGGAAAACGATGGCAGATGGAGCTTTTCCCAAATCCACAGACCAGTAACTGACCCTTTCTGCAAAACTGGCTGAGCTTCCCCAGCCCTGGGTCTTTCACCTCTCACCTCCCTCAGGTTGCATCTTTACCCTCTTTCCCACAGCCTGAAATGCACCTGGTGTGGGGCTTGTCAGCTAGAGTTTTCCTGCTTTAATCTAAAGTACATGTGCACGGAAGTGGCTATATTTTCTAAGAGGGGGAAAGAAATCACCCTCCATTTAGTCATTCTGTTGTGCCCTTGATTGATTTTTTCTGAGTCAATGATTCTTCAGAGAGAAAAAATAAAAAGATTTTCTACTTTTGTATTATAAAGAGAACACCTGATTCATATGGAAAGAAGGCTATAAGAGGAATCAT
Source organism: Ateles fusciceps (assembly GCA_036589455.1). Lineage (NCBI taxonomy): Eukaryota > Metazoa > Chordata > Mammalia > Primates > Atelidae > Ateles > Ateles fusciceps. The sequence goes on along the minus strand of JAZHEH010001341.1, from coordinate 6,990,181 downwards.
TACAAAAACGGGAGACACAATAATCAAAGGTGTAAATACAAAAGAAGCCCCAAAAGAAAACAAGAAGCCAGAAGAGAAGTAACGGCAGAGGAAAGGGCTGCAGAACCACCTCCCCAGCGTCTCTAGCAGCCTATCGCCCAATAACTCTCCTGCAACCTGGATGGTGCATGTTCTGGACAAGTAAGGGGCTGCAGCTGTGCATGATAAATTCCCTTCTACACCCAAAGTAGACCACATTGACGATAATGTGCCCTTTCCCTGATGATGCTGGGTCCTTGATGTGACCATTTTTCAACACTCTCTCAGAACCCAGGAATGTTCTCAGGGGTTAAGTGTGAGCCCGTTTGTCCCTGCACAAAATGGCCCTAGCTCATGGGTTTCTAAGTTGGCATGGCTCTTTGTTCCCACAGTCACATTCCATGGATTCTACCAGCATTTGCTGAGAACACAACACATGTCAACTGATGTGCTGGGGCTTCTGCAGACCTTGCCTCATCTAATCAGCATCAGACACTCCTGAGCCTGGGCTTTGTCTCTGTGATTTGGAAGCTGTGCACAGACAACGTAACCTCTGTGGCCCTCACTTTCCTCACTTAAAATGGCCACACTAATAAGGTCAGCATACAGTCGATGGGGGGTGAGGGGGGCAGGAGATGTTCCTCTGCATTGGGCTCAGAAACAGCCCAATGACTGAATCAAGGCCACACAGCTAGAGATGGCAAAGGAGCCTGGTTCAGAGCACAGGCAGAGTTCCCCCGACCCTGCAGGGCCCCCAACATGGTCCAGAGTACAGGCAGGGCTCCCCCTACCCTGCAGGGCCCCCAACATGGTCCAGCGCACAGGCAGTCCCCTCCTACCCTGCAGGACCTCAACACACTTTCTTGGTGATGGGGCTTCATTCCCACCTTTGACTTGGCATGAGAGGCACCAGGTGTAAGCCCCCGTCTTCCTCGGGAGGCACTTCCTCCCACCAGCCACGTCACAGCCTTCAGTGCCCTGCACTCCTAGCCCATTTTGCAGCTGCAGTAGCTATTTCTGTTGGCACCCTGTTCTGTTTTGGTCACTTCTGGGTGGTGGCCCATTGGGGGCCAACACTGAACTCTACGCAGGAGGCCACAGCCTCTCACTCACCCAGGCCGTGGGTTCACTCTCCAGCTTCCTCTTTGTCAGGGGCTTCCCTCTGTGAACTAAGAGGTCCCGACCCACCAGGCACTGCTGCCCACTCCCCCACCAAGCTCACTCCCAGTTCCCCTGGAAAGAAGGAGGTGCTTAGACCAAGTGAGAAAATCTCTCCTCTTTAGGGAATCAGTGCTGCTGTCACCCTCACAACCATAAAAGGCAGAATAAGAAAGGAAAAAAAAAATCAGATCTATCAAAAGCTCCACACCAGTGCCTTCCAGGACTGCAAGCAGTTTTCAGGGAGTAGCCTCCCCTTCTGCTCCACGTGCCTCACTCAACTCTAAGGTGAGAGTTCTCAAGCCTCAGAGAGACTCAGACCATCCTACACACAGACCGTCCTACACACAGGGCCTCACCCCTCCCCGATGTTAACTGGATGAGTACCCCCGATGGCCCCACTAGGCAGCAGTACTGCCTGTGTCCATTTCACCAGGCTGGACGCTGAAGCACAGGGAGGAGAGGGGGCTGGCGGGGCCAGGATCCACAGCTGCCAGGTCTATTCTCACCACTCAGGCTGCTGGTCCCAGTGGGTGCCTACAGGTGTGCTCCTGAGGCTGGGTCGGGGCAGGAGCAAGGGTTTTCCTTGTTGGAGGGCAAGAAAGTGTAGGCTTCACACCAGATCTCCACTCAGGCCTGCAGCAGCCTCCCCATGTGCCTCCCACTCAGCTGTTGAGAAAACCAAATCAGAGAGCAGGAACGTCATCAGAGACGGGCGTGGGGTGTGCATCTTGGGAGCCGTATTTCTAGGTGTGTGTGCCCACGCCCACATGCTCTTCAGAGGGAAGTGTTCCCTAGGTATGTGGCATTCCCTTTCCAATTCACCTAGTGCCCCAGTGAGGGGATTGTGTGGGAGGACACAGGTTTCCACGAGACGGTGGGGGTGTTCTGTGTTTGTTTTTTCTGAATTTTGTGGTTCTGCAGAGTCATGAGCTGTGGCATCCCTAGGGGAAAGGTCCTTGCCAATGCGGGGCTGCTCGTTTTGCCTGCACAGCCCCATCAACTAGGGGATGCCCGTGCATTGCTCAACCCCAGAGAGAAAGGAGAAGATAAAACCTGAATTCAAACAATTTCACTTCTCATTAGCCACTGTGACCTGGGAGCAAGGGAAAAACCAAAGATGAAACTGTCCACATTAGCTAGACTCAGTGTTCTTGTGAAAGGAGGAAGAGGGTGTTTAAAGAAATGGAAGGATTTAAACATTTGCTCACAGCTTTATAAAGGATAAGATGCCTCTCCCACCCAGCCTGGCTTCTGGGGTCTCAGCCCCTTCCCCCACCCACAGTCCACCACTGCAGGCCCCCAAGCATGGGAGACATAATGTGCCAGTTGTAGGTCAATGGGTATTTCAGTGACAAGGACAAAGAGAAGGCTGCTTCTGAATGCATGTGGGTTGGAGGTACACGGTCACAAGGGCGACCACATGTGGTGGCGTGACTCTGCAGCCGGGACACTGGCATGTGTGCCTGTTGCTCCAAACCAGGATAAGTGCCCCCACTGTAGGTCCCAGAGAAGGCATCCAACCTTCTGTCACCCCAAACATATGGGGCAGAGTCTTCAGTCACTCGGTACCACCTTCGCGCACCACCTGTATTATTATTTACCTGATATACTTCTTAATTACATACTCATGTTCCCTCACCCCCTTCAATTGATGTATTTATCAAAGATGCTTTCTGTGACTATTGTTTGTAGAAAACCTGTCACTTCCCATAAACAGAGAGTAACTGGTGGAGATGACCATTTGTCTCTCCAATATCCACTTTCTCTTTTCTTCTTAGCAACTGAAATCTGATTTTATTAAGACTGGCAATGTGCTTAGGCAGGGCGCTCTACCTCCCAGCCTCCCTAGCAATCAGTGTGGCTATGTGATTAACTCCTGGCCACTGAGATACAGGATGACATTGATAGATGGAACTTCCAGCTTCTTAAGTGGAAGATAGGTATCACTTTTTATATCTGAAATATAAATGTAATGTGATGGCTGGAACTCTTGCAGCCATCTTGGGCAAAGAGGTAAATGAAGCCAGATGCTCTAAGGGTTGGGGAGCAGGTAGAAGAAGCTGGCCTCTTGATAAAATAATGGAGCTGTTATCCCAGGTATCAAGTATGTCTTTTTATTCTGATATTTTTACATCCAGGGCCTTGCTGACTCTGGGGGAAATTACCTGTTCTAGGGCTAATCAATTACTAGAGATAGTAAAGGTCTTATAGGGAAGCACATCTTTCCATGCAAACTGACTGGTCCAGAGCCCACACCTCCACTCCAGGCCAACATTCCTCTGCCTTCATCACCCCAGGGCCAAGTGCCAGACAGCCCCTATACCCCAGAGCCCACAAAGTTATTCAAACTGGCTAACTGTAAGCCTGCACACCCCATCTCACCCATCCCTTCCCAAGGAAACCACGATAAAGATTCTTCTCCAACTTTCTCTTTGTTCCCTCTGCCTCCTGATGAGCTTGGTGATTCCCTGCATGCCCCCGTGGTGTGCTGTAGCCCCTTCTCTTGGGAACTGAGAGGAGCAAGTTCTCTTTTTAATGGCAGCCTCTCCTGATGTGTTGGCCTCACCATACCTGAGAATACTACCTACATTTTCAGACATAGGCCTGGCCTATCTCCAGACTTCTTTTCAGAGGAAAAATAAACTTTCTTCATTTCTTTTCTTTTTTTTTTTGAGACAGATTCTCCCTTTGTCACCCAGGCTAGAGTGCAGTGGTGAAATCTCAGTTCACTGCAACCTCTGCCTCCCGGGTTTAAGCAATTCTTCCCTCAGCCTATCGAGTAGCTGGGATTACAGGCACGCACCACCATGTCAGGCTAATGTTTTGTATTTTTAGTAGAGACAGAGTTTCACCATCTTGGCCAGACTGGTCTTGAACTTCTGACCTCGTGATCCACCTGCCTCGGCCTCCCAAAGTACTGGGATTACAGACATGAGCCACTGCGCCAGGCTTAGAAATAAACTTTCTTCTTGTATAATTGACTGTTACAACTAGTCTTTATTTCTAGCAGCCAAACTTAATTCCTAACTATAAAGAAATCATAAAATAAATACATATAAATAAGCAAAAAGCGACTGCCTAAATACTATCTAAAACCATCATGGCTGCTACCCTCGCTGACTCAGGCCTAGGTCAGTAGCAGGAGGGGGCCCTCGTCTTCCTAGGGAGACCTCCTCCATCCATGCTTCTGGCCACACATCCCTGCAGGTCCTCCCACCAGGTAAGGAATACCCGGCCCCACCCTGTAAGTGAATGTTGGGCTTGGCCAATGACATGCTTTGGTCAATGGAATGTGGACAGAGCGATGGCAAGAAAGTCCAAGGGCAGCCTTTTAAAAGCATCACCATCCTCATGTGTTTCTGCTGTTGTCCTCGAAAAGAACAGGACTCTCCTAGCCCACTGTTCTTGGAGGCTGAGAGACACGTGGAGAGAGCTGAACCCAACTTAAGGGCTGGAGCCACACCCAGCAAAGCCCAGTCTAAAGAGCTGACCTCAGACACAGGAGAAAGCATGAGTTGTTGTTTTAGGCTGTTGAGTTTTGGGGATATTTGTTATGCAGCATTATTGTGGTAACTACTGGCTCAGTCAGGAAGACAGCAATCTACATATATTTATTGATTTCTAACTTTTAAATTAGAAACTGTCCTAGGCAGATCCCAATGCCTGATATAATATACAATCCACACAGACACACATGCTCACAGACATACACATATATATATATATATATAGAACCAGTGACATGGTTTCTGGTTTTAAGGAGTTGATGACTTAGCTCTGGAACTCTCTGCTTTCAAAGACCACTGAGATTAGCTCGATGCCCAGTTGTCTACTCCAGCAGGAATTGTACCTCCAAATGAATTGACTACTCCGGAGAATGAAACTCTTAAATGAACTTCCTAAAAGAAAAAGCACCCAAAGAACCTTGGGGAAAATGAAGAAAGCCATGACAGTCTCATGAAGCTGGGGGACCTGTTCTGAGAGAGCTTTCTTGACTCCAACCAGGGGTAGATCTGAATCCCAGCCCAGGGTCCTTCCGATCCAGCTGCATTCAGCCACAAGTCATCGACACTTTGTAAATGGATTGCTGACATGGGCACGCCGGGAAGGAACGCTCGATTGCTCATGCTAGTGGAGCGCCTGGCACTTCTGTAGGTACCTGGCTGATGTTATTCTATCAAATTTGTATGGCAGCTGCCTGGGGCTTCTGTTCCTGTTTTACAGAGGATAAAACTGAATGTCCCTGGGCCCTGTGTGGCTGTCTGCATACCACCTCTGTTTCCTCTCCTATGGTGCTCTCCTCTCACCTCACCTCCTGTCTCCCGACTGTTCCTCATGATCCAGGCACTCTCCTGCCCCAGGACCTTTGCACTGGATGGCCCCTCTTCCCCTAGTCATCTGTGAGGCTCCTCCTTGCCTCCTTCGGGTCTTTGCTCAACTACCACTTTCTCAGTGGGCTAGCTGCTTGAGCATGGCCCCTGCCCCCACTGCCCTGCCCTCCTCCTCCTGGGTTTTCTTTTGCTTTGTGGCACTTATCTCCAATGGACATACCCGAAAGTCATTTATTGCTGCTCACAGTCTGCCAAGGCCAGGGACTTGTGCCTGTTTTGTTCACAGCTGCATCTCCTGTGCCTAGCAGCAGGCCTGGAGTTGGCAACTGGGCATCAAGCTCGTACATTATAGACTAAATGAATGAATAAATACATGAATGAGGCTTAGAGATGTGAAAGAACTTGCAAAAAAGTCAACAGCTGGACGTTTTTCAAGCTAGACAGAAGCCCAGGTCTGCCTGGCTCCCTTAGGGCAGCCCCTGAGCCTTGTATAATTAAATGGTGTGTTTGTTGTTAGCACTGACAAAGTGCCAGTCTTCTTTCCTAACAATTTGGCTGTACTAAGCGAGGAGAATGGGGGAAGTCACCTGCAATTTTCTTTTCTCTCTTGCTCTTTAAAAGGGCCTTTAAAAACCAGATATGTGTTATAAAAAAAAACAACAGGAGAATTGGTCGATTTATTGTGTCATGACAAGCAATTGTTGGGAGAAAAATATCATTCTTGAAAACGTGCAGAAGTGCACTGGCTATAAGTTGTAAATGTGATCTTGCAGGTGAGGATGTTCTGGGGGCTCCTGGAAGTTATTTCTTTTGATTGATTGATTGATTTTCTTTTTTGAGAAAGTCTTGTTCTGCTGTCCAGGCTGGAGTGCAGTGGCACGATCTAGGCTCATTGCAGCCTCTGTCTCCCGGGTTCAAGTGATTCTCCTGACTCAGCCTCCCTAATAGCTGAGATTGCAGCCACACACCACCACCCCTGGATAATTTTTGTAATTTTAGTAGAGACATTATTTTGCCATGTTGGCCAGGCTGGTCTTGAACTCCTGACCTCAAGTGATCCACCTGCCTCGGTCTCCCAAAGTGCTGAGATTACAGGTGAGAGCCACTGCATCCGGCCCTGGCAGCTCTTTTTAACAGTATACATTATTATAGACCAGCTCTCCTATTCTGTGACCCCAGTACCTGAGACACACAGAGTCAGGCAGCTCTCAATCCTTCTCTCTGCTATGTATGACCCTGGCTAATGTCTCCAACCTCTCCGGGACTGTCCTTACCCCTCTCTTGTTCCCCTACCACACCTGACGTGACCAAGGCTCTCATCACCGTGCCTGGCACACAGTAGATGCTCAGTGGAGGTGAGTGCGCCTCTCTTCTGAATCACGTGCTCAAGACGGATGTCTGTGTTCACCTGCGGTCATTTAAAAATCTCAGCTGTGGGCATGTTCTCATGTCTCACCGCACCTTCCCCTCCTTAGAGGTCATTTTCCAAGGAAGGGAAGAGAGAATGTTGTTCACAGAAGCGGTGCCACTTTACAGAGATTCTTTGAGCCCAGGGATCCTGATGACTTCAGAGACTCTTGGTTCTTGTGTGGACTGGGAGGAAGGAGGAGCTTGACGCAGACCTCCCACCTACTCAGACCAGACCAGCCCCTCCTCCCTCACTCAACGCAGGGGCCTTGGAATCTGTGCTTTTGGCCTTCAGATGATTCTTCTCCTTTTTTGGTAAGAAAGCTTCCACTGAATGAACCCTTTAAGTGATTTTTCCAATCTGGTGGCATCTGCACAATAACTGAGGAAAGAAATAATTATGATTATGGGGCTTGAATGATCCAGCACTTCTCCAGGACTCTGGGGAGGAGGCAGCTGGCCTCTGCCTCTCACACTAACTGTCTTTGCGGGCAGGCCCTGCTTAGACGGCTTGGTTTTCTGCGTTACAGAAAGGAAGCCAGTGGTGTAGCAGGGAGGGCGCTGGGTGTGAACACGGCTTTCAAAGAAAAACAAAGGAAAGCTGACAAGAGGGGAAGGGCAGAGCCACACAGAGATGGAAGCATCTGTTTATGGGAAACTGTGTTTGTGTGGGGTCCTATGTACCAATGTTTCCATAGGAAGCCTCAGGCCCAACATACAGATGGGAAAACTGAGGCTCAGAGAGGTCAAGTGACTGTCCTGGCCACACGGGTACAAAGAATGGGCCAGGTCACTCTGCCTCTGCCCAGCAAGGTCACATGACAGAACTCTCTGGGCTGAGCTCCAGTCGTCAACAGGGGACCTACCCCTTTGGGCTCACACTACGCCACACGGGGCACATGGGTGTTGAGGAATGAAGGTGAAAGGACCTTGTTCTCTCTCTGGAGTCAGCCCCGACACTGGCTCTGTCCCTTGGCCAGGCTCAGGCACCACCTTTTCTCCCAGCAGAGCCTTGGCAGAAGGCAAGGTGAGGAGCTGGCATGGCACCCCCCGACAGACTGCGCGTCGAGAGCTATTCCTGGAGCCGCTGCGACACTTCTGTCAGATGATGCAGAAACCCCAGGGCCACTCGCCTGTGGGCTGCGCCCCACGCCAGGCTGCTCAGAGGCACAGCAATGATGGGGGGCACTGCTCTGATGGAACCTGCGGCTCTGCACCCCAAAGCATTTTCCCATAAGTTAAAGCTGTAGCAAGGTGAAAGAGTATAAGAATTTCAATCCAACTTTGCCCTCAGATGACTGCGTGGGCTTGAACAAATCACGCGCATCTCTGAGCTTGTTTCCTTCATAGGGACGTTGCCTGCCTTACTCTGCTGCCATAGGATTAAATGGGATGATCCATGGAAAAAATTACTAGCACAGAAGTCATGGATTTTTCCAGCTGGACAAGCATTTTTTGGTTTTCTTTAAACAGGCCCATCCTCCAGGCCAAATTCATACCCACATATACAAGATTCCTGAGTGTGAACCTGAGAATATCCAAAGAAATCATCATTTCTGTGAAATGCCTTGTAATTCTGCAAGCCTTCACTGAGCAGCTCTTATGAGCAAGGTGCCACACAGATGTGGAGAGCAGAGGCCTCAGTTGCTGTGTTCAGAGCACCTACAGTTCCCTGTGGCCATCCACACCCTCTACACTAAGCGAGGGGCTGGCCACCTGGGAGGGAGTTCTTGGGGAGCTGATGACCAGACTGCTTCGCTTTCTGGAGCCCACTGAGCAAACTGGCTTCTCCCCTGCTGCTGTGTCTTGTCAGAGCCACTGTGTTGGAGGTGCTAGCTTAGTTTAGGGTGGGGTGAGAAGCTTTGAGGGACCAGGGTGGAGGCCTCCCCCAGGGCTCTTCCTTCTCCAGCAAGCACAGGGTGTTTGCCACAGCCAGGGTGTGAGCCACAGAACACCCACAGACAGCAGTCAAAGAGGCCACTTCTGCACAGCCTGGACCAGAGACTGCAAACTGCCCTTCAAGCTGAATTTCAAGCACCTTGTGTGTGTCCATGTGTTCCCCTAAGCAACTGGGCTACACCAGTCCACCACAAAGGCACTCTTTTGGCAGATGAGGACATGGAGGCACAGAGAGGGCTGGTGTACAGCTGACCGTGGGCAGAGCTGGACAGCCACGCAGACTGCCCCCCCTCCCGGTATGTCCTGCTCCTTGGGAACCCAGCTCTCTGGGGGAGGGACTCCCGGGCAGAGCTTCTTCTCAAATGCCCAGACAAGCACTAAACATGCGTGGTGCCCCCAGCGCACTTGCCAGGGAGCTATCACTGCATCTGAGGGATCCCATGCATGGTTTGGGGCCTCCATTTGCCTTTTAATTTCTCTCTTTACCTGTAGCAGGAGAGAAATCAAGACACCAAGAACGCAGCTTAATAGAGCTGTGATTTGGAATTCTGATCCTGGCTCTACCACTCCTGGCTTATTCTCTCTTCTGTAAAATGAAAATGATGATGAGTTTACCTGCCTTGGAAGCAACTTGCAGGACTGAAATTAAATGAAGAATATGAAGCCCTTCAGAAAGGGCAGCCTGATAGTGCAATCTGTGGTTTATTATTTCCACAATAGTGACACGTGAAGCACCTTGTCTGCCGGCTTGCAGTTCTTTTTTCATTTTGAGGAGGACCTCGCTGGGCACTGCTCTGCTCCCGAGTTCTCTGCATCCTCCCCCGCCTGCCCTGACAGTTGGCAGCATTACAGCCATTTATTTTTAGTTCTTGGTGGGCCAGCCATTTCCTGGTCACATGCTGTTAGAGCTCCCACTTCAGAAAGGCTCAGCTCACAAGACAGATTCTGCCCATCCCCACCCCCCACACTCTTTCAAGGGCTCGGTGGAAGCAAAGCCAGCTGTGGCCCTACCTGTTTTAAAGTTCCTTTGAGGAGCCCTTTCTTCTGGTCCACTTGCAGCCAGAGTGATTTTGAAGCTTAAGTTAAGAAATGGGCAGGTTATCTGTTTCCATGTGTGGGGAACCTGGTTCTGGGAGCTGGGCCCTGAGATCCGGGTTCAAATGAGCCACCAACTGGGGGGGTTCTCAAGTCTGTCCCCCATCCTTGTACAATGAGAAAGGGAGGGGCAGAGGCTTCCTTGCAGCCCACTGCTTTGTCAGTGACCATCAGATGAGAGCAGCTCTGGTCATGACCACAGCTTCAGTTGTAAGTATGCACATAGTAACAGGTGCACTTGCTGCGTACTGCTCTGGGCCAGGGCCTGTTCTAAGCACTTTATCAATAGTAAGTTTACAGATGGAAGCTCTACACCTATGTACCATTATTACCATCTCCACTTCACACACAGGAGGTGGGATGGGGACACCTTGGGCCAGGTCTGTGTTTGTGCCCTGCAGCTGGGACTTGAACCCAGCGTCCCACCATGGCAGCCTCCCCCAGCTTTGCCCTCTGATCGCCACATGTGCTGGAAGATTACAGTGTGTCACTCTGATTGGGGGAAAGATGTGTGATCCACCCTCCTTGAATGTCTTTAGGGAAATAGTATTTGGAGACAGGGGAAAAAAAAAAACAACTACACAGGTCCTTATTACCTAGGCAGGGTGCAGCGGCACGTATTCATAGGGTGTCAGGTGTGTGGTGAGTGTGCACATGCTGACACACACCAGCAGGTCCAGGCTGCCCCAGCAGCCAGGAGACAGGTGTGCTGGAAAGAAAAGGCTCCGGAGGGTACATCATCTCCAAGATGGATTGGAAGAGGCCAGTCTGAGGGTGATAGAGACAACTGCCACAGACTGCAAAACCCTCTGGCACCGAGAAACCAGGTTGGACACAGAAAACACCCAGGCTGTACCCAGTTGCTGCGGTAGCGTGGGCCCCCTCAGGCTCAAGGCCAGCTCTGACCCAGTAGAATAGGGGGCCACACAAGCATACCACAGTGTGGTGGCTTCTGCTTGCCAAGGGGCCTGCCACAGAAGCCATGGCTACCTGGATCTCGGACCCTGCCTGAGCAACCCTAAAGCCCCACATGGACCTGTCCTGAGGCCAACCCAGCCTCTGGCCCTGGCTGGAGTGGACCTCTGCCTGTGCCCCAAGCTTGGCCACCATGGTCCTTCCATCTGTGCCACCTCGCTGAGCTTCCTTCCTTGCCACCACCGCCCCCTGCTCCTTCTCCTGTTCCTACTGCCCTCCGGTCCTCTAACTCTCCCAGAGATGGAACCCTGTGGGGCTAAATTGCAGATGGGCCTTCTCCCTCAAGGAGAAACTAAGTTTACTGATGTTGCCACAGTCATCACACCCACCTCAGTGTGCAGTCTCAGCTGCGTGCTGGGGGAGACAGGAAAGGAAGACCCAGGTTCCGACATGGGTGGAGGCAAGAGGCTCTACCTCAACCTTCCTCCCTCCTGGCTCTTAGACACTCCTCCTTCCATGTCACCGTCTAAACTGCAAATCCCCAATGGCCACCACATGGTCTCTCTGGGTGGCACCCCATGCCTGATGCTGAGGTTGCCTGAATACCACCCCCAGCTGTGTTCCCCTTTCCTCCCAGATGCAGAAACCCACTTCTGACATGATAAAGACAGGCCCTGGGAGGGGCACACACCCTCCTCTGTGAGCATCTGCTCCCACCATGGACTCCTGGGGTTCTAGGAAGCCTAATGGCCTAAGGGTGCAGGGGCAACTCTGCGTCATTTGCGGAGAAGCGGTGCTGGGATGAAGGGGGCTGCAGACCCAGAGCAGAAGTGGTCCTGCTGGCCTCTTAGTGCCTTGTGACTTTACTGTGTCTCCCTGCCTGTGGCATGGACACACAGATATCGAGGCCATATACTTGTGGTGCGGCATAAAAGAGAAGAAGGATGGGAAGTCCCTGGGAGAGCCCGAGCCACAGTTCGTGCTCCGCTGTGGGTGAGAAGAGGCACATGTTTGGGGCACTCACACACTCTCCTTATCTGTAATAATTACCACAACTACTCCAAGGCTGCAATGAGGGTCAAGGCAATGTTTGAAAAGCTTTGCATGGACAATCAGGCATATAATAAATATTAATTAATATTAATTAAATATGAGTATCATCTCTCCCTCTGAGAATTCTTATAAATATTCCATGAGATACATAATATTATATTACTTTTCAAATTTGGAAGCCACACTAGTTAACATGAAACCGTGACTGAAGTCAAACCAGCTCTTCCTGAGACCAAAAAGTAGTCACCCCAACATAGCCAATACTTATGGAGTACTCTCTGTGAGTCAGGTCCCCCACCTCCGATAGAGGAGCTCATTTAATTCCTTTGAATCCCCCTGCTGACCCTATGGGATACAAAGAGACTTTGACTCTTCCCTTACTGTAGATGAGAAAATTGAGGTGCAGAGAGGTTAGGTAACTTGCCCGGAGTCACACAGCAAGTAAGTAGTTAAACTGACTCAAACTCAGGTCTTTCAGACAACAAGGACTATGTATTTGTTCCACACCCAAATATAACCTGCATATATGTTATAATTAGCTACATCTTTTCTCAGCTCCTGAACCACAGCAAATAGCATCCTGGTGTGGAGAAGAATTTCCTTTCCTAGAATTATTCAGTCTTTCTTTTTAACACAGGATCACGTGTAAGTAATTTGACTTTTTTTCTCCTCCAACAAGTGACTCATTTAAACACTTCAGAAACGGCTTCTTCTGGGGACCTAGAGTGATGTCTGTTTTCTTCTCACCAGGAAACCTTAAATATTTTCATTTGAGAGACAGTATGAATAATTTTGAATGAATGACTACGCCTTTGGGGTAAATCCCTTCTCAAAGATAACCAGGTGGCAAATTATCAGGCCGCTGAGCCCTGGCATGAGAAGAGACGGTGCTGGGTCTCCAGGAGTGTCTGCATGGCTTCTAAAGCCCCCGACACAGATCTGTGATTCTGCATTCAGATGCCACACCTGCTGTGGCCCTTGGAAGAGCCACGTGTTCTTGTCACTTCAGTGAAGCTGAGTGAACAACGTGCCCAATTCCTGTGGGAACAGCTTGGGGTTCACAGTGTACCTGCCACAGCAATCACTTCGTAAATTTTTAAAAACAAGTTAGACAGTGGGTAAAAGAACAGAAACACTTACCCGCAAGGTCACTGAAGGGAAGCCCAGAAGGCTGATGAAGAGGCTGCTTCCACAACAGTGTTCCTGCAGGAACTGCCACACTGCGGGCCTCGTCGCTCCAAACTAGCTAACATGGGAAGCACGAACAACTTTGTATAGGAAAGACGGGAGCTGTCTATTTAATTCCAGGGAACTGAAAAAAGTTTCCCTTCTCAGTCAGTGACTAACGTGTGGTGAGGAGAGCAGGGGTCTGTGTGTTGGGGGAAGAGGACAGTATGGGGCTTGCTGAGCACTTACTATGTGCCCAGCAGCCACTCTGCTATCAGCTAAGACATTCATTTAATCTTCATTGGGTAGATACTATCACTTAGAGTTACAGGTAGGGAAACTGAGGCTTAGTGAGGTTTAGTAGCTTGTCCAAAGTCACAAAAGTCATGTCCTATGAAGATTTTTCCTCATGATCATTCCCCAAGGTAGTCTGGGTCCTTCCTCCCTCCCTCATACGTCCCATGCACTTTTCTGCCAGACCCCCGTAATAGCCCCCGCAAAAACTACTTTTGCTTTTAAAGTGTGTCTGTCTCCATGGATTCTCCAAGGCAGTAACCAGGTCTGTGTCATTTCCCTATCCCACACCCAGCACTGACCCAGCACACAGCAGGTTCTCATATAATAGCAGCTAACTCTGTTTATCGCAAATATTGTGTGTATATTTCCAATTTTAACTATGTAAACACACACCTTATTGAAAGTAAATCCTACGCAGAAAACACTCGTAGTGCCCCTGGCTCCCTTCTCCTTAGACTTTGCCAAACCCCTCTCTTGAGGGGAAGCCCCAATCCACTTCCTCGGTTGTGCATAGAGTCACCTCCCAACTGTGCCGTCCTGGCCTGTTTATCAGCCAAGCAGGAGCACTCTTATGAAGGGTGCTGTGTCCTCAAAAACAGCATCAAAGAACTCCAAAGACAGTGGCTTTGCTGGTTTGTTATAGAGGATTCTGGAAGTCAGTTGTGCCATAATCAATGCAAAACCATACGACATAAATCTTTCTGACAAAAGATATTTGTAATGAGGTTTTTCTTTCAAATATGAAGCCTTAGTTTACTTTTTTTAAAAAAAACTAGTTATGAGCAGGCGCAGAGGCTCACACCTGGAATCCCAGCATTCTGGGACGCCGAGGCAGGCAGCTCACTTGAGCTCAGGAGTTCAAGACCAGCCTGGCCAACATGGTGAAACCCCATCTCTACAAAAAATACAAAAATTAGCCAGGTGTGGTGGCATGCCCCTGTAATCCCAGCTACTCAGGAGGCTGAGGCAGGAGAAATGATTGAACCCAGGAGGCAGAGATTGCAAGGGGCTGAGATCGTGCCACTGCACTTCAGCCTGAGTGACAGAGTGAGACTCTGTCTCAAAAAAAAAAAATTAGGAAATTATCCTTTAAGGCTTACCTTCTTTATATTCTCCATCATCACCAGCATCATCACTCTCACCAATATCACCATCACCATCAGTATCTATGGGTGCCTGTCATGGAGCCTGGATTTATCTAATCCCACAATATTTGTACTATTGCATCATGTTAGATGAGGCAATGAAGGCTCAGCGAGGTTAAGAAATTTCCCAGGGGTCACATAAGCAGTCAGTGGCAGGGGTAACATTCTTGCCTGCCTGTTTCCAAAGATTGTAAGCAATTCACTAATCCATGGGGCAGTCATAAAATCCCATATTTCATGGCTCATGGCAAGGAGCAAATAATTCAAAAACATATTTGGGGCTGGACCTTAGCTTGTGAGATTTTCAAGGGCAGGAGCACTGTCTCATTTCTCTTTCTATCCCACAGTGGAAGTACATGGTGGGCACTTGATAAATCTTTCTCGAATGAGTGAATGAACGGATTATTTAAGAAATTATAGATTATCAGAGTCCTGGGGGACTCTGTTCCATAAGAGTGTAAAATGTTCTCAAACAAATTTTGAAGCAAGTTTAACTCTAGAAACAGAACAGCAATTTGTAAACTTATAGTCTCAGAATTATGCTTTTGACAATATCCAGTGTGGCCAGGTTTTAGCTATTAAGAAATAGAATTCAAACACTTTTCAGTACATGTCTTTGGCACATAACTGGAATGTGATGGGGCTATCAATAATAATAATGAATAGGTGAATACATTAGATGACAGAATCTTTGATAAACACTCCACCTAAATGACTGTTTAATCCTCATAACAACTTATGAGGTAGAAATTTCAATACCTTCATTTCATAGATGAGGAAACCAAAGCTCAGTAATGTTCCAGTAACTTGTCCAAAGATAGTAGAAGATATTATGCACAAGTGCATCCCAATAAATTTCATGCCTTGGATGAAATCCACAAACTCCTTAAAAAACTGACACAAAAAGAAAGAAAATTGGGATAGTCCTATTCATAGTTAAACTGAATTTGTAATTAAAATCCTTCCCGTAAAGAACACTCCAGGCCTTGATAGCCTCACTGATCTACCAAACACTGAAGGAAAAAATAATAATGATCTTACACAAATTCTTTCAGCACTAACTAAGAAGGAGCACTTCCCAATTCATTTTATTAGGCAGAATATCCCTGGTACCAACCTGGAGAAGGATGTAATAAAAAACAAAGGCTGCAGACCAAGGCCCTGCAGCTAGTAAATATCTGAACCAGGATTTGAGCCCATATCTGATGCCAAAGCCCGTGTGTCTAACCATCACACCGCACTGCCACTTCCTTCTGTATAGCTGGTGCATGGTTTAGGGATCAGAGCCCTCATTTTGGGGATGTGTAATGACTACTGGAGTCATAGAAATAAAATGTTAAAAACCGGGGCCTGACCTACTTCACTCTGACGTCCAAGATGATTAAGTAAGGGAGTATTTTCCCAACAGTTCCACTCTGACTCTCCCTTCTTTCTTTGGCATTTCCTTCTCCCTCCCCCCAGACTGAAATGTCCTTTCCTCTCTTCTTCCTACTGCAGCTCCCTGTCCCATCCACCCCTCCCCTGTTCATGTCCAGTTGCACAGCGGGAGTCCTGTAAATTAACAGTGAGTATCTAAGAATATGGAACAGACTCGAGGAGGCAGGGCTGGACAGAGCAAAGCCAGGCCATAACACCCTGTTAAATTCTTTACACATCTTTAACCATTTGGCCCATGATCCAAGGTCAGAGGCTCAGTGACTTGCCCAAGGTCACAGGCTGGGTGCCCAGGATCACAAAGGTGGGTGCCCAAGGTCACAAGGCTGAGTGCCCAAGGTTATAAGGCTGGGTACTCAAGGTCACAAGGGCGAGTGTCCGAGGTCATAAACCTGGGAACCCAAGGAAAGGCTAGGTATCTAGGGTCACAGGCAGGGTGTCCAGGGTCACAAGGATGGGTATCCAAGGTCACAAGACAGAATGACTTATCAATTTCCTCCTTCCTTTTATGCTGCTTGTCCCTGGTTAGGCCCCAGAAGCCTGCTTAAACCCCCAATGTCTCAACCCTACAATTTGTGCTAACCAGGCCCATGTAAGCAGGAACCAGGACTGCTCATTGCCTTGAGCATGCCCCCTCCCAATCCTGCCTCCTTAAAAGTCTGGCTCCTGGATTAACAGGAGAAGGGCCAGCTGCTCTCTGCTTACTGTGAGCTTCGCAGCCCCAGCGGCCATCCTCCCTCAGGTCCTGCTCATCACAAGGCAACTCTACTATTTCTGCCTCCTTCTGCAGCCTTGACCTTCTGGACTCAAGCAATCCTCCAGCCTCAGCCTCCCAAGTAGCTGGGACCACAGGCATGCACCTTTAAGCCCTGCTAATCTTTGTATTTTTTTTGTAGAGACAGGGTTTTGACATGCAGTCCAGGCTGGTATCAAACCCTTGGGCTCAAACAGTCCTCCCCACTTAGCCTCCCAAGGTGCTGGGATTACAGGTGTGAGCCACCATCCCCGGCCTCCTCCATTTATCTTTAAATGTTTTCATCTGCCTTAGGAAGAAGACAAATGTCCACCACTGCTCTGCATCATTCTAGGACTTAGTGCCATACTTACCAACTGCAGTTAACTCAAGGGGCATTTGAAAACGATAAATAGAACCCCTATGTTAATTTTAATCCAGGGTAACACAGCATGTGTGTAGAACACCAGAGGTAGCATGTATGTGGGGAGCGGATGGGTAGGGACCTGAGCCTGGTGGTGACAGTCCCACCTCTCTTGAGAAGGGCTCCTCTTGGCCTCTGTGAGGTTCTGTTTCTCAGCACAACGATGGTGGGTCTCACACCAACGTCTTTCAGGGTATCTGAGCTTAGCCCTTTCCTACTGTCCCTCAAAAAGCAAAAGAGATGCCATGGGAGGAAGAAAGAAAACCCATGCTTATCAAACCCCAGGCCCTGAGCCAAGCACTCTTCATACTTCACCTCATTGAATCCCTGTGATAACCGCAGCAAGCCTTATCATCCCTGCTTTTTCAACTTAGGGGATTGTGCAAAGTTGCCAAGGCCACACAGGTAGTAAAGGATGAAGCCACAATTCAAGGCCTCATCTGTCTGGTTCCAGAGCCCCTGTTCCTCCCCAACCCCAGTGTAGACAGCATACAGCATCGGTAGTTTACTTCTCACAGCACCCCACAGGCTGGTATTGTTAGCCCATTTTACAGATGAGGAGTGTGAAGTCCAGAGAAGTCCAGTAGCTTGCCAAGACCACAGAGCAAATTAGAGCCAAGATCTATCTCTCTAAAGCTGAGCCTGTTTCACATCTGTCCAAAGGAGGGTGGAAGGAAGGTCGCGTGAACTGTCCTGCACACTACCTCGTGCCAAGCACCCCCACAGCACTCTTGAGGGAGTGGTCTGGCCACTCCTCCTACAAGCAGGAAAGCCGAGGCTCCCATGAGGTAAACCCACTGACTCCAGTAGACCCAGCAACTAGGGAGAGGCTGGATTTGCGGGGCACTCTGTATGCGTCCAAAACTGCTGCTTTCTGCCGTGGTGTGAATGTTTGTGTTCCCTCAGAATTCATGTTGAAATCCCAACCCCAAAGGTGATGGTGTTGGGAGGTGGGGCCTTTGGGAGGTGATAGGTCATGGGGGCAGAGGCCTCATGAATGGGGCTAGAGCCCTTATTAATGAGGCTGCAGAGCTCTCCAGCCCTCTTCCCACCACGTGAGGACACAGTGAGAAAGCATCATCTATGAACTAGGAAGTGGTTCCCTCACCAGACACAGAATCTGTCAGCACCTTGACCTTAGACTTCCCAGCCTCCAGAACTGTGAGGAATAGACCCCTTCTGTTTATCAGCCATCCAGTCTACAGTGTCTGTTACAGCAGCCTGGACACACTGAGGCACTCTCAGCAGATCTGAAGGCAATAGCTGGGCTCCAGCCTGGGCTGGTTTCCTACCAGATGGAATGAGATGTTTGAGGAAGCCCCTTGTAAACTGTGAGGTTCTGTGCTTGTGAATGTTATTATTTTTGAGGGGCCCAAGAATGCTGTGGACTGCTGCTTAGAGGCCAGGGTCCCCCCAAAGGGGTCAAGTTCTAGGCCCCTTGAAGTCTAGAGCCAAACAACTTGGGCTTGGATCTAGGCTCTGTCATGTAGAAGCCACCTTGGGCAGGCGGCTTAACCTGTCTGTGCCTCAGCTTCCTCATCAGTAAGAGAGGGAACAGCAGTCTTGCCTCCTGGTGGTGCTGTAAGGACAAGTCAGATAAGGTGTGAACATATAAACACAGTGTTGAACACATGCTGGGTGCTCAATACATGTGTCTTCTTAGGACAAGCCCGGGGGGTCACCACAAGAGAGGAGAGGACTAGGCAGGTGGAGTGGACATATGTTGTGCCGGGTTGGCTCTGGACTGGGACAGTGTGACGAGGGCTTGTTAAAGGAGCGCACCTGCTCTCTTGCTGCATTAAGTGGCACCCACAACATGTGGACTTAAGGGAGGGATCCTGAGACATGCACGAGGACTTGAGTTGACTGTGATGCGGACTAAAGCTCGGCCTTCGGTTTCTAGAGGCAGATGTCATTACAAGGAGACTCAGGCTCACCACTGTTGGGCCTTCCCTGTCTCTCACCTCTCTGCCAAATCTTGTTGCTTTCACCTCTATGTCTCTCCGCTTTGCTCAGGCCTCTTTATTCCTGTGGTCACCACCCAAGTTCACGGCTCAGACAGGTCTGGTTGACACTGCCACACAGCTCACAGCAAGTCCCTCCCAGCCTGGTGGCCCAAGCCCAACGTCCTCCCCACATTCCCTGCCTTCGCCCTGCAATCTGTCTTCACACAGCAGCCTCGGGCCATTCAGAAACCACACACATCACAGCATATGGTTCCCCTGCTCACAGCCCTCCCTCCAGTGGCTTCCAACATCCCACAGCAGCCTCTGCTCCTTCTCGGGCCCACAAGACCCCTGCCCGTCACCGCTCACCTGCTGCTCTAAGCTCTGGCCATTCTGGCTTGCTGTCGACCTGGGAGCACCCAGCTAGTTCCTGCCCCTGGGCCTTTCCACTGACTGTTCCCAGCTCTAGACTCCCTCTGCCACCCAGACCTTCGAAAGAATGGGTCCAACTGACTGCCACTGCCTCCTGAAAGGCTTTCGGAACTGCTGGGCAGAGGGAGCCCCCTCTCCCTGGCAGCCTCCTGCTGCTTGCCTCCCATGCTCTTGGCAGAACGTAACATCTCTCCTTATTCACTCGTGTCTGCCTGGCTCACTGCTGGACCTCTGTGCCTAGAATAGTTAGGAGTGCAGTTGGGCAGTCAGTGAATATCAAAGAATGAAGGAAGAAGCGTTCTTTCACCAAAATGCTCCTTCTCTGTATTTCCCTGTTCAATTCCACCTCCTTGAGGAAGCATCCTTTGAAGTCTGGGACAGAACATTCAATAGCTGCAGTGTCTCCCTGCACCTTGCTTTGCAAGTGAGCTGACAGGTTCTGTGTGTCTAATAGATGCCTGGCGTTGTGTATGGTTTGTTACACACACTCTCTCAGTGGTCCTCAGCAGCAGCAGCAGCAGCAGCATCACCCCTGGGGCCTATTATAAATACACATTCTTGGGCCCCACTGCAGACCAACTGAATCTGTATCCGGGGGTTGGCCCAGCCATCTGGCTTTCACAGGCCTTCGCAGGGACACTGCTGCCACTGGAGTTTCAGACCCTGTGCTACCTCATATTTGTCCCCCACGGCCACAGAGCAACCCTGTTATTATCACAGTCCTCATTACAAAAGAGCAACTCAGCTGCATGGAGGTTTCTGTTTTGTTCAACAAAGAGGCAAATGACCTCATATCAGAGAGGGCACATAAACTCATATCCGAGATTTACACCAAATAAACTCAATGGATTTTCAGCAAAGGTGGAGATCTACACACTCTATAAGTCACAGCAAGTGCACTGTCACCCACCCTCACAGTTGGGCCCCCATGAACTCTTGAAGCCTTAAAGGGCAACTCACTCTATTATTTTAATTCTCATATTTACTAAGGAAAGAAAAACTGTTAACACATTTTTCTAACATTTCAAACAAAAATATATTACTTATGACTGATGGCAGTTTATTTTAGAATATTGCCAGCAAACGACCTTGATTCAAATCTGTCTCCCTGGATGAAAAACACACGTATACAATCATTCCCCCTGAATTTCCCAAATACTCTTCTGACTGGGCAGGACCCACCCACCAAGAAGAACCACGTGTAACTGCCACCCACATATGTTCCCTCAAAACTTCCTCTTCTCACTTGCCCCAGCTGAGTTAAAAAAAAATACACAAAAAACACAAAGCCCTCTTCAACACTTTCCCTCAAATATTTGCAGATAATTAATTCACTGTTAATCAGTTGAGGATGGTTCCTTTATACTTTGTAAATACAGAGGAGGCTTCTCCGGCCCCAGCAATTGCACTCGGAGCCGCGCGTGCATGTTAGGAAGTCAGGAGGCTGCTCCCTGGGGAAGGGCCCTTTCCATTTCCAGCAGGACTGCAGGGAGTGGGCCTGCTGGCACCCTCAGCAGTGAAATGGGCCTCAGAGTTCCACTGTCTCTGCAGCAGCACCTCCCAGGCAGGGCTGTGTGTGCCCTCCTCCTGGGAGTCCTCCTCGCCCCCTCTGGGTGATACCGGCCCTTCGCCTGCGTGGAAGGCCAAGGGGTTTCCAGTGAGTCACTGCAGCAGCTGGCAGACCCAGGGACCAAGAGAACGCCAGCCCTGCTTTTCTCCCTCCTATATTTAGAAAGTCACAGAAAATCCCATCTTCTGGTGTCCCCCACCTGTTCACACATGGTGGCAGCCCCCTCCACTTCTGGCTGCCCGTGCACCTCTCCCTCATGGGCCCTGCCCTGGGGCCCCCTTCCTGAGGATCCTCAAAGTCTCCTGGTGGCCCTAACTCCTTCCAGGCCCCAGAGCCCTTCCCAACAGCAATCCTGTCTTCACTGGCTCCAAACTTTGTGCCTGTGTGGCCTCCTCTGCTCGGTGGTGGTTCTCAACCTGGGCTGCACTTGAGAATGACCTCATTTTTAAAATCCTGATGCCTGGGTCATACCAAAGACCAAATAAATCAGAATCGCTGAGGGGTGGGAGAGGGGGGACTGAGCTACACAAAGATGATAAGAAGGTTCTCGGGGGAGGGAGAAGAACGAATGGACAACCCAGTGTAAGACACCAGCTTTGCCTGCCTGCAGCTGGCTGCCTTGGCCTAAAATAATAATTCCTGCACAGGATAATACATGCTATAAAACACTATGCCCTTAGAGAGGGGCTGCTTGCTTTCTCTGGGGAAGACGGATCATGTCCTCATTGGGACAACAGTTATTGTGTCCAAGAATTTCTTCTTGCTTCATACCTCATCTCACACTTCACAAACACCCAATTAGGAACTTCAACCAATACTTATGGTGCCAATACTAATAGCTTTCACATCAAAACCTCAAGAAAGAACATAATGATGGGTGAGATGAAAGGAAACCCTGTGAGTGAGCTGCAATGTCCAGAAAAGACATAAAGTAGAAACAATCAGGGAAATGCTCATTTAGTAAGCAACCTGGGAGTGTGGTGTGGCAGAGATAGCCACCAGCAATGTCTGCTCTCTGTGTCTACCTTACTAACAGAAGTTTCTGTTGTTTGGTTCAGTAGTTAACAAATTACAGTTCCTGCCTCCCTTGCAGCTAGGCAGAGCCCTGTGAACAGCACTGGTCAATGCAGTGTGGATAGAACCTGCCCAGGATTTCTAGGGAAGGCTTGCCTTCCCAGTAGAAGCTCAGCCCTTTTTCTCTGTCACTTCCTGCTCCATCTACCTGTTAGAACATGAGGCCGGAGCTAGGGTCCACACGGATAAAAGCCACATGCTAAGTAGTACCAGACGAGAAAACTACAGATGGAGCCCTGGGCATTGATGGTGCCATGGAGCCCTTGGGCCTGCCTCAGACGTCACATGCCCTGGAAGAACATGAAACTTCCCTTTGCTAACACATGTGCAATGAGAATGGGTCTGCTTGACAACACAGCCACAGGTTCCTCACCCATAAAATGGGGATAATAAGATTAATTGTTATGAGAAATTAGAGATCATATAAGAAAAGTGCCCAGTACAGAGTCTGGCATGCAGTTAACACTGAATAAAAGGCAGGAATCATAATTTTCACTGTGGGCAAGCCGTTCAAACCCATGAGGTCATTCTGTACAAATTCTGAGGTTAAAATAGAAAACAAATTTAAATTAGATGCTTATTGAACATGACTCTGAGCCCACCAATCTCCCAAGCGTGCTAGAGACACAGTCAGACTGGCACAACCACGGTGCCTGGAGGTTTCAGCCTGAACAATGAAATACTGTAATGCATTGAGCAATGAGATCCATGGTAGTAAAATCAGTTAGCGTCGGATTTATAGAAGCCAGTGTTTCCATAAATTGTGTCATAGAAACCAGCAGTGAAACCACCGTAGGTAGCTCTGTCTACTTTGTAAAGCATTTTCCTATCTATTGCCTCACTGTATCTTCAGAACAGCCTGTGCAGGGCTGAAAGGTGATCCAGCCTGCTCAGGGCAGCCATGCCGGGACAAGGACCCCATGCCCCTAACTCCCAGCCTCAGTCCTGTTGTTCCTGCTTAGAGCCCTGGGTCACATCCACCCAGATATACAGCTCAGCAGTGGGTCTACATTGTAGCTGGACGGGGCAGAGTGAAGGGGAAGAACGCAGCACACACTGCTGGGCCTTGATGCGTTATTTCACAACAAACTGTCAAAAATGCCCTGACATTCTCCCATCATTTGCTTTATTTCTTTTTTTCTTTTCTTTTTTTTTTTTTTTTGACACAGGACCTTGCTCTGTCCCCAGTCTTCTGCCATAGGACAGCATTATCTTACCCATTTGGTAGATGAGAAAGTTAAGAATGGGGATAAACAAGGTCCAGATCACACAGCTTGAACTCCCTGTTGAATCAGCCCTGGACTGGGTGTATTAGTGTCTGAGCCCTTTTGCTGTCTGGGATGAAGGCTGCAGTCGCATGCTCCCAGCGACACCCTGGAGTGCAGATGACAACATGGCTAAAGACATGGGAGGTTTGGGTGTTGGAGTCCTGGAGGTGCCATGGGCCGTGCAGCAGCGTTTTCATGTCTATTTTTAGTCTTCAGTGTATCTCCAATGGGCACAGTAAATGCCCTGACATTCTCCCAATATTTACTTTATTTTTTTTCTTTTTGAGACAGGATCTTGCTCTTTCCTCTAGGCTGGGTACAGTGGTGTGATCATGACTCACTGCAGCCTTGAACTCCCAGGCTCAAGTGATCGTCCCATCTCAGCTTCCTAAGTAGCTGGCACTATAGGTACATACCATGGTGCCCAGCTAATTAAAAAATTTTGTTTTGTAGAGACGAGATTTCACTATGTTGCCCAGGCTGGTCTCAAACTCCTGGCCTCAAGCAATCCTCCCACCTCAGCCTCCCAAAGTTCTGGGACTACAGGTATGAGCCATTGTACCTGGCCTGTTTTGTTTAAATTTAAAAGCTACGTTGGGCCGGGCACTGTGGCTCACACCTGTAATCCCAACACTTTGGGAAATGGAGGAGAGTGGGTCGCCTGAGGTCAGGAGTTTGAAACCAGACTGACCACCACAGTGAAACCCCATTTCTACCAAAAATACAAAAATTAGCCAGGCATGGTGGCAGGCGCCTGTAGTCCCAGCTACTCTGGAGGCTGAGACAGGAGAATCGCGTGAACCTGGGAGACGGAGGTTGCAGTGAGTCAAGATCATGCCACTGCACTCCAGCCTGGGAGACAGAGCAAGGCTCTGTCTCAATAAATAAATAAATAAATAAATAAATAAATAAAAGCTATGTTGGAAAGAATGCAGTCTGCATATATCTCTGTAGGCATTTGTGCCTGGAAGCATTGGTATAGAGTATAAAAGAGACCAGGCTTTAGAAACAGCCTCTTTTTTTTTTTTTTTTTTTTTTTAGAAAAGCCTAGACAGCAGTGGCTGTAGTGGAGCAGCACAGGACCTTACATAACCTCAGCAATGCATCAGGAGCCACACCGTGGTCTCCAGGCCTTATTAAATCAGAGGGGTTTGCTGTTAAAAGGCAGACCTGGGTTCAAATCCTTCCTTCTTCACTTACTAGCACATTTCTCAGCAAGAAGGAAATACAGCTGAGATCACCAGCCACCAGTATCCGCATCCCCAGCCTGCACAAGATCCCCAAAATGGCAGCCCACTTACTTGGCTTCCTTCTACTAAGCAAGCCACAGTCATTTTCATCCACAGACAACAAAAGTCACACACGCACAGTCAACTGGGTTCATTTCTTGAATTAAACACTTCCCTTAGGCATTTGCCAGAGAGATTTCCATGAGTCATTCATAAAGCTTGAAACAGGTGAACACAAACAACCATTTTTGCACTATACTAAGAATGTCACAGAGAGCTCTGTCTCAACTTAGATGTTATTCTGGAAACATCAAAAGGTGGGCTGTTTCTTTTCTCCCTTTATTCTAAAAAAAGGAGGCTTTTAAAATTGTTTTCTTCAAAGTGCCACAGTCAGACACAATAAACAAAGAACAACATTTACTTAATCCCACAGATTTGGCCAAGTTTTATCCGATGAGAAGGTGGTTGGTGCTAAGATACAAAATAGATTCTTGGGATTCTAGCTGCATAGTACAAATATTCTTTTCCTTCAGGACGTCCCTAGAACACAATGATGATGAGTGTAACAAATTTTAAAGGAGACAAATGCAATAGGAAAAAAAAAAATTCCTATCCGAGCCTTTTACGTGTGAAAAGTGCCAAAGTTAATAATGACACAGTCCCCATACTAAAAGCCTTGGAGATAATCCTTGAATATTATTTCTCAAACAGTCTCATAAATATTACCAGGATAGTCTGCAAAGCACTAAAGAACGTCACAACTATGATAAGAAAGAATTAGTCAATACTGTCAGTTACGAGGACACTTGTATATATCCAGCTGAATAAGAGCTCCTGGCAAATCACATTTGCAGCTTTTTACCTACAGAATGTCCCAGCAAACTTTTCACCTCCTGTGCAGTTTCTCTGTACAGATAAGGCTTTCCCACATTTACAAGGACTCCCAGGCCCCTGTCACTGCTCCCCCTGTCCCTCTTTTCAGAGACATCACTTAATTATCCATTTTCAAATCAGATAAAACAGAAACAACATTTCTGGATCTGGGCCACAATGATAGAATTTTACATTGAAGCTGTGGAGAAATTACCATGTTCAGTCATGGGAAAGTCTTAATTTTAAAAAGTGTTAGGCAAACAACTCAACTGGGAGACTTCCCAGCCATAGAGAATGTTGCAAACATGATTACAAAAGCACATAGTGACTCAGGCAATGAACATTGCATTTTGATGGTTGTGGATTTTGTTACAGGACAAAGAATCAAAGACTTGGCCTGGGGATGTGTGTGTGTGTGTGTGTGTGTGTGTGTGTGTGTGTGTATGTATGTTTATGTATGCTTGTATATGTCTATATGTATGTGTGCATGTGTATGTAAATGTGTATGTGCACATGTGTATGTACGTGTTTACATATGTGTGTAAATGTGTATGTGCACATGTGTATGTATGTGTGCATGTGTGTTTTGTGTGTATGTGTTCAGGTACAGGTGTGTATGTGTGTATGTGTTTGTATATGTGTGTACACGTGTGTATGACTATTTGCATGGTGTGTCTGTTGGGTTTTCTTGTGACCAATATGACCTGTTGAGGTGTCTACTATTCTCCTGGTCTGAAATGCTTTATAAACCTTGTAAACCAGGGTTTACATTGTACTTGAACTAACTACACCATGTCCATTTGAGGGCACTTGGAGAAAACCAGGACCCATTTTGAGAGAAAGCACTTTACAAATGCAGGAAACAATTCCTTGGCTTGGGGCAATTTCTGAGATAAACATATCCAACTTTGTTTTTTCAGTTGAGGTTTCTAATCAGCCTACATTCAGTCTCAGACTCTACAGAACCTGCTGCTGAGACATTTTGTTTGTTTGTTTGCATAACTACATTCTTTTACTTAGAAACATCCGTGGGGAATCGAAGACTTCAGAAGGAAGGATGCTGGCAGTGAGATGGACTAGAGAGGGAGATCTCCAAATTGTCAGGTCCCGGCCAGCTCCCATGGCACCCTGGGACACTCACCGTGGTCGTGGGCAAACACCAGCAGGTCCAGCCCCTTCAGCATCTGAGCCAGCTCGTCATAGCGGCCACAGTGCTCCCCAGCTCCATGGGAAACAAAGATGAGGGCCCTGGAGGGACAAGAAGGGAGCCTCGTTAGAAAAGCCCAGGGCCATCGCCATGGCTCACGCCTATAATCCCAGCACTTTGGGAAGCCGAGGTGGGTGGATTGCCTGAGGTCAGGAGTTCAAGACCAGCCTGGGCAATACAGTAAAACCCCATCTCTACTAAAATACAAAAAAATCAGCCAGGTGTGGTGGCATGCACCTGTAATCCCAGCTACTCAGGAAGCTGATGCAGGAGAATCACTTGAACCTGGGAAGCAGAGGTTGCAGTGAGCTGAGATCACACCACTGTACTCCAGCCTGGGAGACAGAGTGAGACTGTCTCCAAAGAAAAAGAGAAAGAAAAGCCCAGACAGCTGCGGCTGTGCTGCAGCAGCTCCAGAGCTTATATAACCTCGGCAATGCCAGGAGCCATACCATGGGCCCCAGGCGTTCTCAAATAAGAGGAGTTTGCTGTTAAAATGCTGGGCTTCAGAGTCACACAGAATAGAGCCCAAATCCCTGCTCTTCCTGTGAGCTCTTAGGCAGAGCTCTGGTTCCATGAAGGTTCATTTCTTCGCCTGTAACATGGTAAGAATAGCATCACCCTGTGGGTGCTTGTGAGGCTTGTGAGAGCTCATCAATGCCATGGCCCAGGCAGAGTGCTGGCACGGGCAGGCAGGCCCTCCCCCAGTGCCTGCTTCCTCCCTCGGGGGCAAATGTGGCGGCATTTAGATTCCGAACAGTCCCATTTTCAAGGCCTATATTCTTAGCAGAAGACCCATGGAGAGCTAGAGTCTCCTTCAGGCACGGAGTAAATGCCATGAGTGATACCCAACAACTTCTGCAGCCGCTGATGGTGATGAGGGAAAGAGGAGGAGGAGCAGAACAAGCTGCTACCTTCCTGAGCATTTACTATGACCAGTTCCTCTGGAACTTCACATGCAAGATTTCTAACCCTCCAGTCATCAGATGATTTATCGTCTTTACAGAAGAGGGTTAAATGCATAGAAGTTAAGTGAGTTGGGCCAGGCATGGTGGCTCACACCTAAAATCCCAGCACTTTGGGAGGCGGAGATGGGTAGATCACTTGAGGGCCAGAAGTTTGAGACCAGCCTGGCCAACATGGTAAAACCCCGTCGCTACAAAAAATACAAAAATTAGCCGCATGTGGTGGCACAGGCCTGTAATCCCAGCTACTTGGGAGGCTGAGGCACGAGAATCACTTGAACCCAGGAGGCAAAGATTGCGGTTGACCCAAGATCACGCCGCTGCACTCCAGCTTGGGTGACAGAGCGAGATTCTGTCTCGAAAAGAGAAGTTAAGTGAGTTGTCCAAGTCACATGGCAAGTTGGGGAAACGCCATTCAGAGTATGTTACTGCTGGCTTTTGGGTCTCAAAGAAGCTGTTGTAAGGCTCAGAGCACAAGCCATGGAGCCAGGACAGGTGTTGGCTCAGCGGAGACCCCCACTGCCCCATCTGGGACAGCCCCTCCCAGGCCTTTCTGCTGGGCCCTGGCCTCTCCGCACACACCCGCCGACCACCGCTCTGGTTCCCCAGTCGCTTGCCTGCTTCCTGACGCCCCCACCTTGACATCAGCTCACAACCCTCTGAGGACAAGACCCCAAAGCTGCATCCCAGCCGAGTGATTTGAGCAGGGGCCCAGCTGAGGACATAGACACCTCATTCAACAGCTGTGTTCTTCCTATGACTCTTTTTGGACAGGATGTATAAGGGCAGAACAGCACCGGTTTATTTTATCCTCCTTCGTATTTTATTCTTTGAGTATCACTCAAAGCTCCAGCATTAGCCCAATTTTTCAAATCATCTTTGCCATCTGTCTTCCATGCCCTTTTCCTAAAAACACCAGAAAAATGTTCATGCCCTCTTCACTGCTCCATAGAATGCCCAGCCACCTCCACTCTGCCAGATGTGAACTTGTGTAAATGACAACTGCCCGCCTGGCATTTCTGGGGCTGGCTGATGGGATTTCTTTCCTGCATTTCCCTTGGCTACTGAGGAGCATGACTGGAACCTCTAACTAGTCAGCATCTTCCATCTTCTAAAGGGGCTGTGCTTCCAGAAGGGATAGCTCAAGTACTTTAACCCCCTTTGGGAGCGCGGCCACTGCTGTCATAATTCAGCTTACTGTTAATGCAGATGGACAAGTCATCGAGCTGGATCATGCAACTCGCCCACCTCTCATCACAGCCAGGGGTCACCCTGCAGAAAAGGACTTTGGGGTTCCATTTAGCAACCAAAGAAATGGCACAAGCCATTGTCACCATGCCTGGAATTGCCTGTCAAGAGAATCCAGCCCCAAGTCAATATGTAGAAAAATATGTGGTCTCTTACTCTAAAGCAAATCCTTCTAATCCAGAGGTTCTCAACTTTGGCCACACATTGGAGCCACCTGGGTCCCACCTGGGTCCCACCCCCAGAGGACTTCTGGGTTTGATTGCTCTGGGGTTGGAAAAGCTCTCCAGCAGCTCCAATGTGCAGCCAAGGAGGAGAAGCACCTGTTCTCATCACAGTGTTGAGTTTGGGAAACAACGCTGCTCAGAGGCTACGTGGAACTTAAGTGTGGTGAGAATGCAGCCATTGTGGAAACTTAGTGCCCCCTTAGAGCCACCGATCTCCCTGGGGGTTATACTGGGTAGACCACAGGTTCTAGCCATAGACGCTGACCAATACCGCCATCCCACTGCAGGCAGTGGGGGCCCCTGCCACTGTCATCTCTGCACAGGAAGAACCCATTGGCAGCACCTGTAGGCTCAGCCTCCCCACAGCCCCACACTTCCACCCCCAGCCCTGGTCAGCACCCTGAGAGCCACCATCAGACACTTGGATTCATTCTGATCTTCAGCCTCTGTTGTGGTAAGTGGATTTCTGTTGTGGTAAGTGGGTTTCTCCTTAGTGCCTGGATTCAGATCCTGCCTGGACGCTGATTCTGATAGCTCAATCTCCCCTTCCCCCAGCTGCCACATTTATACATTCCCAGGACTTTAGTCTGTTTTGTAAAATCTGTCCAGTAAAGTGAAATCAAATTATGTTACTCTTCTGCTTTAAGCCCTCCAGAGACTTTCCACTGCAACAGAACAAAGCCTGTCCGCCTCTGAAACACCTCTTCCCCTCTGCCCTGCTCCTAAGCTCCGAGGCTTCCTTTCTGGTGCCCGATGTGCTAGGCAATGGTGTGTTGTTAAATGTTTAATAACTGGAGGTGGGGATGGTCCTGGGATTCCTCCACCTACTGTAGTGCCCAGCACAAGAAGCCTGCCTGTGCTGCGCTTGCTGGCACCTGCGTGTCCAGGTGCTTCACCCCACCGCTGTGAGCACAGCCTCCTTCTAGACCTTCCCCGCTCCTTCCCCCACACATCTGCTGCAGGTGGAGCCACTGCTGCCTCGCCCTCCTCTCTTCAGACCCCTTCCTGTCCCGTCCCAGCCCTTCCCAGCTTCCAGTCCTATTGCCAAGAACACAGCCGGCCATATCCTGAGCTATGTGTGTCTGCATTTGTCTCTCTGGGTAAAGGGACAGCCCCCAGCTCCAGGCTTCCTGATGGAAGGTCACATTCACCCCTGGATGCTGGGCACTGCATGGAAGCTTCCCCTTCAGGGTTTCACAAAGCACTGTGCTTCTGTTTCTACTCTAAAAACATGCATGACCGAGCACTGAGAAACCCAGACGTAGAGGAAATGCACATCCCAGTTGCTGGGAGGCTGTGAACAGAGAACAAAGTTCAGCCAGAACAACCTGGTTGGATTCCCAGATTCCCAGTGTGACCACGCAGAACCTTGGACAAGTTGCCTGATGGCCCTCAGCCTGTCTCCTTGGCACTGAAATAGAAAGGATGGGATGACAGCAACAGTGGGTCCTACTTTTCTTGAGCTGAGTCTGCAAATGTGAATGAGAGCTTGTTACGTGCCAGGCTCCAGGACGCTGAGATGAATAACGTTGTCCCTGCCCGCACACAGCTTGCAGCAGCTCAGCAGAGAACACATGTGTGAGCATGTACTGTGGGGAGCACTGTGAGCACCACCAGTGGGTCAACAGATAGGGGAGCCTGACCTAGACTCCAGAGAATAGCCGGGGAAGGCCCCTGAGTGTCTGAGCAGCTGCGAGCTGTCCGGGTGCAGGGGTCCTGCCGGGGACACACAGGTAAGCCTACTCCAGGAGCAGAAGCAAGGCCCCAAGTCCAGAGTGCCGTGTGGAGGAGGAAGGTGAGGGGTGGACGGAAGGCTGGGTCCACAGCCCCAGGGGCAGCAGTGTGGCGCTGGGGGTGCTCCTCTGTGCAGAGGATGGTACCCAGCAGGGCAGTGACCTGATCTGACTTCAGCTTTGTGAGGGCCGCAGGGCTGCTGCAAATGGGGTGGGAGACAAGAGACAACATTCATCAAGCAGCCGACGGGACCCTGAGCAGGTGCCAAGAAAGTGGCTGGTTCCCGCCCTTCCTCCTCTGCCGTTCTGCAACCGCAACAACACGCAGCAGCAGAAAATTAGCAGTGCCATTTATGCAGACAAGGCAATACCCAACGCAGCAGAAATTAGGTTGCAGAGGAGGCTGGCTAAGATCTTTTCCTGGAACTTCTTTAACGGCTGCAGCCAGTTGGGAGCCAGTCGTTCAGGGAGAAGGCAATGACTGTGGGAGGGGCGCCCAGCCCCAGAAGCAGATGGCCCGCCTGGCATGCAGCCCCAGGAGGTGGGGCAGCTCCCAATAAAGCACACGCAGCCCTAGAGATGAACAAGCCGCAGAGCCTCTCAGAATGTACAAACCAAGCTGCTTTATCCTCTCCACCGAAAAACGAATGCCCCCTTTATGCTTTTGTTTATTAATTAGGTGACCTAACCTCTCCGGGCTTCAGTTCACTCACCTGTGAAGTAGGGATAATCCCAACACCCCCGGGGTCAGAAGGGACACTGTGAGGTAAATGATGAAATGTGGATGGGGCAGGGGTCTTGCCTGGGCTAGTGAAAGCCCTCCATCACTATCGGATAGGAAGCCCTTTGCTCTGATGGCACAGGTGAGCCACTTGCCTTGTGGCGGCATGGGGTGAAGCTCTGGCCCTCCCATGAACTGGTTCCTAGACCTCCGTGGGCCTCAGTTTCCCCACCTGAGACACGGAGACACTGGAGCCTCCTCCCAGGGGTTAGGAGGTGAAATGAGACAATGTGTGTGCAAGTGCACCAAGGCCCTGCTGCTCGAGATTGAGGCTTCTGCCTTCATGACCATCCACTCTGCCTCGCCCACCTCCTACATGAGGAGGAGGATTTGGGGCCAGGGACAACTCACATTCTCATGGTCACTGCCAGCCCCCTGGGCAGGATGCCTGCAATACACCAGCAGCCATCACTGCCTTGAAAGGCAGAAGCCAAAACTGAAATGAAAGGAGTTCACCTCCACCGAAGGGGCCAGCCTGTTCCAGCTGGACTCTGGACTTGGTTGGACTTGCTGCCCCACTGTCTGCTCAACCGCAGATTGGGAATAACGGTGCCTCCCTAGGAGGCCGCAGGGAGAATGAAACGGACAGTCCCCTAGAGCATGCAGAATGGCCAGCACTAAGGGAAAACGCGAGCCTCCTTCCTGCCTGCTCTTGTCCAAGCAATGCCAGGCTCTCTTAAAGGAAGAACTGAATGCCCAGCTGACAGAATGTTCTGTTCATTTTCTTAGAAAAATCAGGAAAATGAATGTTTTGTTGGAGGAAATGTACGGTCAGAGGGATACAGCGTCCGTTCCTACCACTAGGTGGGTGGGGATGCCATCAGACCTGGGTGAGGGGAGCCTTGGGGACACTGGCCCCACGACCCTTGGGGTGCCCTCGCTGGAGGGGCGGGAGTGTCGCCTACCTCTCCAGGGCAGTCCCTGTTCTTGGTTCTTGCTTATTCCAGAGCATCCCACTCATTCAACTGGATCCCTCACTTCATCCCCCACTTCTACCAAACTCCTTCCTGCCAAATTTTATGACTTTAACAAATTCGCCCGGCACGTCTGCCGTTGGGGCTGCATGTGGGCTTGTGAGAGTGAGTTGGATTCCTTTCCTGTAACTAAAGCAGGAGCATGTTGGCTCTGTGGAAGCCCAGAACTAACTTGTCCTTCCTCTTGGAGTTCCAGGGGGCTTTGGTTCCTCTCTGTCTCTGGCAGGGCTCCCACAGCGACAGTGCGCGGGGGACAGAAATAGAACAGAGCCAGTGAAGGAGCTAAAATCTCACAAAGGAAACTAGAAATAGACTTATCCTTTGTATAATAAAACAGATCAATAACGACTGCCTCCCAGGGAGGGCCTTTGAGAGGACCGATTGAGAGAATTTATGGAAAATCACCAGCATGCTGCCTGGTACAGAGTTGGGCATTAAATAACAGCCAGCGCTGACAGCTGGCACCTCAGTCAGATACAGGTCTAAGTGTGTTATTACGTATTAACTTATTTAACTTTCACACACCCCTGTGAGGTTGGTACTGGTATTCTCCCATTTTACTGATGAGAAAAGTGAGGAGGCTGGACAGCTTGCCTGAGGTCACACAGCTAGTAGGTTTTAAACCCAGCAGAATTTTAACTCAGCCAGGCTGGCTGGCAATTCTTCCTTCTCGACTGTATAATTAAATAATAAGATGACACCACGTAATGGTCAGGTCATGCCCCAAAGGCCTCTCAACCTGACCAGCTTATCCTCTGGCTGCCTGCCCTGGCACCCCACCTCTACACTGTACTCCAACCACAGGGAAGGCCTCCCCACAATTGGGCAGAGGCCTGCTCTTCCCCTCTGTGAGCTCTGCAGTTCTTCCACGCTTCCCCAACACTGAGTTAGGCGCACCTCCTGGGGCCCTGTGTTACTCTGATCATGGCTGTTATCCAGCATTCATCAACTAGGGTATGTAGACCTTGTGTTCTTTGAGAGAGACCATGTTTTATTCATTCATCCTGGTGGCCTGTCCCCGGCAGCCGGCACTGCCTCTGCTCCATAAACGCAGAATGAATGAATGAATGAATGAATGAAGTGCATCAGAGATGGGAGAGACAACTGTGGGCTAGAACAGTCATGGAGAATTCCTGGAGGCCTACAGACCACTCCCGCAGTGCCCCGCGGTTTTGAAAGCACTCAATGCCCCAGGTTAAATCCCTTTTCACTTTGCCTGGCTAGAGAGGCTTCTGGTGCCTGCAACTGAAACTGGTTATCCAAATCCTCCCGTGGAGAGATGGGAACTCTCTTGGGCTCAAGTGAGGTGAGGGAATGCGCAAAAGGCGTTAAAGGTAAGGCAGGAGGGAGTGGAATGCCAGGGACACAAGGCCCTCACACATGTGGTGGCCAGGAGGAGCTGGGCGTAAGTGTGAGCAAAGCCCAGCCGTGGTGGGAGGAGCTGCTGTGGATCATCCCCTACAGGATCAGGAGGCCTGGGCTAGGCTATGAAAAGGCCCATCTATGGCTGGAAGAAAAATTTG
Source organism: Ateles fusciceps (assembly GCA_036589455.1). Lineage (NCBI taxonomy): Eukaryota > Metazoa > Chordata > Mammalia > Primates > Atelidae > Ateles > Ateles fusciceps. The sequence goes on along the minus strand of JAZHEH010001341.1, from coordinate 6,956,055 downwards.
AGATTTGGGAACACATTGGGAATTAGACTCATCATCCCTGACACCCAACCTAATCTTAGCTTCTTTTTAAAACACATATCTTGGGGCGGGTGAGGTGGCTCATGCCAGCATTTTGGGAGGCCAAGGTTGGGAGGATTGCTTGAGGCCAGGAGTTTGAGACCAGCCTAGGCAACATGGTCAGACTCCATCTCTACAAAAACATTTTAAAAATTGACAGGGTGTGGTGGCGCACCTACTTGGAAGGCTGAGATGGGAGGATCACTTGAGCCCAGGAGGTGGAGGCTACAGTGAGCCCTGATCATGCCACTGCACTCCACTTCAGTCTGGGTGACAGAGCAAGATGAAAGAAGAAAGAGAAAGAAAAGAAAGAAAGGAAAGAAGGAAGGAAGGGAAAGAAAGAAAAGAAAGGAGAGAGGGAGGGAAGGAAGGAGGGAAGGAATGAAAGGGCAGAGGCATTTAATAGAGGCATTTTCCATGAAGAAAACAAAATTATAACCATAATAAAACAAAGCCACAGCACAAAGCCGAAACATTCTTTGATCTAATACTCCTTCCAGAATGGGCACAACTCAGATCCAGAAAAGCTTTGCATTCAGCATATTTAGCACAAATGCTGCCACCCACCCCCCAAGCTATATATATTTTTATTATCATAAAACACTACAAATCAGAAGCCCTTGGTCACGCCAAGGTGGGTAAAGTGACAGTCACCCTGATTAGTAGTAAATGTGCTCACTGATTAAAAAGCAGTATCCTGTGGGCTGGGGCCCTGGGAATCAGATTCTTTGGACTTGAATCCTGGATCTGCCCCTGGCTGGCTGCAGGCCGAGGTGACAAGTGACTCAATCACTCTATGCGTCAGTTTCCTCGTCTGTGAAATGGGTACTAACGGTAGCACCCACCTCCAAGAGGCTCCATGAGGATTCCATAGGTAGTGAGTGAAACACGAGCCCAGCACACGTCAGAGCACTCAATCCACATGAGCTAACATGGTTGTCTCCCCAGGTGTGATCTCAGTATTACATACATTCTAAGCCATTTGACAAATTAGGAATTGGGCATGGAGCTGTTAAGTATTTAGCCAAAAATGCACACATGCCAGGCTTAGAGGGAGAGAGATCTGGTCTGAAGACCACCTTTTTTTTTTTTTTTTTTTTGAGATGGAGTCTTGCTTTGTCGCCCAGGCTGGAGTGCTACGGCATGGTTTCAGCTCACTGCAACCTCCACCTCCCAGGTTCAAGTGATTCTCCTGCTTCAGCCTCCCAAGTAGCTGGGATTATAGGTGCCTGCCACCATGCCCGGCTAATTTTTTGTATTTTTAGTAGAGACAGGGTTTTGCCATGTCGGCCAGGCTGGTCTTGAACTCCTGACAGCGTAATCTGCCTGCCTCGGCCTCCCGAAGCATTGGGATTACAGCCGTGAGCCACTGTACCCGGCCTGAAGACCACCTTCTTAATCAGTATACTACATTGCCTGTCGTGGACAATTTACTTCCATTGTGACTTCATGGCAGCAGGAGATGGAGGGAGGGGGTGACAGACTGGACGATCCTGAAATAAAGTCACTGTTAGTCCTTTCTTCCTTTCTTCATCCATCAAGGGTCTACTAAGCGTATTCTGTGAAGGCACCTCAGGATTCTGAGTTGAATGAGACCCAGTCCCCTGCCCTTAGGGAAGTCACATGGGAAACAATTTCCCTGACTCCCTATTCTCCCATTAGCATGGCCTGACTCCAGCCTGCCTCACAGCCTCTTGCCTCCCCCATACCAAATGCCTGGCTTTCTAGCTCAGCTCTCCTACTCAAGTCCAGGCAGCATGCACACTTCCTGAGGGACCCTAGACTAGGACCCTGATCCTTCTCCCACTCACACCGACGGCTCCCGCCAGTTCCCCCAGGGGCTGGTGTGTGAACCTGCTCTGATGGCGATCCCAGGGCGTAGCCGGCCCCAGTGCAGCAAGGCCCAGTCCTCCATGTCACCCACTCCTCCATGCCACCCGTGCACTGAGACTACAGCTAAGGTTGCACTGTATTTGCCCAACGGGCATGCTTAGTGAGATTGTGGCCTGCCCAGTGTCTGAGAAGACTTCCTCTTCCTTTGGTGCAAACACTTTGCTCCCAGAAATAGAGGAAAAGCAAAAGGGAAAACTGCAGAGCCTGATTCCCAAATTCCCTGTGTGAGGAGCTTTACCCTTCAGCCTGAGCTTTCTTCAGATCATTGAAAGATCAGAATCCTAAAAGAGCCTGAAAGTTCCTCCGGCACATCCCCCTGTCCCAGGCACTAGAGGGCCACCCGCCTTCTCCCCTCCCTCCTTTCTTTCTCATTTCTTGTTTATCTTTGAGCCATCTTGCTTCAAAGCAATCTGAGAAGCATCTGCAGCCTCCAGGCTAACCACAGTCCAGCTCACATTTTGTGTTCTGATGATTGTACATGGTTGCAGTTGGTTATGTTTTGTTTATACTGGGAGTATCTGTGCACCTCTAAGCTCCCCCTACCCCTATCCCTATGCCCAAAGGGGAGGAATACTTATTGAGCTAAGTGCTTTGCATATGTCGTGCTGTGGACTGAAATCTGTAATCTTCAGTCGACATCACCCCTAGCCTCCTCCCCAAAATGTGAAACAGGACACTCAAATATTAACATTGGCTGTTTATCTCAGAAGTTCATGAGGCCAGAAGTTCCTTCCTTGCCTTTATGGAAATTCCTTGAACTACACTGGCTCCATTTGCGTTTGTCCTGCCCTCAAGGCAAGAGGAGCATGGGTCTTTTAACATGCAGCTTAGGTTAGGCAGGGTGGCTCTCACCTGTAATCTCAGCACTTTGGGAGGCTGAGGCAGGTGGATCACCTGAGGTCAGGAGTTTGAGACCAGCTTGATCAACATGATGAAACCCCGTCTCTACTAAAAATACAAAATTTAGTCTGGTGTGATGGTGAGCACCTGTAGTCTCAGCTACTCGGGAGGCTGAAACAGGTGAACTGCTTGAACCTGGGAGGCAGAGGTTGCAGTGAGCTGAGATCACACCACTGCACTCCTGCCTGGGCAACAGAGCGAGACTCCATCTCAAAAACCAAACAAACAAACATGCAGTGTGCCGGCCCCCAGAGGCCACTCACTAAGTCCAAATCTATATGTCTAGGCCCCTCTCTCTAGAAATTTACATCTATCAATCTGGCTTTCATATACTTGTGTTAAATCAACTCGTCCACTTTTTTTTCTTGCCCAGACCAACACTACAGCCAAAAGTCCACTGCTGTGGTCCACACATGCATCTCTAAGATCTGAGGGATGGGGTTTGAGAAAGGCTGGAGTAACGGCAAAGGGCTTGCTATGCGAACCCTGCCTTGTTATTTGAGAAAGTCACTTGCCGCCCCATGTGCCTCACTTGGAAAACAGGAATAATAATCCCTGCCTTGCAGAAGTGCTTTGAAGATGAAGCAACAATGTTCTCAAAACATCCAGTGTCGCACTTGCCACGTGGTACCTGCCTGGTAGGTGCCAGTTCACTTCTCTTGGCTTCCTCTCCTGCATGTGCATGTTAGGGTTTCCTCGGTCAAGCCGCTGGAATGCATGCAAAGCGATGTGGGCCCTTGGAAAGACTGCTTCAGACAGCCTCTTAGGCACATGGTAGGTTTTCTGTGTTTTGCTTTTTAATACATCTGGTTCCCATGAAGCAGGCACATCTGTGCAGAAACTGACTGGGCCTAATCCCACCCAGGAGCCATGACTTGAAATATTTTTTCTTGGGAGGAATGATGTTGATTGTCAGCCTACCTAAGTCTGAAGGAATTCTCCATTCCCCTTTGGCTGTAAGCCAGATGGAACCCTTCCCAGCTCCAACATGTGAAACACAGTGGCTCCACCAGAGAAATAAAGCAATCCGAATGGACCCAGGCACATGGCAGAATGGCAGCCGTCCTGGACCCTGGCTGGCTCAGCAACTCCCAGGCCACATTCGGGTCTCACTCTGTAACTTGCATGTGTCTAGGGAGAGGCAGGGATGGGCCTGGCTTGGCAGAATTGCCCAAAGTGGAGGTTAAAAATCCCCACTTGGCATAAATTCTAATAAGCCAAAATATTAGCAAAACAAGTTGTGTGTGAATATAATTTAAGAATGATAACAGTAACATATTTTGAGGCACCGGACTAAGGGCTCTTTATGCACAAATCTCCTTCCCCATAATTAGAGAAGCTCTAGATCTCATGGAATCTTTTCAGATGTCAGTTTCTTCCCCTCTGCATAAGTATTTTATAGATGTCAAGTCTTCTTGAAGTGTGTTGGAAGTTGCCAGAAATTTTCTAAACATCTTGAAGTAAGACTGTTTTTTATGATGTAAAACTATCTTCTATGACGTTAGACTATCTTCCATGATGTCAGGCTGTCTTCTGTGATGTCAGGCTGTCTTCTGTGATGTAAGACTGTCTTCTGGCCAGGCACAGCAGCTCATGCCTGTAATCCCAGCACTCTGAGGGGCCGAAGTTGGCAGATCACTTGAGGTCAGGAGTTCGAGACCAGCCTGGCCAACATGGCGAAACCCTGTCTCTACTAAAAATACAAAAATTAGCAAGGCATGGTGGCGTGCGTCTGTGTCTGTACTCCCAGCTACTTAGGAGGCTGAGGTGGGAGAATCGCTTGAGGTCAGGAACTCAAGACCAGCCTGGCCAACATGGCAAAACCCTGTCTCTACTAAAAATACATAAATTAGCTGGGTGTGGTAGCAAGGTCCTGTAATCCCAGCTACTAAGGAGGCTGAGGCAGGAGAAAAGAAAAAGACTGTCTTCTGTCTATGAGGCAAGACTATTTTCTATTATGATGCCAGACTGTCTTCTACGATGTGAGACTGTCTTCTATGACATCAGACTATCTTCTATGATGTAAGACAGTTTTCTATGATGTAAGGCTGACTTCTGTGATATCAGACAGTCTTCTATGATGTAAAGCTGTGTACTGCAATGTGAGAGTGTCTTCTATGTCATCAGACTGTCTTCTGTGATGTCAGACTGTCTTCTATGATGTCAGACTATCCTCCATGATGTGGAACTTTTTTCTATGATGTAAGACTCTCTTCCATAATATAAGACTCTCTTCTCTGAAGTAAGACTGTCTTTTATGATGTAACACTGTCTTCTATGATATAAGAGTCTCTTCTATGAGTTCTATGTAGGACTCCTCAGAAGGATACCCCTCTTTTGGGCTGCAGAGTCTTTCAGATTTCTGTTGAGTTTTGATCTTTTGCTCACCCTTTTGAAAGCAAGTTAATGTGTGTCTAGTATTAGAAACTGAGGTAGTTAAGCCACTATGAAAAGCAGTTTGGAGATTTCTCAAAGAACTGGCAACAGAACTGCCACTCAACTCAGCAATCCCCTTACTGGGTATATGCCCAAAGGAAAATACATCATTCTACCAAAAAGATACCTGCACTCATGTGTTCATGACAGCACTATTCACAATAGCAAAGATATGGAATCAACCTAGGTGCCCATCAACAGTGGATTGGATAAAGAAAAGGTGGTATGTACAAGCAATGGAATACTATGCATATGCAATGGAATACAATACAGCCATAAAAAGGAATGAAATCATGTCCTCTGCAGCAACATGGATGCAGCTGGAGGCCATTACCCTAAACAAATTAATGCAGGAACAGAAACCAAACATGGCAGGGTTTTGCATGTTCTCATAAGTGGGAGCTAAGCATTGAGTACATACGGACATAAAGCTGGGAAAAACAGACACTGGAAATTACTAATGGGGGAAGGAAGGGAGGGAAGCAAGGATTGAAAAACTATCTATTGGGTACTATGCTCAGTACCTGGATGATGGAATCAATCATACCCCAAACTCAGCATCATGCAGTGAACTCATGTAACAAACCTGCACATGTATCCTCTGAATCTAAATAAAAGTTGATACTTTAAAAAAAAAAAAACTGAGGAGGTGACGGTCAGGTGGCTGTCCAGACTTTTCAGCCTATAGGAAGCAAAAGGCTTAGAATTACCCCAAGTATTGACTTAAAAATTGTGTTGAGGAATAATTAATATTCCTGGTGAATTTATAAAGTGGAAAGAGCATGCCACCAAATCTACACATACGTAATATTGAAGAATGCACACACCCACTCACACATATAATTTATGGATGCTTAGAAAGGAATATGGGTCATTGCATAAAAACAGAAAAATATAGATGAGCATAAAAGAAAAAATGAAATCCATCCACAATCTTATCACTCAGTGATAACAATTATGAACATTACGGTATATTTCCTTCCAGGTTCTTCTTTTCCCTATATATTAAAATTTATTTGTAATTATTTATACATTGTATATTTCATTTTGAATCCTGCTTTTGATTCCTTAATATCTCTCCATTAACATCTTCCTGTGGAAATAGCATCAACACTTACTTCTGGAGTTGCAGTAAGGGTGAATGGAGAGCACATTCGAGAAAGCCCCTGCTCCCATCCCACCACTCCCCAAACAGAGCCCAGAACCTGGGAGTTATCTTGGAAATGGTTCATTACAAACCCGTGGCATTTGGGCCACTGTCCCTGCTCCTGAACTCAAAGCAGGCATTACTAATCAATCCCAGTTTCCTTTTCTGTGGAACGCAGAAGGCTTCTAACCCTTTTTCAGCACCACACTCTAGACAGCCACATATTCTCTTCCTACACTGGGCCTTGGCTTTGAAAAGCCTAATTCTGAGGAGCTTCAATTCACAATTTCCCTGCAGGACTATGTCACCACTACTTAGAGATTCAAGCCTTTGGTGTTCAATGAATCTGTAGTTGGATCTTTCATATTTAGCTTGGGCTGTCATTTAAAAAGCACTGTGGAGCCAATGCATTAGGGTTGCCAAATCAGTCTGGCTTCAAAACCCCTGGTTAAGTATCCAGTAGATGAGAAACCTCCCTGCTGCATGATTAGTGGCAGGGCAGAATTTAGTTTGAGACCAGTCCATCTTGACTTCTGGGCCAGCAGGACATAAGAACACTATCATACAACACTCAAAACAGTGATGTACTGCAGCCAACAGTGCCCTACGGTGAGTGTCACAAGATGTTTAGAATCGTCCACTCTTCTGAGCACTGAACCTCAGCAAAGCTCTCCCAGCATAAGGATAATTAAATTCCAAAGTAGGCCTTCCCTGAAGTTATTCAACTAGAAAATTACAAGCCACAGCAAAGATGTATTTCCATATAAATGTGCAAAAGCAAATCCAGCATCCACCAGCCTGAACAAGAGAGGGATGGACAGCCTGGTGCATTTACCACCTAATTTATCATGCTGCTAACATCTCTCTTTGGGCACTTATCACATTCCCCCAGGGCCACTGCAATGCCTGCCTTACCCAGCCTGCTGAGCTGAGAGGTTCTGGAAGGCAGATGCCTTACCCACTCTGCAGAGTCCCATGGGAGGCCTGCAATGTACTGGTGTGCCTGAGGCCAGGGTGGCAGAGGAGAAGCCTGTAATGCCATGCAGTCCCCCAGGCACGAGAGGCCACGCTGTGCCACACACATGACTGTCACTGTTGGCTGTGTGGCCGCATCAAAATCATCTCTCCAATTGTCTCTCAACATCCCTCTGCAGAGGGTGTGTCCCAGGACTGCTTTCCACTCAGCTTCTGGGACATTCTATGTGGCTGCCCCTGAGAACACCTGGACAAAGCAGAGAATCCTCCTGGCTTTTTGCAAGCAAAGAAAAATGTTCCTGAGGCAAGTAAGAGAACCATGTCTCCCAAATAATATTCATCTTGACCTGTCAAGACTCAGTCTAGTCTTGCTCTGCACACAGCCTATTTTCTGAGCTGGGAGGCTCCTGAAAATAGAAACTCAGGGTGAAAAGATGGAGATGGAACACAATCCTTTTATTATGGCTGTCTATGATCCCGTATTTATATGCCTAATACTATACATCCAGAATGTCACTAGAATCTTCAAATATTCCAGATTAGAAAAACAAACAACATAAAAATCAACTTTTGGCCAGGCGCGGTGGCTCACACCTGTAATCCCAGCCCTTTGGGAGGACAAGGCAAGTGGATCACGTGGTCGGGAGTTCGAGACCAGCCTAGCCAAGATAGTGAAACCCCACCTTCAGTGGTAGGCACCTGTAATCCCAGCCACTCGGAAGGCTAAGGCAGTCAAATCGCTTGAAACCAGGAGGCGGAGGTTGTAGTGAGCCAAGATCGCACCACTGCCCTCTAGCCTGGGCGACAGAGCAAGACTCCCATTTCAAAAAAAAAAAAAGTCAACGTTTTTTTTTTTTTTAAGAGTCTCGGTCTTCTTCTGTCACCCAGGCTGGAGTGCAGTGGTACAATCATGGCTCACTGCAGCCTCAACCTCCTGGGCTGAAGCAGTCCTCCCACCTCAGCCTCCGGAGTAGCTGGGACTACAGGTGCAAACCACCACTGCCCAGCTGATTTTTATTTTTTGTAGAAACTGGGTTTCACCATGTTGCCCAGACTGGTCTTGAACTCCTGAGCTCAAGTGATTCTCCCACCTGGGCCTCCCAAAGTGCTGAGATTACAGGCATGAGCCACTGTGCCTGGCTCAAAATTCTTTATATAGCATATACCTCCTCTGATGTATCTCCAATCTTCATCTCCAATTCTACCCAGGTTGATGTCATCCAGACCAGCAAGGGGTGTGCAACATTTCAGTGTGAAATAGACATATGTATTAAAAAATACAAACAACTGATCTGCTCAAATAATCATAACAGGTGGAAACCCACGTACCCACTAACAGCCGAAGACACAGAGCACATGACCAGCTCCTTGCAAGCACAATGCGTACCTTTCTCCCTGCAGGACCAACACACTGTCCAGAGTTTTGTGATAATCACTCTTTTGCTTTTCTTCGTAGTTAACTATCTACGTATGTGGGAAGACAGGAGCCTGTTCAGGTTCTCTATGCATCAGACTAGCCCATGAAGTGTATTCTTGGGATGCCATAAACAGGCAGCACCTTCAGGCTGAAGGCTGAACTCCCACCTTCAGACTTCAGCCTCCAGCCTCCGCTTTCTCTGAGTCACAGTCCTAGGGCTCCAAAAGTACCCAGCTGGGACCCCAGGGCCCTGTTCTCACCTCTGTGGGCCCTGCCTGTCCTCCTGCAGAGCTGCCCCTGGACTCTGGGTTCCAGGACTTTCTCCTTGGACAGACCCTTTGCTGAGTCCTCATTCTCTTGAATCTGTTCTTTCCATTCCCCCCTGCTGTCACTCTTGGCCCATATTACTCCAATAGCCTGAACAATCCCAACAGCCTCCTAACCTCACACCCTGCACCCACTTTCCCCACTCAAATCTGTGCTCACACAAACGCCTTATTCCTATTGTGTCAGCAGCCAAAGTCACTGACAGCTCTGCTCTTACATCAGCTCCCCATACCTTTGCTGTGGCCTCTCCACTCAGGATGCCCCTCCCCATCCTCCGTGCCTACAGGAAGGTTCCCATTGGTAGGAGGCTCAGCTCTATGGCCTTCCCCGGTGCTCCAGGTCACTGGGGCCCTGGTCAGGGTGTCCACAGTGAAGTGAGGCCGCAGGTGATACAGCCAAGCTGGAGAGCACCCGGGGGGAAGCCAAGGGCAGAGCAAGGGAGCAGTCTCAGGAGCACTGCCTTTCAAAACTGCAGCCAGATTCCCACGATGAAGGGAGGACTTGGAGCCAAACACCAGAGGCCTAGGCAGGGCCCTCTACCCGGCGTCCCCAGGTCCATGGACTCATTGTTCTCTTGAGGACACATCTTTGGACATCATGGAACATGCAATACAAATTGTCAGGGACCAAGTGCTCCCAAGAAGCTATGGGGAAGGACACTCGTAGCTGGGGAGCGTCCACGTGCCTCAGAGACTCACCCATTATCTCAGCGGGTCCTCCTCATGGCCCTTTGACATAAGTAGCCTGAGCACCAGTTTTCCAGATGAGGAAACTGAGGTTTCCAGGGGTGAGTGAGGCTACTCGTTAGGATCAGAAGAGCCAGGCCTCAAATGTGGACCCGCTCAACTTTGAATCTGTGCTTTGCCCTTTCCACCAACCTCGAGACCAGCTCCAAATCCTGTCCCCCACTGCTCACTAGCCATGGGATTTCTGGTGCTTCCAGAACTCCTCTGAACCAACCCTGCCTCCCTCAGGGTGGGTAAAAGGTGAAAGAGATTACACGCATAAACAGCATTTTGCTAGCTGTATCCTACTACAAGTAGACTACCTCAAGTCCTTTCTCAGCACAAGACGTGTGTAAATAAACCAAGTTGAACAAGTGAATGAAATCCACCAGTCAACTCTCTTTCCTCTTTCCTGTTTCCTGGCTGATATCTCATCTCCCAGCTGTGCATCAGGAAGAGACAGTGAATCAGGCTTCTTGGCAGCCCCAAGCAGCTCACTACAGAGGTACCAGAAAAGGAAGGGCTTCGTATTTATGAAATGAATAGATGACCCCATGTCTTCATGATGATAACGGAGGTATTTAGCACTGTACTTGTCGTAGCCCAAGTCTTAACATTTGCAAAGAGAAGATGGTCTTTATGGTAGAGTGCAAACTGATTGCCTCAAACTCCATTCTCTCTTCCATAGTTATAGAATTTTAGCTGTTCATATGGCTTCCCAGATAGAGACCATATTGCCTTGCAAGCCTTCCTTGCAGCTAGGTGTGACCATATGATTAAGTTATGCCAATAGAATATGAGTAGAAATGATGTATGTAATTTCTACAATACCTACTTGAAACAATCTGCTTGCCTTAGACTTGCTCTCTTTCTCCTCCCTGTGGTCTGGAACACAGAGAAGGCAATGACCACCTTTGGTGATTGAACCCAGTCTAAGTGGTGGTGGGGCAACAAGATGGAAGGAACCTGGGTCCCTGAATGGCCATGTGGAGCACAGCGACTCTACCAACTTGGACTGCTCACCTCTGGACCTCTAAGTGAGAGCAAAATAAACCTCTCTCTTATTTCAGCCACTAAATTTTGGGGGTCTCTGTGCTCAGCCTGTACCTTAACAAATGCAGACTATCATTAATAAGATCCGTTACATATGGAAGAGCCAGGTGACTTGGGGTCAAATCTAGGCTTTGTGACTTCCCACCTCTGTGAGTTCAAGCAAGTTGATGAACTACCATTTCCTCATCTGTGAAAGGGGGAGAACCGTAGGACCTGTAGTGAGAATTAAATAACATGTAATATACACAATAAAGCTGGCTACTGTTACGGCTACTGTTATCATCACCTTATCAAAATGTTTTCCTGCCTGTGGAGCCGCAGCCAGGCTACCCATGCATTAGTCAGACTGTACCAGAGGAAATAGCTTTTATGTTGGTTCCCTGTGTGGTTAGTTGTATGTCTTCCTGCCGCAACTGATCTTATGTCCTCACATACATTTTAATGCAAAAGCCCTAGCAAGCCAAGTGTGGTAGTAAGAACAACCCGCCAGCTGGCCTGGGAACTTACTGGTAACAGTCGGAGAACATGTGCTTCATCCCCTGAGGTGTCTAAGCATTGTAGCCAACAAATCTCTTCAAATGCCTTTCTCTCCTCTAAGCTCAGCTTAGAGTCCCATAGAGCTCAGTGGGTACCAGGCCAGCTTCAGAAGAAGCTGTCAATACTTGAATTTAGAAGTCAGAGAGAGTAGGTATGGTCAGAGAGACAAAAGCAGTGTTACTGATTAAAAAGGGGTAATAGCCGGGCACAGTGGCTCATGCCTGTAATCCTAACACTTTGAGAGACCAAGGCTGGTGGATCACCTGAAGTCAGGAGTTGAAGACCAGCCTGACCAACATAGTGAAACCCTGTCTCTACTAAAAATACAAACTTAGCTAGGCCTAGTGGCGCATACCTGTAATCTCAGCTACTTGGGAGGCTGAGGCAGGAGAACCACTTGAACCCGGGAGGCAGTGGTCGCGGTGAAATGAGATTGCACCATTGTACTCCAGCCTGGGCAACAAGAGCCAAACTCCATCTCAAAAATAAAATAAAATAAAATAACAAAATAAAATAAAAAGGGGTGATGTTTCCAAGAAAAGTTCAGATGCATGCAAGGTTCTGGAGTATTCCCTGAAACATTTATTTCCTTTAAAAAGAAAAAATATATATATGTATATGTTAAGTATTTAAAAATATATATTTGTAATAGTATAATAAATATATATTTTATAATATATAATATAATATTTACATATTTTTTTCCTAGAAAAAATGAAGCCCTGTGAAAGTAGCTGGAAGGTCACAGCTGTAACCCAACAGGAAGAACACATGCTTGCCACCAGCAAGAGGCCCACACAACTCACAGCCCTCTATTTCTTCTTTAACAGAGAGTCCTTGAGAGCCTTGTCTGGCCAGGCACTGGGTTAGGCTCTGGGGACACAGCTGAGTTAGACCAGATCCCTACCCTTATGGAACTTCTAGTCTAGTGTGAGAATAATGTGCAGATGAGCATATGCCAGGCCAAGCATGTTGGGGTCAGGGGACAGGGGACATCCCCTCCATCTCACACAGCACAGGCCTGCTTCCTACAGGACTAGAGACACCGGAGTTGCAGAGTGTAAGAGATGCTGGGTCCAAGAGTTTGGTCTTGAACTTCACCCACTGACATGCATACCTGTTTGCTGCTCATAAAATGCAAACAGGACCAAAGTGTGGAGGCCCACCGAGGTGGTCAGCAGCCTGACAGCCCTGGTGCCCAAGTGCAATAACAAGCAAAAGTGACATCCTGCATTCCTTAATTAAGCCTCACTAGCCTCTCCCCCACACTTTCCCATCCTCCTGTGATCTCCTACAGGTGCAGAAAATACATCAGTGCCAGTGGGGGTGAGATGGATAATCGCCCCTTAAACTAGGCTGGAAACTTAGATGGCCATTATTACTCCTCCAACACCAGAAATCTCCTGCCTCAAAATTATTTCATTTGCTTTGGGGATGTAAGATCCAGGAGTGATTTATTTTTAAACAAAAAGCAGTTCTGCATTGTAGGAGGCCAACAGATTAAGAGCCTTTATTAACATGTGTGATCTTTTCCGACACCTCTTTCAGGCCAGCCAGGGCCCTGACCGGTTTTGAAAAGGTTCTTATGCCAAAGGGCTCCTCTGAGACAACATCTAGATCAATATTTGGAACTGCCCTTCTGGGAAATCACTGATGGTCTGCGGAAGGCACGTGGTGTGACTTTTAGAGCAGTCCATTAGTGAAGAGCTTCACAGCTGTCCCAAGATTCCTGAAAAGGACCAGATACTGGTATGACTGACCTCGCTTCTGTGCAAGAGCTTAGAGCACTGTCTTTCAAGCCTGAGTCTCTCTCACTCTCTTCTTTTTTTTTCTTTCTTTTTCTCTTTTTTTTTTTTTTTTTTTTTTGAGACAGGGTCTCACTCTGTCACCCAGGCTACAGTGCAGTGGCATGATCTCAGCTCACTGCAACCTCCGCCTCCTGAGTTCAAGTGATTCTCCTGTCTCAGCCTCCCACATAGCTGGGATTATAGGTGTATGCCATCACAACTGGCTAATTTTTGTATTTTTAGTAGAGACATGGTTTTACCATGTTGGCCAGGCTGGTCTTGAACTCCTGACCTCAAGTGATCTACCTGCCTTGGCCTACCAAAATGCTGGGATTACAGGCATGAGCCACCGCACCTGTCCCAAGCCTGAGTCTCTTCATTGCTGCAGGGGGAGGGCCTGTGTTTGCTCTTGTTCTGACAGTGGGCGCCCATCTCCAGGCCACCTGAAGGAATAAGCAGTGGGGTGGGGATGAAGATATTCTGGCCCCAGCTGCTGCTTCTAATTCTCCTTGGTGCCAACCAGTCTCGCAGCAAACCACAGTCAATGCTGGTGTGTTCACGCCATATGGGATGCTTTTACTATACAGAAATGTTTCATAGGAAGGGAACAGTACTCTCATTTATGGGATGTCTTTGAATGAAGATATGCATATATGTCAGGGCCAAAAAAATAAAAACTGAAGAGAGCGAGACTGTAAATCACATGGAGGGCGGTAAAAACCCTGTACATTTACTAGCTGGTGTGATGAGCCCTGAGTGTGCAGAGCATGAGTCTCTCAGCCTGTAGGACTCCCACAGCTGGTTGTGCCTGGGATGAGTTAGGGAAGTTTGATGTCACAGCATGAAATGCCATCACCAGATACTAGGAAAACGCTACTCATTCCCTAGTTCATCCCATTTCAATCCTCTGAGTACGTAAGAGAGAGGCTCAGTTAGGTGCTAACCCGTTTTAAGCCCCTCTCAGGCACTAGCTGACCTCCACTTTCAGGACGGGGCAGCTCAGGGCTCTCGAGTGCACCACAGTGCAGAGCTGGAACACACTGTGGTCTTGTTTTCTCCTTGTGGTCACCTATTTATAGCCCCTGACACTGGCTTTCTGCTTCTTGTGTTACAATACAGTTTGTTTGTAAAATAAATTTAAAGTAAAAAAGAACCTTGATTTTTTAAAACTATGAAGAAATAATACGAAATTAAAATAGCCACTGTGAAAATCACAAAGGCGGTGTGTAAACAAGCAAGGTCTGGGAAATGCTGATCTGGAGCCATTTGGCAGGAATTACCACCTGAAATGAGAAGTGGCCGGTTAGGGAGGAACCTCAGTGGGAGGAGGATGGGGCCGTGGAGACAGAAAGCAGCATTACCCGGGAGGCCAGCAGTGAGCAGAGGGTTGTAGACCAGGCCCAGCTCAAATGCCACATCGGCTTAAAGCCATCCTGGCCACCCTGCAGAGTCCACTGATTGCCTGTGTTCACTTGTCCCCAAGCCCACAGTGACTTCCTAAGTAGGACTCCCCTACTCCTGCCATGGCCACTTACAGGGAATGAGTGAGCCTTAGTCCCCTGGGCCTCAGTTTCCCCATGGTAGAGCCCACAGGTCGAGCTCTAATAGATCATCTTGGGGTGCTTTCCAACTCCTCAGAGTCTATGCACATCAACATTAATTATACTGGGGTGGTCCGTAATCACATCTTTCTACTTCAGTTTCTCAAGGTTTTATAATGAACATGTTCCCCCGAAAAACAAAGCCAGTTTTGTTTTTGTTTTTGTTTTTGTTTTTTTTGAGACAGAGTCTTGCTCCGTCGCCAGGCACCAAGCTGGAGTGTAGTGGTGTGATGTCGGCTCACTGCAACCTCCACCTCCCGGGTTCAAGCGATTCTCCTGCCTCAGCCTCCCAAGTAGCTGGGACTACAGGTGCGCGCCACCACACCCAGCTACTTTTTGTATTTTTAGTAGAGACAGGGTTTTACCATGTTGTCCAGGATGGTCTCGATCTCTTGACCTCATGATCTGCCTGCCTCAGCCTCCCAAAGTGCTGGGATTACAGGCGTGAGCCACCATGCCCGGTCACAAAGTCAGTTTTATTGACAATAACCAAAGAAGATAACCTAGATGAGCAAGTAGAAGAAGAGCCCATTCTAGGAAGAAGAAATGGTAATAGTTGGGCCAGGCCTGCCACCCAGAGAGGCGCTAGGAGGAAGTGGGCCAGGGTCTTCTGGGGGTCTGCAGACACCTCGACCCCTGGAGAGGTCTCCCACCCACACCTGAAGGACAAAGGACAAGGCCACCAGCATAGGCTCTGCTGGGGACAATGCAGTTCGAGAAGCCTTTCCGCAGAGTCCATTGGGGTCTTGGAGAGATGACCATTCTATGTGAACACAGGGACAGTATGGAATTCTTTTTAAAGGCTCTGCGAGAGAGAATGTTTAAAAATGGCAGCTGCAGTGTGACTGTGGACGTGGATAAAATAGGAAGCAAGAGGCAGAGATAACAGGGAGCTGTTTGAGTCAGAGAAGTGGTTTCCTGATCTTCTATAAGAATGTGCTGGGCTCCATCTTATGTAACACTCATTTTCTTTCCTGGAAGGAGAACAGCTTGAACTTTCCAAGGCTGCAGATGGCTCCAAGTTCCTCTGGGTGGTGAAATGCCAAATGGATGGCGATAAATGATCAGGAATTTATTGAGAATGAGGGAGAGGTGAGACGAGTGTCAAGTGATGAATTTAAGGAAAATGATCACAACTTCATAGGCACAATGAGGCCTCTGTGCTCCATTATGACCTGAAGGGGCATCTGCAGCCAGGCCAGCATCATTAGCGGAAGCTGGAGGTGAACACCCTTGGAGGGTGAACGGGGCATGGACCGCAGGCTCATCCACAGACCTAGCATTCCCAACTGTGAAACCTCATCAGAGCCATTGAGCCTTTGTGGGCCTCGGTCTTCTTATCTGTAAAATGGGCTTATCATGCCCACCACCTCCCAGGGTTGTTGTGAGGGTTAAGTACCATCTGTACACATAGCTGAGTTACAGGCATGGTTCTGCAATGTTTTACGAGGCATAGCTGGGTGTTGGAGTACCAATGGTGCTTTAAAAGCAAACAGACTTGGGTTCAAATCCTTGCCCTGCCACTTAATATCATGTGGCTGAACTGTGTCTATGGCAATAAAATAGCAAGAATGAGGTTAGGCATCTTGTGGGTGCTGTGAGAGTCATGGAGGTCAAGCCAGAGAAGTATCTAGCAACGTGTCAGACACAGGTTTGGGCCTTCCTAGAGATTCGTTTCCTTCCCCTTTCCGAAGGTGATACAAGCATAAATTAAAAGTGGTTACAAAAGAGTTTTAATAAAGTCGTGTTCAAGAAATACATGCCTCCCTGCAGCCCTCTGAGGTTAAGCCATGGAGATCAGCAGGCTGTCTCCCCAATTCTTGGCTGGGGCCTCAATGGAGATACAGCCTGACAATGCCATCTTTGATCTGGTGCATAGAATTCTAAATGCACTGAATGGCCAGGCAGGGCATGAGCGTGGGACTACGAGGGTTCTCTCCTTTGGGAAGCTCTTTAGCTTCTCCAGGCAAATCACCCGGTCTAGACTCCAGACCCTGGCACATGCACTAGTTGCTTGCCTGCCTGCCTTTCTCCTTGTGCTGTGAGTCCTTGAAAGGCAGGGACCATGGGGTCCTAACAATTTCTCTGTCCCCCCAAGAGCCAGTGCTCAGTATTTATTGAATGAAACTAACAGATGTATGGATAAGTAAATGTGTGGATAGGTGGATGAATGAATAAATGAATGGATAGACGGATGGGTGGATTGGTGAAGGGATAGGTGGAAGAGTGGATGAATGGGTGGGTTGGTAGATGAATGGGTGAATAAATGAATGGATGAGTGGATAAATAGGTAGATGGGGCCAGATGCAGTGGCTCACACCTGTAATCCCAGCACTTTGGAAGACCGAAGCAGGTGGATCATGAGGTCAGGAGTTCGAGACTAGCCTGGCTAACATGGGGAAATCCTGTCTCTACTAAAAATACAAAAACTAGCCTGGCATGATGGCATGCACCTATAATCCCAGCTACTCGGGAGGCCGAGGCAGGAGAATTGCTTGAACCCAGGAGGCAGAGCTGAGATTGCACCACTGTACTCCAGCCAAGGCAAAAGAGCAAGACTTCATCTCAGAGGAAAAAATAAATAAAAAATTAAAAATAAAAAAAATAGATGGATAAATAGATGGGTGGATGGGTAGATTGATAGATGGGTGTATGGATGGATGGAAGGATGAATACACGTATAAATGGGTAGATGGGTAAATTGATGGATGGGTGGGTGGGTGGATGGATGGATGGGTGGCTAAATGGGTGGCTGGTTGGCTGGATGGATGGATGGATGAATGGATGGATGGATGGGTAATGGGTAGATGGATGGATAGGTAAGTGAATGAATGGGTGGGTGGATGGATAGATGGATGGTTACAGTTACACATGCCTCTTCCCCCTCCAGATGCTGCAGGACATCCAGGCCTTCTGTACTTGGGGCCTGGAAGTCGGCAGCCTGTTAACATCCAACACCAGTCTCTCTTCAGGGAGTCCTTAAATCATTGAAGGGAAAAACTGTAGGAAGGAGTGTGTGATGAAGCCATCCCCCTCAGCAATCTCCTCCCATACCTCTTGCTTTGTAGCTTGGGCCAGCTCAAGTCAGGGAGAGGAGGAGACTGCCAGGCTAGCTGCTGGTCCACAGCAGCTGTGCTCTGACAGTCCCCCATCCCTCCTTCTGTGACAGTGTTGTCTTTTGGTGCTCTCTCCTCTCTACTGTTTTTTGGTCTCTCCTTTACATGCTTCCTGATGCCGGATCTGCTGTTGATACAGCAATGGGGAGTCTCTGCTTTTCTCCCTGTATTGACTCCCACATACCCCCATCAAAGGAGTCTCGGAGGCCTCCCATTACCCACAAGTTAAAGTCCAAACAAGGCACATGAAGCCCTTTCTAGCCTCATCTCCTGTGCTCCAGCCATGTGCTCTATTCCCCATCAGGCCTTCTGATGCTGTCCAGTTCTTCTGCCTACAACACATTTTATGTTTTGTTCAAATCCCATCACCTTTCAAGACCAGGCTTCGGTGTAATGACCTCCAAAATCTTCCCCCAAACTTTTAGAAAATGCTGGAAATACAGAAAAATCTGAAGAATAAAATGAAAATTACCCATCACAATTCTGAAGCCTAGAGATTACTGCTATTCATATTTCTAGTTTTTTTGTCCATGATTATAATTTTAATATGGTTGAGATCATAGAACCTCCAGCACAGTGTGGTTGGAGGTTCTAGTCTCTCCAGTAAAATATTGAATAGAAGTGATGAGATGGATATTTTTGTCTTGCTCCTAAATTAGGGAAAAAATGTCTGTCAAGTATGATGTTAGCTTTGGGTTTTTTGTAGATGCTCTTTATCAGATTGAGAAGGTCCTTCCTATTCCTTGTTTTTTAAGTGAAAAAAATATGGTATTGAAGAAAGGGTATTGAATTTTATCAAATTTTCTGCATTGATTGAAATGATCGTGTGGGTTTTATATTTTACTCTACTAATCTCATGCATTGTACTAGTTTATTTTTAGACATTAAACCACCCTTGCATTCCCAGGATAAATCTCATTTGGTCATGATGTATAATTTCTTTTTTTTTTTTTTTTTTAAATGGAGTCTTGCTCTGTCACCCAGGCTGGAGTGCAGTGGCGTGATCTCGGCTCACTGCAACCTCTGCCTTCCGAGTTCAAGCGATTCTCCTGACTCAGCCTCCCAAGTAGCTGGGATTACAGCCATCCACCAATACACCTGGCTAATTTTTTGTATTTTTAGTAGAGATGGGGTGTTGCCATGTTGGCCAGGTTGGTCTCGAACTCCTGATCTCAGGTGATCCATCCGCCTTGGCCTCCCAAAGTGCTGGAATTACAGGCGCGAGTCACTGTACCCGGCCATAATTTTTTACAATGTTGCCAGATTCAGTTTGCTAGTAATTTATTAAGTATTTTTGCATCTCTATTCATAAAAAATACTGACCTTTAGTTTTATTTTCTTGTGATATCTTTGTTTGCTTTTGTTATCCAGGTGATACTGGCCACTTAGCATGAGTTGGGGAGTGTTTTCTCTTCTTCTACTTTTTGGAAAGTTTTGTGAGAATTGGTATTAATTCTTTTTACATGTTTGGGAGATTTCAATGGCAAAGCCATCTGGGCCTGAGTTTTTCTTTCTTGGTAGTTTTTTTGGTTTTGGTTTTGTTTTGCTTACTAATTCAATGTCTTTTCTTGTTTTAAGTCTATTCAGATTTTTTATTTCTTTTGAATCAGTTTGGGAAGTTTGTGTCTTTCTAAAAATTTGTCCATTTCATTTACATTATCAAATTCATTAGCAAACAATTGTTCATAGTATTCCTTTTTAATCCTTTTTATTTTTGAAAATTTGGTAGTAATGTCTCCTCTTCCATTCCTGATTATAGTAATTCAAGTCTTCTCTCTTTTTTTTCTTGACAAAGACGAATCTAGCTAAAGACGTACCAATTTTATTGGTATTTTCAAATAACCAACTTTTGGATTTATTTCCTCTATTGTTTTTCTATTCTTTATTTCACTATTTTCTGCTCTGAACTTTATTATTTTCTTCCTTCTGTTTGCTTTAGGCTTAAGTTGCTCTTCTTTTTTCAGTGCCTTAAGGTGAAAAGATATTTACATTTTAAAAGATATTTTGTTAAGTGACTCTCTGCTTGGGTAGATTCTGTCAGCGATGAGGAAAGAGAAAGAAGGTCTCTTGGCCTCTAAAGACAGTCCTACAAGAACAGGGGCAGTAACTCAGAACTTCATTTTATGATGCTTTCTGACACTTATTCTGGCTAATATAGACACCCTGTGAAAACTCTGCTTTTTTCTCTGCTCCAGAGCCTAGCTTTCTCATCAAATATTTTGTCTGCAATCTCCAACATGACCATAGCCTCCAAAGTGAGCATTTCCAGATCCATGATGATTCTTTCAGTTGTGACAGAATATTATTCCTGTGCTCATTGGCTTATGTGATTGTTAGACTCAGTACTGATAGGTTTGATTCAAGGGGTCTGTAAACATGGCCAGGAACTGGTTTCTCCCTCAACACTTCTTAGCTCTGCTTTCTTAAGGTAAGTTCCATTCTTTGTCAGACTTCCCTCTTGTGATCTCAAAATGATTGCCAGAGTGCCCAGGGTTCACACTTCTAGAGCCAACTTCAGAGAAGAAAAGTGATAGTCTCCTTCCCAAAAGTCCCAGGGGAAATTTTATTGATCACTGATTTGCATTGGGTACTTGCCCTTCCGTGAACCAATCACTGCAGCTGAGGATAATGTAAAATGATGATAGGCTAAACTTGTCACATAATCAACCTCTGACCAGGGTGGAGTCAACACCATCAGAAACACATGGGTGAAAGTACAGGAGAGATGCCTTTTAAATTTAAGGCACTATTGGTGGAAGAAGAAGAAAATGGATACTTGGAAGACAACCAACCAATGTCTACTCAGGCTCCAAGCTCATCTCCCACTATTCTCCAACATCAGCCTCTCATCTTCTGCTCACTCCCCACCTCCAGTGCCTCTACTCAGGCTGGACATATGCCTAGGATCCCTTTCCTCCTTCTCATTCATGCTCCTCCATATCTTTCTTGGGCCATTTTGAGACTCAACTGAAGCATCAGCAGCCCAAACACTCACCACCATTTGGATCTTCCATCATTTGGAAGCAGCTGGTTGACAGAATCAGAACACACATGGTAGCTGAGACACATCATTGTGGATTTTTGTCCTATTAATCAAAGTATATTCATAGGCAGATCCAAGGTTGGCTCAGCTGTTCCATCAAGGGCTCAGATTTTCCCATGTTTCTCCTTCACTCTCCGTCAGCACGTTAGCCTTGCCATCTCATGACTGCAAGATGGCTACTGCAGCTGCAAGCATTATGCCCACAAAGGCAGAATGTAGGGAGTGAGGGGAACTGGGGCAGAGGAAGAGACTGATCTTATCATCTTGCTTTTTATTATGGAGCTAAAATCCTCCAGAAACTACTTCTGTGTCTCATTAGCCATCACCAAATCCTATAGCCAGCACTAGCTGCAATGCCACTGGGAGAGGAGAGTGGGATAGCCATGTCTGATTAAGACCAATCATGAGGCCAGGTGCAGTGGCTCACACCTGGGATACCAGCACTTTGGGAGGCTCAGGAGAGAGGATCACTTGAGGCCAGAAATTTGATACATTCCTGGGCAACACAGTGAAATCCTATGTCTACAAAAAATTTAAAAATTATCTGGATGTGGTGGCACATGCCTGTAGTCCCAGGTACTTGGGAGGCTGAGGCGGGGGGGTCACTGGAGCTCAGGAGTTGGAGGCTACAGTGAGCTATGATTGAGCCAATGCACTCTAGCCTGGGTGTCTCTTAAAACGACAATTAAAAAAGACTAATCATGAGTGATATCCCTGAGGACAAAAATCAGCAAGAAAGAAGTGAGGATGGCCACAGTTCTCTGCCCGTGCTCTGTAATGACAGAGTTCATTCCTGGCATCCTTCCATATTCTGCTGGCTCTGCCCTTGAGCCCAATGGCCTGTGGGGCTTGCTGAGAGTAGATGGTCTTGGACATAAGACATCAACGCAAAGGATAGATCGACAGCAACTTCACGCAGGCTGGGGCATCCACCATGATACCACAGAGAAGTACAGATGTGAAAAGGTGGGATCCTCATCCAATTCTAGACACTCAGCCACATAAAACCTTTGCAGGAATTTCTCAGTTACTCTGAATGACTAGACTGTAGACAATTACCAACCCACATGGCCCCTGATTCTATCATGGTTCCCAGCACAGCCTATACAATGAGGCCCAAATTCCTTAGCAAGTCAAAATGGTCATTGCCGACTGAACTGCGTGCACAAAGGAAGGGCCACATGAGGACACGGCAAGAGGGTTGGTATCTGTGAGCCAATGAAAAAGGCGTCAGGAGAAATCAACCCTGCTGTCACCTTGATCTTGGACTTCCAGGCTCCAAAACTGCAAGAAAATTAATTTCTGTTGTTGAAGGCCCCCAGTCTGCAGTATTTTGTTATAATGGGCCTAGCAGACTAGACAACAGCCATTCCAATCCAGGCTCCTGAATGAGCCATTCCTAACTTATCTTATGCCATGCACTTCAGACTCCAGTTTCCAAAGAATCCTTGTCGTTTTCAGAGCACACCATATCCTCTCTCACTTCCATGCCTGTGAGAGTGTGATTCCCTTCTGCCCAGAATGTCCCTTTCTACCTTCAAGATCCAGCTGAAAGTCACCTAAATGTCTCTCTCAAATCCCAACACAGAATCCACAGCCTTCTCAATACAACACCCACAGTGTGTGGCACTGCCTCCCTGACAAATGCATGGAGATGCATTCAAAGCAGGGGCAGGGCCACTTCATTTCTGTATCTCCAAACTGGAATGAGACCTGGTGTACACGAGGTGTTCAGCAAGAGCTAGTGCCATGGAGAGGTCGGAAGTGAAAGGGGCCAAGTCTCCAAGCTGTTTGTGGACCCTCTGTTGCTGTCCAGCATGGTGCTGAGTTTACATTTGGAGCCCAATTAATACCTGTTGAACCACTCCTCCACCCAATCAAAAAGAAAGCAAACCCTCCAGATTCTGACATCCACGCCAACTTCTGTGCTAAAATGGAAAACACCTGCCATACTGCAACTCCTACTCATGGATGCATTTCACACAGAGTTTTACAGCAAAGCTAAACTGGTGAAACCAAAGCCATCCAGTATCTCAAGGGGTTACCTGCAGGGAATATTATTCTTCTCGGTGTCACTAGCTCCTTTGGTGATACTTCTGGATTTATGTGCTCCTTTTCCTGCACAAAATGTTAACACCTTGAAGCCATACTCAATGGAAAGCTATGGCAGTAGAGACTTCAGGAATCACCCTCTCCCAATCATCCCACTATAAATATGAGGAAGTTGAATCATTCATGCAACAAATGTGTTTTGATCTCTTATTTAGTGCCAGGTATGAAACTCTACCAGAGGCATGTGTTGGAGAAGATAAAAAAAAAGCTAAACATGAATTCTGCCCTGGAGAAGCTCATAGATTGTTCTATTCCTGTGAGATGCAAACAATCCCAGAGTTACAGCAAAAGAAAAAACTTCTGGGAGCTTGCTGGAAAGTCCAGATATGGTACCTTGTCTAAAGTTACTCAGAGGCAGAGGTAGTAATAAAACTTCAACCCTGTTCCCAACTCTTAATACAAATATCTTTTGCCCCATGCAGTAGATTTCAAAAATGGCCACAAAATATTCTCTCCTCCATCCTTGCTCCTTGGACATGCCTTCACATACTGCCTCTGGGCTGACATCCTGATGTGCTTTGGCCAGTAGGACATTCACAAACTTGATACAAGAGAGATTTTTAAGGTCAGGCACGGTGGCTCATGCCTGTAATTCCAGCACTTTGGGAGGCCAAGGTAGGTGGATCACTTGAGGTCAGGAGTTTGAGACCAGCCTGACAAACATGGCGAAACCCCGTCTCTACTAAAAATACAAAAATTAGCTGGGTGTGCTGGTGGATGCCTGGTGGAGGCTCAGGCAGGAGAATCACTTGAACCCAGGAGGCGGAGGTTGCAGTGAGCCGAGATAGTGCCATTTCACTCCAGTCTGAGTGCAAAAAAAAAAAAAAAAAGAGAGAGAGAGATTTCAAAAGCACTTGTATACTGGCATTTGCTCTTGTTTCTCTTGAAACACTGCCACCTTAAGAACAAATCCAGGCCAGTCTGAGAAAGCATGATAAACCACATGGACAAGAACTGAGGTAATCCCACCAACGGTCTGTCAACACCTGATGTAGGTAAAGTCATCCAAGACCAGCAAGCCTCTAGCTGGATCCGCAACTGACCATAGATGCATGCAGGAGCCCAGCCAGGAGCAGCAGAAGACCCACCCAGCTGAGCTCAGCACTAATTGCCAACCCACAGAATAATGGGCTGAGTAACAGCAATAGATTCCTAACATACCCTAGACTATACTGCCCATTCTGGATCTAGCACATGGCCCTGGTAGTAACAGTCTCACTCTGCAGCATAAACATTTCCACCAACCATGATAACATAATCAGGACCAAAGGAAAAACATGTTTTCCTTTGGAATACTTGAAGACATGGACCACTGAAAATTGACTGGATGCTCTAAGGAAGGTTTGTTTGAGTTGTCTTCCAGCTATAATAACTAACGGTTGTTTGGTTCTCCTTCCAGTCAAGAGTTATGCCACAAATCCTCAGCCAGGCTCGGTGGCTCACACCTGTAATCCCAGCACTTTGGGAGGCCGAGGCCGACGGATCACCTGAGGTTGGGAGTTTGAGACCAGTCTGACCAACATGCAGAAACTCCGTCTCTACTAAAAATGCAAAATTACCACGCCTGTAATCCCAGCACTTTGGGAGGCCAAGGCGGGCGGATCACAAGGTCAAGAGATCGAGACCATCCTGGCCATGGTCAAGCCCCCGTCTCTACTAAAAATACAAAAATTAGCCAGGTGTGGTAGCACGCGCCTGTGGTCCCAGCTACTCGGGAGGTTGAGGTGAAAGAATCGCTTGAACCCAGGAGGCGGAGGTTGCAGTGAGCCGAGATTGCCCCACTGCACTCCAGCCTGGCGACAGAGCAAGACTCCTTCTCAAAAAAAAAAAAAAAAAAAAAAAATGCAAAATTAGCTGGGCGTGGTGGCACATGCCTGTAATCCCAGCTACTTGGGAGGCTGAGGCAGGAGGATCACTAGAACCCTCAAGGCAGAGGTTGTGGTGAGCCGAGGTCACACCGTTGTACTCCAGCCTGAGCAACAAGAGTGAAACTCCATCTCAAAAAAAAAAGAGTTATGCCACAAATCCTGTTACTGAATTCTACATCAAAGAAAAGTGTCTAACTCCCCTTATTATGTGTTATCTCAAAAAGAATTTCACCACCAAAAGCTAGCTTCCTTGTGGCTTTCTTGTTTTGTTTACTTTGTAAAAGAACCACCCAGCCACTGCAGAAGTTTTATCAGGGAGCCTAAAATCTCCTTGACATGGAACTGAGTTTTATTTGAAGAAACAAAAAAGTTAAGAAAAAAAGAAGTGAGTAACCTGAGCCCTGGGGAAAGCCTGTGACCAGTGTGGTGAGGGCAGCAGTCAGGCTGGTATCTGTCAAAAGCATGATTGCTCTCACACTGGGTCCCTCGGACTGGTGCTTGCCATGAGGGTGGAGGGAAGTAAGGGGTAATGGTGGGGCAACCGACAAGCCTGGCACCAGTCCTCAGAACCCCCAGACAGACAGACAAACGAATCAATACAAAGGAATCAAGAGAGCTCACGTTGACCCCTCAGGGAGCCCACATTTCTCTCTCACCCACACCACCCATGTGGGAAGGGTGCTATTAGTCCTTATTTTAAAGAAGAGAAAATTGCTGCAGTGATGACAGGTCAGTAGCATCTCTGGGGGCCCACATCTGGCCAGCATCAACCAGGGTATGGTCCTGGCAGTGCTGCCCCAGAAACTCCGCTCTTCTCCATGTACCATTGACTTGGTTTTCAGAGAGGCAATATTTCCCTGAAACATGTCTCTTCAAGATCTACAGGATAAACATTGGGGAACTTCTAAAATGCCTAAAGGCAGCAATTTCCTAACTAAACGTTTTTATTCTCTAATCCAGTAGGCTGCCAATGACCTGGGAGAATTGACCTGCCTTGACCAGGAGACATTAACCAGAGGCTGTATGTGGCCGCCCATGCAGTTTTTTGGGCCCTTCCATCTTTCCCTTTTTATTCTTTTTTCCCCTCCTTCCCTCCTCTTTCTGGGGCCCCCTCGTAAGAGTCTGCCACTTTCCCCCCAATTCTCGTTCTCCCAGAGGCCTCCTAGGCTCCCTGTTCCTCCCACAGTTTCTCCCCCTCCTTCTACTACCTCTCTCCTGGCTGCTCTAAGTAGGTCTCTGGCCATCTCTTCTGAGGTGCATATGCTCTTACTAGCAGCCTCAGCAGGCATTGCTAGGTGCCCACATACTTCTAACCACTTTCAACAGACCCAGCAAAATAGAGGCTGGCCAAATGGCTTCCTGTGGGAGACAGGAGACTGGTACCTCTCCAAGCCCTGCTTTAAACCAGATATTGCTCAAGTCCCTCCTGGGGAGGGCTAACTTGTAGTTTAAATTGATCAGAAGAAGGCATGGGACAACTTCTGAGGAAGAGCCCAAAGCAGAAGCAATGCATGATCAGGAGGCTGCCCTTCTGCCCCGTGCCAGCCCTGTGGCAACCTGAGAAGCTCCTTTCACCCCCTGTACCTCGGATTTTCCATCTGTGAAATGACAAGGGTGGCACAGAACTCCGGGGTCACTGACCTCCATTTTGAGAGTCTGGTGGAGCCTATGATCCCTCTTCCTTTCCTAGAAAAGTATATATACCCCTTTGATGTCAAAAGGCCCAGACTCTAACCCCCTAAAACTATCCATGAACCTCCTGTAAGTCTTCAAGGTCAGGGACAGCTGCTGATCTCCAAAGATACCTTAATGCTCAGTCTGTTGTTTTCCCGCCTTCTTTCTCTCCTGTCCTTCCCCTACTTTTTTCCCCTTCCCCCTCTTCTCTCTTTCCTTTCTTCTTTCCTTCATTCCTTCCTTCCTTCTCTCCTTCCTTCTTTCCTCCCTGCCTCCCTCCCTCTCTCCCTTCCTCTTTCAGAATGTTGCTAGACTTATGACTCCCCTGAGAAACATGTTGTTTGAATATTTTGGGGGAAGCCGAGGCAAACCTTCTCATCACCATAAACCAGAGACTTTGTGGAACACCAAGCATAGGAACAAATTATCAGCACCAGCCCGGGAGAGAGGCATGTTAGGAGACAGCCACAAAGGTCAACCTGGGGCAGCTGCAAGTAGAGGGACACACAGCACACAGCTCTTCTTATAGCCCTCAAACACACAGAGAACAATGTCACCCCGTTTCACTCACTGACCACCTCGGCATCTCCACCCCCACCCCCTAATCAACAAGGCTGTGTGAAATGAAAAGAACCTCCTACCAACAAGAACCCTGGATGACCCTGCAATATGGGACAAGGGTCATCTTGTCATCTCAGCTGTAAAAATTTGCACCAGTAAAGACCATTTCCTTCGTGTATACAATGACCAACAGTTTGGTTTGCATTCATGGACAAAGTGCATCTGGGATTAAGATCTAAACCTAAAAGGTGCCGATAAATAGACAATGGTGCACAACAGTAGCCATTCAGGAAGCAGCTTATTCTGCTATTTTTTTTCCTTCAACTCTACTGCAAAATAAAGCCAGATTTGTATCAGCAGAACATTCTTACAGCAACTGGAAGAAATTATTCCTTAACAAAGCTGTTGGAAAACTCAACTGCAAGAATAGCAGCCCGCCTTGCCTCTTGCCATCAAAAGATCTTTGCTATTCGAAGAGTCTTTTTAAAGAAGCCCAGAAGAAATGCCCTGTTTAAAAATAAAACAATTTGCTATCACAAAGGCAGACGCATCAGAAGGAGAAATAACAGCTTCATACAAGAAAAAGAAACTTCTGGAAATTGTTAAAATGGCCAAAATAAAATAGAGGTGCTACTAAAATGCAATAATTGACTAAATGCAATAAAAGGCAATAAATGACTAAAAATAATGTCATTGCTAGAAAATGCATGGTAGGGCCCATTTTCTCAGAGTTTAAGAGTAAATTTTATGGAACAACAGACATAAGTCAAAGGTGCTTCATTTTTTATTCCTCCTTATGGGGAGAGGGTGTAAGCTGATTCCTTCCTTACCTTCAGCAGAGTCACTCTTGATTCATATTGATGAATATTGTATTGGTGGCATATGAAATGGAATTGGTTTGTTGGCCACTGCCCCTTCTCCTCCAGGCTTATCCCAGGCTGTGCCAACAAATGACCTGCAGCCTGCGGGGGATCCTTACCAGACAGCAGCCCCACTGTGTTCCAAGCAGAGAATACACTAAAGGTGTGTGCTGTGAAGGAGAGTCCTGCGTTCCCACATCCTCGATAACACCAGCTCCTTCTGCCATCACTCCAGAGACACCTGGGAGTCACCTTCCTTCTCCCTCCACTGCCCATGTGTCCTCAGGCACAGTCAACATTGATCTCTCCATCCCCCTGCTACCCACGGGTGCTACGTCTATGCCATGACTTGGCCCTCTTCACCTTGCGCCTAGATTACTACGAACCTCTCCATCTGGCTGGTTATCCAAGATACAAAGCTGGGGCCCCTACACCCACCCTTTGGCTCATGCTTTTCTGCCTGGGTCCTCTCCCCTACGTGTCCTTTCCGAGGGTGGAACACCATCCAGGACACGGGACAGAAGGGCGAGTAGGAGCTGCAACCCAGCCCACACTCTGCTCATCCACTCATGGGGTGGCCTCTGCCCAGTGGGCACCTCTGTCTGATTTGCACAAAGGCTCTGCATGACATAGCAGCAGCCCTGCCTCTAGGTCCTGGCTGCATCATATCATAATTATCCACCTGTTGGTCCATCCCCACCCCTTCATCAGATGCATGATCTTTGCCACCCTTTCCCCACCCTGGCGCCGGAGGCAATACCTGGACCATGTAGATATCAATAAGGAAGTATTTGCTGAATGGATCACTGCGTCAGATCCTGGGCAAGGAGAGCAAGAAGCTGTATGGGGGGAGCCACAGAGCTGCAAGCACAGGGCACTGAGCAGGAGCCAGGGTGTCTTCATCCCCGCAGAGACTGACAGAGTGGGGTTAAAATTGGCCACTTGATGGGACAATAAGTTGTGTGATTTAGCTGACCCTAGGGAGCATCTGCGCTAAACCAGCTGGTTGGTGATTTGGGAACACCTGGTCACAGGTGGCTAAGCTCAGAAGGGCTACAGGGTTCAGCAGCTGCAGCCTGGGGAGATGGAAATTCACACTCCCTTCTACACTCAAAGAAGAAAACAGGACCTGCAGAAGGTTTCCCAGAACACCAAACAAACACCCAAAGCAGGGGGCGGGGAAGAAAGCTCTAAAAGGCCAGCTGACAACCTGATTAGAAAGCCTAAGGGCGGGGAGGGAAAGACCAGTCCCACCTTTGAGGACAAAGTCTTTGGAAGGCCGGAAGGCCATGGGGATGGAATTATGTCCAACCAGATGGTGAAAATTCTTCACCTCCAGATGGATCCAGATGGCTGGGAGGGGCCCTTATTTCCTAGATCCACAGGTGCCACACCCGTGTCTGGCTGGGGGCTGATGTGAGGAGGACATTACAAGGGCACAAGAAGGGGGATGTTCTGTACCACTTAAATCTACCCAGGCCTCAGGGCATGGCCTCTCCTCCAGGTAAAGTGGCATAGATGGGAAGAAGTGCCCGAGGATGGCACTGCCCTTTGCTGCAACACACACAGGGAGTGAAGGCTTCATGGACAAAGGGATCAACGTGGGCCTGGAAGGGGAGGGCTGCAATGGGGGCCATCACTGAGCACCATGCCTGGGAGCAAGGGGAGGAGCAACAGGAGCAGGGAGCCCTGTCTTATTGGTTCTAGACCCACCGACAGTGGCCGCAGTTCTGAGGACTTGGGCAGGTTCCAGAAACAATGTGAAATCTCCTTTCTAGTCCTCCTCGCGACCCGAGCCCTGCCTGTGTTCCCCTTGAAGCCCCCAGCTTGACGTCATCGACAGGAAAATCCTGAAAACCATGCAGGCTGCACCCTGGCTCCAAGGCAGCACAAACCGGTGGAGCTGGTCAGGTGGGAGAGGAGGGAGCCGTGGTGAGAAGATGGCTACGGGGTTCCTGGAGGGAAAAAGCCACTTGACCAAGGTCTGAGGCAAGAAAGGACTAGAAGGCAAGGCCAGTAAGGTTCGGAGAAAGGGCTTATGTTCCAGAAGGTCTCTGTAAATGCAGGGGAGTTTAGAACGAAATGCTAAACAGAGATTTAAAGGAGGAGGCACTTGCTGGAAGTGTGAGAGCAGGGAGGGCTCTGGAGGAAGGCGGGAGGGCTCTCGGCATCCCAGGGGTGTGCCTTGGGACATCTGTGAAGGAGGAACAATCGCACTTCGAGCCAGTTCCTTCAATACACCAGTTATCAGCACCATAACAGAAGCTACAGAAAAGAAAGTGGGCCAGCTCTCCAGAGTTGAGGGGCTGCCGGGAAGGCCAAGTGCACAAGCCTTGGTTATGCTGAAGAGGGGTAAAGGGACTGGGGGAACAGACTGGGGTGGACTATAGTTGGAGAATGACGGGAGTAAGATGTGTCTACTCAGCACCCTCGCCTCCACACCTCCTTCATGTGGGCCTTGCAGATGAGCAGCGAATACGATCTGCTCCACGCCTTGAACTCACTGTCTGGCAGGGGTCAGAGTTGTAAAATCATGTAATTACAGCCTGCTCTCCAGCCTTCCTGGTCATCCAGTGTCAAATGAGGACATTTTTGGAGTCTAAGTCATCAAATTGCAAACTGTTTTAGACCACACCCCTTCCCCCCACCCGAGCACTGCCATTTAGTCATTCTCCTGGGTAAGGAATTCTCACAGTTAACTTCCAGGTGCTAAATATTTCTCAAAGTGGCACAAGAGCAATTGTGATTTCCTAGCTCAAGAGCCCACAAAGTAGCTCGACCCCCCATGGGCCTGAATCCATCACCCTGCCAATAGCATCAGTGGACATTTGCTCATGATCTAGTATCCCTTTTTTTGAGACAGAGTCTGGCTCTGTCACCCAGGCTGGAGTGCAGTGGTGTGATCTCAGCTCACTGCAACCTCCACCTCCTGGGTTCAAGTGTTCTCCTGCCTCAGCCTCCCGAGTAGCTAGGACTACAGGCACCTGCCACCACACCTGGCTAATTTTTTGTATTTTTAGTAGAGAGGGAGTGTTACCACTTTTGCTCAGGCTGGTCTCGAACTCCTGGCCTCAGGTGATCCACATGCCTCATCCTCCCAATGTGTTGGGATTACAGGCATGAGCCACTGTGCCCAGCCAATATTTTTAAATTCCAACATGCTGAATTGGATAAGGCAGCCAAGGGCATAAATTCCTTTTTCCTTCTTTTTTTTTTTTCAGAATGGATACATATCTCTAAATCTATTTCCTACCTTTTTTTTTTTTTTTTTTTTTTTGAGACAGAATTTCAACATGTTGCCCAGACTGGTCTCAAACTCCTGGTCTCGAGGAATTTCCTGCCTCAGCCTCCTGAGTTGCTGGGACTGCAGATGTGTGCCACTGAACCCAGCTCATTTCTCACTTTTAATATATTATGAGCAAATGATTAGGGAGAATTAATTATTCTCTTCCTTTTTACCCTAGGAAGTAAATTTTACCCTAACCCAAAATGTAAGAATTTACCAGGAAAACACTACCTGTAAAGACAAAATCTGTCCTGCTTGGTGGTATAAGGAGAACAATTGGATTTGGTCCACGTCAAAAGAATGTGGACCAAATCCCACTGCTGTCAGCAGGGTCATTTGGGGGAAAGACACTTTGTAACATTGGACAGAGTGGGAAATAGTAAGAATAAAGTAAAATGGGAATAGTAAGAATAATAATGCTAGTCTCACAGATTGATGTGAAGGTAAAATGAGATCATGTGTGCACACAATCTAGTCCAGACCCTAGAATGTACTTGGCACTCAATATGAAATAATTCTGCTATGCCTTAAGTGTAAAATTTGTTATTACTGTAAATACTACAGCATGAATTTGCCTTGGCACCGCCAAATGGAGGTTTAAGCTCTGGTTCCCAATGATGAAACACAGAGACTCTGGCCTGCTACGTTAAAAACAGCACAGACCCTAAAGGCTAACTCAAGACGGGCTTTCTCTTTCTCAGGATCCAGTCTGAGGAGGCTGGTGTTTATATGACAGAATTTGCTTCCATAAACCGGGTTAAGCCAGTTTCCCAGTGCAGTGGCTGACACCTGTGGCTTGGTGTTGCTCTGAGCCACCTGCAGAGCCGGTCTTGGAACCCAGCAGGTCCTCTGAGGGGAGTATGTCTCAGTAGGTGCTCAGGGCAGGCCCCAGGAGCTAGAGGTAACTGGTTGGCCAGAAAATCTACCCAAACCAGTACCAACTAACCGAGATAGGCACAGATCCTTCTGCATAATATGATCTCCACAGGCCCCAGGGTGGCTTCTGAGGTCCCGGGCCTCTGTGAGAAACATAGCAGAGGCAGGGCTGGAGATGAGGTGCTCTTGGCCCATGTTTTGCCCACAGTTGGTAGAGTAGTGGGGGGGAGGTTCAGTCTCCTCTTTCTTTGCCCCTTGCTTTTCCTCCCTTCTTTCTTCCTAACTGGGAGGAGGCAGGATTGCACAAAGCCAGGCCCTGGTTATGCTGAAGAGGGGTAAAGGGACTAGGGGAACAGACTGAAGGCCTGGTGACCTGAGGTCCCCCTCCCTTTACCTAACAGCAGAGTGAATGATTCTGTGCAGGCAATAATAGTACTACTTATTATAATGATGCTGTGGGGGTCTCCCAGATCATGTAAGAGGGCAGGCCTGCTGAGAAGCTGGTCTTGGTTACGAAGATACAGAGGAGTTTCATGCTGGCTGGCACAAACCTCTGCCCTGAGACCCCACCCTAGGACCTTCAAGACCGCCCCAAGATCCAGCAAGTACAGGGTTAACATCGGTCATGGCAGGAGGCCTCCAGGACCTGGAGGCCCAGCAGGTAGGACTTTGGCCAGCCCCTTCCTCTTTGATAAACTGAGGAGATAACACTATGGAAAGTGTTCATTGAGTTACACATGCTCATGGCTCTGTTGCTCTGTTTCATTGCTCCTGCCCTCAATTCCCTTAACCTTTTCTAGACCCACAAGTTTCTTCCAAATTCTGGGGCTCAACTGCCCTCAATCATCCACCTCTGTTCTTAATCCCGTCAGCACCCACCACAAGGCAGACGCTGACATCCAAGAGGCAGCTCAGCTTAAACTAAGGAGTGGAGTTTTCATCTCTAACTAGATCAAAAGCAACAGAGCAGAGAGAGCTCCCTGCAATGCAACTTCAGCACAGAGACTGTGAAAACCCCCAGCAGGCAGGCGAGGGGAGGGCAGGGCAGCCAACTCGGCCATTTCTAACCCACTCACCCACCATCCTCCCCGTGTGCCAGGACTGCAGGGCCACCTTAGTTTTGTTGACCTCAAAGTAGGACAACCTCACTAATTAACCAACAAAGTCCCCCAAGTCTGAGACTCAGACATTAAAAACTTCTATTTTCAATAATTCTTTGTCCTCTTTCTGTATACTGATCAAATCACTCACCACATACCACTAATCTGTTAGAAATTAATCCAAGAATGAGCAATTCTACAGCCAGTTAAGCCAGAGTAGAAAATTAATGATTAATTAGCATCATAATGCTCGACAACCCCCCTGCCCCTTCCTCTAACACATATGCATATACAGACACATTCTTTAAGAAATGTATTACCAGAACTGGTAGGAACTCTTCTCAGCATATTACCCACTTGAAAACACTAGACAGAAACCATAGTCAGTCTCTCCAACTGCCCTGAAGCTATGACTCTACACTGGGTTTTAAGTCCATATCCCTGCGTTTTTAACATGCAGCTCCCTGGATCATAGATACCTTGATGAAGACAGAGAAGAAATTTTACACCTGTGTTAGGGTTGGGTGATTACTAGGGCACAAAGAGAGACATAATCCAACCACACAATGATCCCTGGGAGACAAGAGGCCTACGAAACAGGTAAAATGTCCCTGGAACAGGAAATGTTCACTTGTCACCAGGCCAACTGGTTACCACAAATAATTTCTTTTTCCAAATAACACAAACAAGCAGGGTTTTCCTGCTTCATCCAAGAGGAGGGAGCAGCAGCAGGAGACCAGCTGTCTTGTGTGTAGTCCCAATGCCTGCTTCTAACAGCAAGACAAATCCTTGATGGAAAATGTACAAAGTAATAGAGCTGGCAAGGAATCAGAAGGAAATACCCAGGCCCCTTTCTTCCTGGTGACACATGTATGCCATCTTCTGAAGCTCAGAAGCAAGCAGGAAAAGAGAGCAAAGGTGAAGATATATGTCCGACTTTGAGTTTCTCATCCATCTAGGGAATTTTCTTTAATTGTTGGGTTTGATTTTAAATGAATGCCTGTACAACAGGAAATCAGCTCCAGTACAAAAAAATAAAGTCATGTGGAATTTTTGAAAATTTGCCACATGGTAGGATCCATATCTGAGTTGTTATAATGAAAAAAGAATTCCTGTTTCTTAATTTAAAAAATTATGAAGTATACATTTTAGCTTTGTTAACAGTGCTCAGCCTAACATTAAAATGGCAGGGGAAGTAGGTCATAGAGAAAGCAGCCCCGCCCGAGATGGCTGGCACGTGATAACGACCAGAGGAGGAGGAGCAGGAGCAGGGGCCATGCTCCCCTGTCACCTGGGCTGGCTCTCTGAGGTACACTTACTTGGGTGTGCCTGTGGGTTTCCAGTACCTGCAGAAGAGGTACTGTCCATCTGCATTGACCAGGTGAGGGAGGTCCTGGTAGGGAACGCTCTGCGGGGTCCGCCTGGGGGAACTTTCCTCTGGCATTCTGGAAGGGTCTTCAGGTCCTAGAAGGAAAAGTGACATATTCCAAAGTCAGAAATATCTCAATCGTGTATGGACAGGAGAAAAAAGCCTAGTTCAGAGTTGGTAACATTTTTTTAAAACAGTTTAAAAAACCCCTCCGTTTCAAAGGTTTAAAAAATACATACATTTCTTGCAAACCTCTCTAAGACTGAAAAATCCCATTTGTTCCTAAGAAAATGCTCACTTTATTTTTTAAGTGCCTCATTACAGCTTTCCCCCTTTCCCATCTGTGTTTATTTTAAATCATTTCAGGAAACTTCATCTTAAAGACTATTTTAGCTGTAATCAAGTGGAAATTATAGTCAGCTCTATGGGTACAAAGACCCAGCTGCCAGAAGACCCATCGATCTTAAAATCTCCAAGGAACAGCTTCAAGTGGGCACAATAATGAGGTGGATGATACTCAGATTATTCCTCCCATCTGAAATTCCAAGGATACATGACAAACCTGTTTCCATCATGTGCTGGCGTTTGCATTCCACAAACCCGACAGCCTGGAGAATCAGAAACAGGCAAACCGAGCTGTTCCCTCATCTGGGCGACCCCAAGGCAGCATGCAGGCAGCTCCCGAGCCCTCTTCCCGCACCCAGACCCTTGCCTTTCGGGCTGGAGCGCTCAGCCCGGAGCCTGCTTCCTGCTCCCACCGGCAGGCTCTCCGGGGCTCCCTTCCCTCCCCAGGGCGGGGAGCGGCGCTGCGATTCTCCACTACTAGTTCATGTCATCACTTTTCCTAAACAAATCGCTGGAGGGGCTCGGAGAAGGGAGGGGCCCGGGAAACTGGGAAACTAGCTCTGCGCACACCGAGGCAGCTCGCAGACGCACAAATGCGAGACCCCGAGGCAAAGTCGCCTCCAAGGCTTCTCACAAACTTTGCTTCCTGCGCGTCTCCAACAGCACAGAACGTGTAGCCCAGCAGCTGTCATCGGAAATGCTGCTGGGAAAACCGGGGGAGGGCGGTTCGGCGGGTGTCTGCACCAGGGACGGTGGGGACTGGAAAGATGGAGTTGATGGGGACAAGTTGGTTTGGGGGCTGGTGCGAGGGAGCAGTTAGGGCGCGCGCACACACACACACGCGCACACACGGACATGCGCGCACACACCGCGCACACACACGCACACAAGGGGCGCGGGAGCCCACGCCAGGCGTGTCAGGGACCCCATTGCTGCTCCCCCACCCCTGACGGCGGCACTGGCGGACTGGGCGGGGGCAGGGAGGCAGTTACCCGGGCCCACAAGCGCCGCAGTCGCGTTCCCCCGAGCGCCGCGGATCCTCGTTTGCGGCGGGCCAGGGCCGGGACGAACTGCGCGCGGCCGGCTTCGCGGCGACAGAGTGCGGCGTCTGCGCCGCCACTTTATCCCCGGGCCGGCTCGCCGGCGGGGGCGGCCCAAGGTGGGTGGGGACGCACGGGACCCGGCGGGCGGCGGGTGGCGCGGGGAGGCGGCGCCCGGGGCCCACGTGTGCCCGGCCCACGGGGAGGAGCGGGGGCGCCGCCCGCCGACCCAGCCACGCTCTCCTCTCTGCCCCGCCTCATGGACAGCCGCGCCCTGGGGTGGCCGCCCGGGGACTCTCAGGGGGGCCTGTACTGAGCTGGGTTCCTGGGAACCTCCGCGCAGGAGGACACACCACACCCACGGGCACACGCGCGCACACAGACCCACAGGCACCACACGTACATAGACCACACTCACAGGGCCGAACACACACCACACACATGCGCCCTCCCAAAGTCACTACACTGCACGCAGGGACACACAGACACACATCCCAGAGATACCACATGCTTACAGACACACACAGACCACACATGCATGCACACACAGCACCCGACACACCCCAGCGACACAAAGACAGACACCTGACATCCACAGACACACAAACTCACTTAGATTCACATAGAAAGTAAGGCAGACAGAGACATAGGCACAGGCAACCCACAGAGACACAGATGTGCACAGACATCTGCAGACAATACACCTGGCCCACACATATACACAGACACACTCATCATACACATACAGTCATACACAGACACACTCACACCACATGCAGTCAGACACATAAAATGCTGGAGGGGGGAATTAACCGGGCATGGTGGCATGCATCTGTAGTCCCAGCTAGCTACTCAGGAGGCTGAGGCAGGAGAATTGCTTGAACCTGGGAGGTGCAGGTTGCAGTGAGCCAAGACC
Source organism: Ateles fusciceps (assembly GCA_036589455.1). Classification (NCBI taxonomy): domain Eukaryota; kingdom Metazoa; phylum Chordata; class Mammalia; order Primates; family Atelidae; genus Ateles; species Ateles fusciceps. The sequence goes on along the minus strand of JAZHEH010001341.1, from coordinate 6,919,034 downwards.
ACGCCATCGCACTGCAGCCTGGGTGACAGAGTGAGACTTCATCTCAAAAAAGAAAAAAAAAGAAATGCTGGAGGGTGTTTGCGACTCTCGGGTAGGGCAGAAGCAGATGGTGCGAGCCTACAAATGCCTTGTCCCTTCCTGGCAGTTCCCAGCAACCTTCCCGTGCCCAGCAGCTGGACCCCCCCAAATAAAACCTCTGGTGTATCTACACAGGCTGGGGCACAGTCTGAGCTCTGTCCAGGATAATTGGCAACGTGGCCATGGAGGGTACAGCCACTGAACTGAGACTCCAGACCACCCAGGTTCAACAGCAGCTCCTCCACTTGCTCTTTCAGCCTCAGTCTCCCCACCTACAACCTGTGAGTGACCTACCTATGTCCCAAAGGAGTGCCCCTGACTCACACTAACCTCAATGAGTCTTCCTGTCCTTCCTTCCTCCTCAAAAAACTCTACACCATTGCAGCATTGAGAACTGCTGTCTTCCAGAGATTGGTGTCTCAGCATCACACTGTGTGTGTCCAAGGAGGCCCAGGTTGTTGCAGAGCCTGCGGTCTAACTTGAGAAATAAAACAATAGCCTTTGAGCAGCGGCTTGGATTGTAGTTGCTGCTGAGCATGACTCACCCATTCTCTGGCCTCCAGCAGGCCACAGGCCTGGAGCAGAGGAGTGGCCAAGTGATTTCTGTTGGGGGCAGCTCTACAGAATCCATGCAAGAGAGGTTTAGGGGCGGTAGTCTCAGGGGCAGGAAGCTTGAGAACTTCACTCAAAGCTGGGCACGCTAAGTGCACTGGATTTCCGAGGGTTATAATTCATTGAAAGGAAGAGTAGTTGGGGGTCTGATGGACCCTTTTATCAAGCCATTATTTCAAATGTTTCCAGCTTTTAACATTTTCATTAACATTTAACATTATGTTAAAACATTTGTGTTTTAACATTTCATGATTTAAAATACACAGCTTGAAAGTTTGTTTTGTTTTGTTTTTAGACGGAGTCTTGCTCTGTTGCCAGGCTGGAGTTTAATGGCATAATCTCGGCTCACTGCTACCTCTGCCTCCCGGGTTCAAGAGATTCTCCTGCCTCAGCCTCCCAAGTAGCTGGGACTACAGGAGCGTGCCACCATGCCCAGCTAATTTTTGTATTTTTAGTACAAAAAGAGTGGATCTCTTGACCTCGTGATCAAAAGCAGATCTCTTGATCCCATGTTCCTGGCCCACAGCTTGAAAGTTTTGAGAAGAGGCGGGCACCATGGCTCACACCTGTAATCCCAGCACATTGGGAGGCCAGGCAGGTAGGTCACCTGAGGTCAGGAGTTTGACACCAGCCTGACCAACATGATGAAACCCCGTCTCTACTAAAAATACAAAAATTAGCTGGGCGTGGTAGCAAGCACCTGTAATCCCAGCTACTCCGGAGGCTGAGGCAGGAGAATCGCTTGAACCCAGGAGGTAGAGGTTGCAGTGATTGCACTCTAGCCTGGGTGACAGAGCGAGACTCCATCTCAAAAAAAAAAAATTGAAGACAGACTTCACTGGAGTAGTCACAGGGATCTCAGTAGCAATAACAGTTGCAAACTGGAAGAGATCCCCCAAACTTGGTTATGGACACAACTGAGAATGTGGTGTGTGGCCAGCCAACTGGGAATTTGGGAGTTAAGAGATAGATTGTATTGTTCCATATCTGGCTTTTTCTTTTAATTAAACTTATTCTAAGATAATTGTAGATTCGCATGCAGTTGTAACAAATAATACAGAGAGATGCTATGTGCCCTTTACTCAATTTCCTGCAATGGCGACTTCTCACAAACCACAGTAAATATCACAACAGCATGCTGACATTGATACAGTCAAGCTACAGAACATCTCCATCCCGCAAAGGTCCCTCGTGGCACCCTTTTATAGCCACATCCACTTTTCATCCTCACTCCCCCGCAACCCCTGGCAACCACTAATTTGTTCTCCATTTCTAAAATTTTGTCATTTCAAGGTTATTTTGTGAATAGAATAATAAAGTACATAACTTCTTAGGATTCACTTTTTCATTTTGCATAATTCTATAGTTGGGTATAGTAGTCCACAGTATGGAAATACCACAGTATGTCTAACAAGTCATCTGCTGAAGGATATCTGCGTTGTTTCCAGTTTTTGATGATTAAGAATAAAGCTGCTTTAAAACTCCATGTACAGGTTTTGTGTAAACCTAAGTCTTCGTTTCTCTGAGACAAGGGCCCAGGAATGCAATCGCTGAGCTGTATGGAAATTGCAAGTTTTTAAAGAGAATGCGGAAATGTTTTCCAGAGTGACTGTAGCATTTTACATTCCCACCAGCAGTGTAGGAGAGATCCAGTCTCTCAGCATTCATGTCAGCATGTAGCGTTGTCACCATTTAAAAAATTTTAGACTTTCTGTTAAGTTTGTAGCGATGATACTTCACTGTGGTTTTTAGTTTGCTTTTGTCTAATGGCTAATGTTGTTTCATGGGCTTATTTGTCATCTATATATCCCATTCAGTGAAATGTGAAATGTCTCTTCTTGTCTTTTGGCTATTTTCTTGGCCTTTTTTTTTTTTAGACCGTCTCTCACTTTGTAACCCAAGCTGAAGTGCGGTAGCGCCATCTCGGCTCACTGCAACCTCCACCTCCCAGGCTCAAGCGATTCTCATGCCTCAGCCTCCTGAGTAGCTGGGACTACAGTCTCGGGCCACCGTGCCCGGCTAATTTTTTGTATTTTAATAGAGACAGAGTTTCACCATGCTGCCCAGGGTGGTCTCAAATTCCTGAGCTCAGGCAATCTACCCACCTCAGTTTCCCAAAGTGCTGGGATTACAGGCCTGAACCACCGCTCCCAGCCACTTTTTTTTTTTTTTTTTTTGAGATGGAATCTTGCTCCATTGTTCAAGCTGTAGTACAGTAGTGCAATCTCAACTCACTGCAACCTCGGCCTCCCAGGTTCAAGCAATTCTCCTGCCTCAGTCTCCTGAGTAGCTTGGATTACAGGCACCTGTCACCACGCCCAGCTAATTTTGTTTTAATTTTATTATTATTTTTTTTTTAGTAGAGATGGGGTTTTACCATGCTGGCCTCCCAAAGTGCTGAGATTATGGGTGTGAGCCACAGTGCCTGGCCTGGTTTGTTTTTGAGACAGGGTCTCACTCTGTTGCCCACCCCCGGAGTGCAGTGGTGTGACCACAGTTCACTGCAGCCTCAACTTCCTAGGTTAAGTCATCCTCCCACCTCAACCTCCTGAGTAGCTGTGCCCAGCTATTTTTTTCTCATGGTAACAATAAGGTTTTACTATGCTGCCCTGGCTGGTCTCAAACTCCTAGGCTCATCTGATCCTCCTGTCTTGGCATACCGAAGTGCTGAAATTATAGGCATGAGCCACAAGGCCTGGCCAGGGATATTTTAAAATTCCAGTTTTATTTATTTATACTGTGTTTGAGTCTATTTCTTTGTATAGACTTTTTAGTGGTTGCTCTATGTACTGCATTTTATGTATTACAGCTTACTATTGTCATTTTACTAGTTCTAATGCAATATAAAAACCTAACATCTTCTTATGTCCCTTTACTCTGCACCATTTATACTCCAATTGCCTTAACTATTTTCTCTACATACTCTGAGAATCACATCAGATAGTGTTAAAATTTTTGTTTCAACCATCAAATATAATTTAGAAAGAGGAGAATAAAGTCTATTTTATTTGCTCATAGTTTTGTTCACTATGTTCTTTCTTCCTGATAGTACAAGGTTTCTTCTTGTATCATTTCTTTTTGATTTAGATAAATTCCTTTAGCCATTCTTTGAGAATGGGTCTGCTGGCAAAAATTTTCTTAGTTTTGCTTTATCTGAGAACATCTTGATTCTCCTTCATTCCTGAAGGATATTTTCACTAAATCAAGAATTCTGGATTAAAAATTCTTATCTTTCAGTACTTGAAAAATACCGTGCCACTACTTTCTGGCCTTAATGCTATCTGATAAGATATCCACTGTCATTCAGATTTTTTTCCTTATAGGTAACATGTAATTTCTCTTTCCCTGCTGTCAAGATTTTTTTCTTTGACTTTAGTTTTCAGAATTTTGACTAAGATGTTTCTTGGTATGGGATTCTTTGGATATATCTTATTTGGAATTCATTCAGCTTTTTTATTTATATATATATATTTTTTATCTCCTGCCAAATTTGAGACATTTTCAGTCATTACTTATTTGAGTACTTTTTCAGCCTCACCCTCTTCTCTTCTCCTTTTGGGACTCTGATGACATGAATATTAGAGTTTCTCTTATAGTTCCATAGGCCCTTGAGGGTTCTGTTCATTTTGGGGTTATTTTTGGGGTTTTTTAAAGCCTCTCTGTTATTCAGATGAGTCATTTCTATTGTCCTATGTTCCAGCTTATTGAACTGTCCCCTCTATTTCACCTTTTAGCCCACTGATTGAGCTTTTTATTTTAGTTATCGTATTTTTCTTTTTTTGAGACAGAGTTTTGCTCTTGTTGCCCAGGCTGCAATGCAATGGCATGATCTTGGCTCACCGGAACCTCCTCCTCCTGGGTTCAAGCAATTGTCCTGCCTCAGCCTCCCAAGTACCTAGAATTACAGGCATGCACCACCACACTCAGCTAATTTTGTATTTTAGTAGAGATGGGGTTTCTCCATGTTGGTCAGGCTGGTCTCAAACTCCTGACCTCAGGTGATCCACCTGCCTCGGTCTCCCAGAGTGCTGGGATTACAGATGTGAGCCACTGCGCCCAGCTCAATTATTGTATTTTTAAACTCTAAAATTCCCATTTGGTTCTTCTTTATATCTTGTATTTCTTTGCTAAGAATTTCAATCCCTTTGCTGAGACTTTTTATTTTTCATTTGTTTCAGGCATGTTTATAATTGCCTGTGGGAGCACTTTTATAGTGGCTGCTTTAAAAATCTGTTTGTTTGTTTTTCTGTTGGCATCTATTGTCTTCTCTAACCCAGTGTTAGGTCTTTCTGGTTCTTGGTAAGATAAGTGATTTTCTACTGAAACTCGGTCATTTTTATATTATGTCATCAGACTCTGGATCTTATTTAAACCTTTTGTTTTACCTGTTTTTCTCTAGAGTCACAGATGTATGAGGCAAAACAAAAAACCCAGGGAATTCACCACCATGTTTTTCCCCCAGATCCTGAGGTCCCCATGGGTTTGCTTTTTATCTCCACCTTTTAGCATTCTCTTACACTGGTTTTATACTTAGTGTCCAGGGTTTTTGGTTGTATTTAGTGGGAAAAGTCGGGTAAAGCACATCTACTCCACCTTTGAAGATGCAGAAGTCTTGTATCTGGCTTTTTATTTCAGTAGGGAAATTAGTGGGCCACCAGGCCCCTACTTGCCCGTGTGTCCACCTAGACCTCTATCTAGGGCGGGATTATTCTAGATGCAGTGATCTCCAAGACAAGTGCTGGTTGGCAGGCTCTGCTCCTGCAGACTGGGATGAAAAGGTAGGGTAGTAATTCAAGTAAAGATGGGATCTTTCTGCCCCTACAAGTTGATATGGTTTGGATCTGTGTCCCCAACAAATCTCATTTCAAACTGTAATCCCGAATGTTGGAGGTAGGGTCTGGTGGAGGTGAATGGATCATGAGGGTGGATTTTTCATGAATGGTTTAGTGCCATCCCCCTTAGTATTGTCTTGGTGATACTGAGTGAGTTCTCATGAGATCTTGTTGTTTAAGTGTGTAGCACCTTTCCCTCTCTCTCTTGTTAGTATTCTGGCCGTGTAGGATGTGTCTGCTTTCCTTTGCATTCTGCCATGATTAAAAGTTTTCTGAGGCCTCCCCAGAAGCAGAAGCCACTATGCTTCCTGTACAGCCTGCAGAATCGTGAGCCAATTAAACCTCTTTTCTTTATAAATTACTCAATCTCAGATATTTCTTTATAGCAGTATGAGAATGGGCTAAGACACAAATGTTCTTGTGGGTGGCCTTCAGGGATGCTCTGAGGTTTGAGGAGAGCAGGACATGCTGAAAATACCTGTGAAGAGAAAGGAGAAAGAGCAAGCCAGGAGACAGTAAGAAGACCAAGAGTTTCTCTTATTAGCAGTTTTAGTATACGTGAATATTGCACAATAATTTGGGTGGTTGTATACTTCAATTATAAATCACTTCTGATGGAAGGGAGTGGAGGTTGAGAATGGAAATGGTACTTCAAGTGAATGATAGAGAAAAAGCAAGACTGCACTATCAGATTTAAGGGAAAATAAATGTTGGGCAAAAATACCTAAGCCTCAGAAGCAAGCTCCACTGACTAGCAGTGCTACTTCCTGGTGAGTTGCTGTACTTTGCTGAGCCTGCCTCCTCACCTGAAACAGGGGAATGTGGATAGGAACACCCACAACACACACACACCCTGGGGCTTGGCTAAGATAGACTGTACATGTCTAGGGAGAAATCAGCATGGTGCCTGGTGGCTAGTCAGCTTGCATTAAGTCAGGGGGTGGCAGCTTAGGGGCCTTCATGTTAAGTCTGATCCAGGAAAAAGTATTTCTTTATCTGAAATCATTTTTTAAATGTGAGTTTTAAAAACTGGTGATTTCACATGGGAATCCAGATTCCGAGCTTTTCTCAAAGAGCAGAAGGATATGGTTACACTGGGCTGTTAGTGTTGGATGACATGTTGAACATGAGGTGCCTGCAGGAGCAGCTGGATTTGCGGATCTGGAGCTGAAGAGGGAGGTCAGACTGGAGACAGAGATGTGGGCATTGGCCAGAAATGGCCCTTGCAGCTGTGGGGGGAGAGTGTGCTGACCTAGGAGAGTGGGCAGGCAGAGGTGCGACCTGGTGGCCTGCATACTCCACCTGGTCAGCAGAAGATTTGGCCTGCGCGATGCTTTTTTAATATTTGGTTGAATTAGCAGCCAATTTTTGAAAATCAGGGCATTTCACATAGCAATGCTGACTGTGTAAAAGGCCAAAGGTCTGGCAACATGGGGTTCCATCTGGGCCGGCAGCAGCCTGCGCTGCGGCTGAGCGGAGGCTGCCCCCTGCAGGTGGTGCATGCATCTGACTATCAGCCCCACTCCTCTGCCTGGCCCACCTCCAAAAAAGGTAACTGTCAGATTTCCGGTTTATTTTACTGGACGGAGTTTTTCTGAATTGCAAAACATGAAGGAAGAAGGGGGAGGTTTTGATGGTGGTGGGCAGAGTTATGATGTCCAATTCATTCTAGACTTTCTGAGTTCTCCATGGGATAGCTAAGTGGAGGGGCCTGATTGCCAATGGAAGATGCAGTAGGCCGCTCAAGATGGAGATAAAGGTTTGGAAACCATAGGCCATTTATTATCACTGAAATCATGGGAACGAATTCAATTGCCCAGGAGATGTAGACTGAAAGGATAAGCAGGCCTAGGACACATCATAGGAGGAGGAGACTTTGCAAAGGTGATGAAGACAGAGGTGGATGATCCAGAAGGTGTGATTGCAGAGAATCCAAAGTTGCAGCATGTTCCAAGAGGAAGATGTGGCCAAAAGGGTCTAATAGCTCCCAGCAGTCAAGCAAAAAGCAGACTAAGAAATGCGTAATCAACTTAATGACGAGGTCATTTTTGACCCTGGAGAGAACCCAGTTCATGGATTAATCAGGGTAGAGGCCAGCTTGTGCTGATGTAATAAGTGAATAGACAATAAGTGGAGACAGAAAGTGTAGATAACCCTTTCGAGCTATCTTCTGTGCAGAAGAGGCAAGAGTGCACAGGTGAGGACTATGGATGTTCGAGGCTGACAGCCTGGGTTCAAATCCCAGCTCTGCTAATGTTTAACTACATGATCTTGGGCATGTGACTTACCCTCTTTATATCTCCATGAAACAAGAGGAATTCAGATTATTGTCTGTTTCATGGGACTGAATGGAATAATGCTGGTCAAGTACTTAGCACAATGCCCACACTCAGAAGAGTGCAATATAATTTCGTTACTATTAACTTAAGGTGATAGATGCATTGTTAAAAAATCCAAATGAAAACTGAAATGTTAATAGTAAATTATGAGTCTCCATCCCATCCCTGTGCCTTGGTTCCTGTCTCAGGTTCTGTGTGGCCTTCCAGAGATCCTCTGAGGTTTGAGGAGAGTGGGACTTCACTGGAAATACCTGTGAAGAGGAAGGGAGAAAGAGCGAGCCGGGAGACAGTAAGATGCAAGGGCATCAGGGGGAATGAAAGTAACTGGCTTCCTGGGGACTCCAGCAGCCAGGCTGCTTAAAGAGGCAAGACACAAACTGGCAGTTCTGGGCATTAAGGACAGAGCCCGAGGAACATCTCCTCAGCAGGGGTGGAGATTTGTTGCATCAGTGGCCCCAATAAATGGCCTGCTTGTTCCCATCCTCTTTGTACTGACTTGGAAGCTCTTCCCATCAAGAAGTGAAGTCTAGTTCCCATGCCTTGATGTAAGGCCTTACATCACGAATAACTGGCACAGTGTTCTTACATACTCATTCTTTCTCCCCACACCCCAACCCTTTCCTCTGCCATGTAAACAAGCCTAGGCTAGCTTGATGGAGTGATGAGGCCCATGGAGGAAGCCAAGGCTCTGCTACCAGACAAGCAACCAACCCCCAGAAGCAGATCTTCCCTAGTGACCTGCAGCTGCCCACAGATGCACAAGGGTGCCCAGAAGAGACCAAAAGAACTACCCACCTGAGCGAAGCCCCAAGTTGCTGTCGCACAGAATCATGGCATAAATAAGTGGTTGTTGTGTTAAGTTGCTAAGTGTTGGGGTGACTTGTTATGCAACAGTGTTATTATGCAAATGTGCGTTGCATTTGACATCTCACACATTACATTTATCCCATCTCTACAATCACTGTGGGAGGTGGAATTCAACAGTTCTAAATCAAAAAAATGTTTAAAATTACTGAAAATTTGGGTGGAGGAAGAGAAAGGAAAGATGAAGCACTTTGTACTATATATAATATCCACAAGATAAGCTTACAAATGACAGATCAAATTAATCAAATAGGATGTACTCAGTGCTGTAACTAGAGGTCATCAATGTTCTTAATGTTGATATGACAGTGTTTATTGACTCCATTATTCTACCTTGTTGAAGTATATAGAAAAATTTTCCCCAAATAATTTCTACCTTGGTACCCTTTAGCAAATTTTCCATGAAGTCTTAAGTTCTTTCTTCATAAATTCTTCCTGCATAGGAGATTTGGGGCCACTAACAAGCATGGCTAAGAAAGGAAACTATGGTCATTAGCAGCCCTCAAACTGCTAGTTATTAAATGTGAACATAAGCTCTTAAACAAGGTGTGTGGGTACAGAAAAGCTCATTTTCTCCCATTGAATCCTCCTGAGAGTTGATGTGGCCATCAATTTCTTCTTCCATGAGGACACAGTTGTAGACATCATTGGAAGGGCAGGTGTGGCAGTCAAAAGGCACTCTCTTGCCTTTCTTGGAAAAACCAAACAGAACATTTTGAATACTTTCAGTGTAGTTCCTGCAGAAATTGCATCAAGGGAATCAAAATAGAGAAGTAAATTAACAAGTGCCCATGCCAATGATGCCCTTATCATTCTGAGGGGTCAGCACTAGTGTGAATTTTACAGCTGAGGAAACTGCACAGCAGAGAAGTTCCTTCACTTGCCCAATGCCCTCCTGAGGAAGTGGCAGAATCAGTCTGTGAACTCAATCCGTCCCACCTCCTATACTCTCTCCTTTGTAGGGCAAACTTATTTTGTGGCAAATGTTCATTTTCTATTTAAAGAGACCTTTCAAAATAAATGAACTTTAAAACATGGGTTGATTTAAAGAAAGGTTTTACGTAAAGAACAGAGCCTGTGGGTCATAGGTATGGCAAAGCTATCATGTAAGTGGCGTGGCCTTGCTGAGACTGGAGACACACAGGGAGGAGCCCAGGAGGGGGAGCTGGGTGTGGCCCCCACTCTGCCTGTGACCTGCCCACAGCCCCTCTTGGCTGAAGCACCCTCCACACCAGTGTGATTTTTTACTTCTGGGCTTCAGCTTCCTGTGGGTCAAGATAAAACTTGGCCCAGATGGTCTCCAAGGGTCCTCCCAGCTGTCAGAAACAGTCATGCTGTGAACAGCTATTTTTGCTCTGTATTTAAGTGCAAGGGCCAGGCCTATTGGGAAAGGCCATTAAGTACAATCAAATCTTCCAAGATGAAAATATAGGTTCCCACCCACATGCCACCTTCTTTAAATACATTGGCAAGTCCAGAATGTCAGCAATTAGTAACTGGGTCCAAGCCACTGTAATGAGATTTGGACTCAGCAGTGAAGGAGAAATTCTTCCCCTGACTAATCTGGTTAGTGAAGCAGTTCAAGGTTGCACACACTGAAAAATATTCCACTAAGGTCATTATAAGTACAAATAAAATAGACTCTGCTCACAAATAAAAGTGGTGGGTCACATGTGTATCTTTCTACTTTATTTTTTGAAAAAAAGTTTTTTAGACTTCTTTTGAAAGAGATCCTCTTGACCTCATACTAAAGTTTCACCTTCAAAGGCAAATGAGGTGGCGGTTATGTTTAGGTGGGGAAAGTCCAGTGAAGGGTTGGGTAACTGCAGAAACTGCTACATATGTATAGATATTTCCAGATAATTTAGGCAAGCTTGTTGGGGAGGGAAGCAAACTACACAGCCTTTCTAAACAATAGCATTTGTGTGTACGTGGTCTGTTTTTTAATTGGCTACTTTGAGTCAGAGAAGCTACACGGTGTGTGCCGGTTAAGGGTACTGACCCTAGGGGCTCAACCAGTTCTTGTACTTACAAGTTCTGTGGCCTTGAGCAAGTTACTTAGCCTTTTTGCACCTCAGTTTCATCGTCAGTAAAATGGAGGTAATAAGAGCATATCATTCACAGAATTATCATGAAGGTTAAAAGAATGAACATGTTAAAGTGCTTAGAGCAATATTCACCATACAGTAAATGCTTTATGTGTGAACTATATTCTTATCTGTGAAACAGTGTCAACTTTCCCTCTAAACTGCTTTGGAAGCACCGTATACCTAATAACATGTGTCTTATAAAGCCATGCTACCTTATACAATGCTAAGTGCACATTTCCTTGTATATTAAGCAAAACTGGAAAGCCTTGGGGGTGGGTACTTTATAGCTAAAATGTGTCTAGGACATCATCTAGTCTAAAAGTGTCATTTTGTAAACAAAGCAATTGAGACAAGAGAGATGAGGTGACTTGTCTAGGGCTATGGAACAAGTTATAACCTGGCAGCCAAATCCAGATGAGAACAAGGGTACTATTTACATTACCTCCTTTATTCCCAATGGATTCTTAGTGTTTCACGTATGAAAAGAAATTGGAAACCAGGAATTATGATACTTGGGATCTCTGACTCACACTCTACCACAGGCCTCTCTCCTAGCCTTCAAATCTGTAGCAGGTCTATCTGGACATTTGTTTTCTTTGTTTTTGAAACACTAGGCAACACTCTCTCTTTTCTAACCACAGTTGTACTTCCTTTTAGGGAACTCTACATCACTGCGTGTTCCTGGAGCAACTGTCAATCAAAGTGACTCCCCCAGCCTAGGGCTGGCCCAGGGCCTGAGAAGGCCCATAGGACTCCCTCTCTGATGGACTCCTGAGCAGAGCACTGTGAACCAAGGACACAGCCAGAGCTCCCCCATTCTCACGTGTGCCAGGTGAGGTGGCCAGGTGCTCCTACTGAGGGAGGCCTGCTTTGTGCCCTGAGCCCTGAGCTATTGTTTTCAAGCCTGGTCTTGCAGTCTTGTTTACTCTATGAGCTACACAAAAGGCCTCGAATGAAATCCCTTTTGGCTTAAGTTAGCCAGCTTTGGTTCTGTCACTTCACCTATTGACTCAGCCACTGTGAAAGTTCCTGGCAGGTAGAAAGATGGCAGTGGAGAATGTTAGTGGAGGGGCCTGCTGAAGAGGATTCCGGAGGAAGAGAAGTCCTGAGCTGTGAGCTGAATAAAACTAAGGGATCTTTTTGAATCATTAAAGACAAGGCTCAGAAGCAGGAAGAAGGAGAAATAGGGATTCTGTCAAGCCAAGCAGTTGGCATACTGAAGTTCCTAAGGGAGAAAGGGATGTCAAGGAAACAAGACAAGATGCTGTCCTGTACTTGAGGATTAGGAAAATGAAAAATGAGAAACTGAAAGAGGAAAATGTCCAAGGACTCAGTAGGGGCTCCACCAATCGTCACAGCGAAACAATACTTTACAGGCACCCCTTAAAAGTGAAACCAAAAATTGTTTCCAGGGCAGTCTGGACAACAGAAGTCAGCATTCATTTACTGTTTCCTTCATTCATTCAGCTTCCATGCATCTGCTAAACACCTGCCACGTGCTGGATGTCGAGCTAGATGGTGGGTACGGAGATCACACCACCTCCCCTCCCCTCACATTATTTGCCATCCAACAAGGAAGAGGGATGAGAAGACAAGATCATCACAGCCAGAGAGGCAGGTGAGTGAGTGTGGAGGAGACAAAGACGTAAAGCAATGGTTCCCACAGGAAACCAAGTGGTGGGAGCATCCAGCTTCAACAGCAGGAGGAGGGCTTGCGAGGACTCCGGGAGAGCTGCCTGCATGTGCGCAGCAGATTTGTTTTCCTTTAATTTGGGCTCTTGTCTCATTTTGGGCTTTAGTGTTAGGAAAAGTAGCATGGGCCGGGGCAGAGGGGGGTAAGATAGGCTTTGCTCTGGTTCCCAACAGCTTGCAGGTTTGACAGCCAGGACCCCGAGGGATATGTGCAAAACCCTCCTACCAAAGTGTGGGTCCCAGACCAGCAGCATAGACCTCTCCTGGGAGCTTGTTAGAAATACAGACATCAGGCCCCATCCAAGACCCACTGTATCACAGTCTGCACTTTAACAAGGTTCCAGGTGACCTGTAAGCAGGTTAACATTTGAGCGCATCAGTGTGATGATTGATGCTAGTGAAAAAGCACTTCACTAGTTAAAGCCTTAGTGAAGTACTGAGTTATTCATTTAAGGGTATGTTATTTGGAAGGACTCAGGTCAGGAACTGGGGGAATGGTGCAGGGGTAGGGGAGGGCTCAGTAGGACAGGTTCCTTTGGGTTGGATGTACCATAGAGTTACCTAATAAAATACAGAATGCTCAAATGTGAATTTCAAATATGCAGTGAAAAACCTTTTAGTCTAAGTATGTCCCAAATGTTACATAGGACATACTTATTATTATTACAATTACTTGAGACAGAATCTTGCTTTGTTGCCCAGGCTGTAGTGCAGCGGTGCCATCTCTGCTCACTGCAGTCTCCGCCTCCTGGGTTCCAGCAATTCTCCTGCCTCAGCCTCCTGAATAGCTGGGATTATAGGTGTATGCCACCACGCCTGGCTAATTTTTGTATTTTTAGTAGAGACATATTTTCACCATGTGGCCAGGCTGGTCTCAAATTCCTGACCTCAGGCGATCTGCCCACCTCAGCCTCCCAAAATGCTGGGATTATAGGCGTGAGCCACTGTGCCCAGGCAGACATACTTATACTAAAAAAGTTACTCATTATTTTTCTGAAATTCACATTTAACTGAGGATCCTGTATTTTTATTTGCTAAATCTGGCAACCTTAGTTTACCAGGATGTTGGTGTTACTTTACAACGTCTAAAAGGGCTTGAAGCTATTAAAATAAAGAGATTAATGAAGAATAACCAAAATAATTGAATGGGTCATTTAAATTTGGGCATAACAAGCAAATTAACTTGGGAACATGTGTATAATTTTTTCCAGTATTTTCAATGCAGATATGAATCTAGTTGAATCACTAATATCTCCCCCACAAAAGAGTAAAAGCTGAAGATGGCAGATGGTTAAGTAAACGGTATTGGAAAAATAAAGCCGACTCTCTATCTAACATCATATGGATTAAAGACCTAAAAGTGAAAGACAAACTTGAAAAGTTAATAGAGGAGAACGTAGGAGAATATCTTAGTTACTCAGGTGAAGGGAAGAACTTCTCAAATTAAAATTTAAAAACATTTACGATCCAGCAATCTCATCCGTGGGTGTATGTTCTAGGGAATTTAAATCCAAAGGTATGTCAAGAGATATCTGCACTCTTGTGTTTGTTTCAGCATTATTCACAATAGCCAGGAAATGGAAGCAACCTAAATACCCATCAGCGAAGGGATGGATAAAGAAAACCTGGTACATACATACACACAATGGAGTACTAGACAGCCTTAAAAAGGAAGGAAATCCTGTCATTTGTGACAACATGGATGGAACTTGAGGATATTGTGCTAAATGAAATAAGCCAGACACAGAAAGACAAATACTATATAATCTCACTTATTTGTGGAATCTAAATAAGTCGATCTCATAGAAACAGAGAGAATAGTGGTTGCCAAGGGCTAGGGAGAGGGAAGAATAGGGAAAGGAAAGATGTTGATCAGAGGGTACAAAGTTTCAGTTAGGCTTCAGGAATATGTTTTAGTGAGCTATTGCACTGCACAGTGACCACAGTTAATAATAATGCGTTGTAAAAATTGCTAAAAAACAGATTTTTATCACCAAAAATAAGTTGGTGAGGTAATAGATATGCTAAGTAGCTTGACTTAATCTTTCTACATTGTATACATAGATCAAAACATCACATTGCGCCCCATAAATAACACAATTATTGGCTGGGCATGGCGGCTCACACCTGTAATCCCAGCACTTTGGGAGGCTGAGGCAGGCTGATCACTTGAAGTCAGGAGTTCGAGATGAGCCTGAGCAACATGGTGAAACCTTGTCTCTGCTAAAAATATGAAAATTAGACGGGTATGGTGGCGTGCGCCTATAGTCCCAGCTACTGTGAGGCTGAGACAGGAGAATCACTTGAACCCGGGAGATGGAGGCTACAGTGAGCTGAGATTGCGCCACTGCACTCCAGCCTGGGTGACAAAGCAAGACTCTGTCTCTAAAAAACAAAACAAAACACACAATTATTATTTGTCAATTAAAAATAAATTTAAAACAAATTTAAAAACAAAAGCCATAAGGCCAATAAACAAATTTGGTTATGTAAAAATCAAGAATTTCCTTTCTACAAAGGACACCATGAGCATTGGAGAAGACAAAGAAGACATGAAAATATTTGCCAAAGACAAATGGAAGCTGATTTGTAAAGGGTATAAGAAACTCTTGAAAATCAACAAGAAAGAATAACTAATAACTATCCTAATAGAAAAAAAAAAAAAAGGCCGGGAGCAGTAGGCAGTGGCTCACACCTCTAATCACTTTGGGAGGCCAAGGTGGGCAGATCACCTGAGGTCAGGAGTTTGAGACCAGCCTAGCCAACCATGGCCAACATGGTAAAACCCAGTCTCTGCTAAAAATGCAAAAATTAGCTGGGCATGGTGGTGGGCGCCTGTAATCCCAGCTACTCAAGAGGCTGAGGCAGGACAATCTCTTGATCCTGGGAGGCAGAGGTTTCAGTAAGCTGAGATAGTGCCACTGCACTCCATCCTGGGCAACAGAGAAGACTCCATCAAAATAAAAAAAGAGTGGACAAAGGATATGAATAGGGAATTGACATAAAGAGAATCTCAAAAAGCCAATACGCTCATTGAAGAGAGGCTCAAAATCATTAGTAGTCAGAGAAAGGCACAAATAAATAACATGGGCACATCACTTTATAGCAGACTATGCTAGGCTGCACTGGACTGGGGCGTGGATAGCTCAGCAGTGGGAGTGCTGGCAGGTGGGCACTGTGGGTAACGTCCTACCTCTCTGGGGGGTGGGCAGCCACAGCTCCATGGAGGTCAGCACACAACCCCATGGCTGGTGTCTCCCTTTCCAGCTCTCACACAGGTCCAGAGGGGCAGCACATTCTTTGTGGTTGGATGTCCAGGTGTCCTGAATGTCCATCTCCATGGGAGTGGAAGGTATGATATGTTAGATACACCATGGAAAGTCATGCAGAATTGGAAGCCAAGCTCAGAAGTACTCAAAACAACAGGATGGCTCTTACAGACAGGGTGCCGGGGGGGAACACAGTGAAACACAGAATGAAATCAACAATACAGTCCACTTAGATGTATTTAAAAATGTAGGCATACCAAACAAAAAGTATTTTATTCAAAAACATAAACTATAAACAGAATAGATAGGTTGAATTTGCTTGGAAGGAGCATGGGGGAGGAATCCAGAGATACAGAAAATGATAAGTAAAAAATACCAAAACAGTAAATAATAAAAGATAATAAAAATAATAGTACTAAGTAAATAGGAGACAATAAAATAATAAGTAAATAAGAAAGAAGAAAAATAGAAATAAAAGAAGAAAACAAGCATCCCTCAGCCAACCATATAAAGTGCCGCAAAATTAGGAGGGTAATTGGCACAGCCCTCTGCACTTGAAGTCCAAGAGTAAACATGTGAATATGGAAATAAGAAGCCAGGTGCGGTGGTGCACGCCTGTAATCCCAACACTTTGGGAGGCCGAGGCGGGTGAATCACCTGAGGTCAGGAGTTCGAGACCAACCTGGCCAACATAGTGAAACCCCGTCTCTATTAAAAATACAAAAAAAATTAGCTGGGCATGGTGGCAGGCACCTGTAATCCCAGCTACTTGGGAGGCTGAGGCAGGAGAATCACTTGAATCCAGGAGGTGGAGGTTGCAGTGAGCCGAGATCATACCATTGCACTCCAGTCTGGGCAACAGAGCAAGACTCCATTTCTATAAATAAATAAGTAAGCAACCACAGGGGTCTGAAGTCACTGTCCTCACACCTTTGGGGGCTTACCCTAAGGTTCTCACTTCCTATTGCTCAGCTCTTCTCTGGAGCTCCAGCTTGGTTGCCCAAGGCTGCTATTGTCATTTGCAGTCCCAGCCTCTGTGCAGTTTGCACATCTATGCCTTGCTTCTACTGCTGAGAGGTGGTTCTCTTCTCGGTCCCCTCAGGCAGGCAATCCCATCAATCACAGGGTGCTGAGCTCAGCCCCACTCTCTGTGACTCATGTATTTGTGCTGTTTGCAGTCTAGGGGTTGACCAGTGGGACTTGACCGGAGATGCAGAGCACCACAAAACTCTCCTCCTTCCCTAACATTCTCCTGCAGCCTTGGACGGGGAAGGGAGTATCTGAATCTGTATTCTAAGATAACTACTCAGGTGTCTCTTAGGAACTTCACAGGCTGAAAACACTGATGTTCAAAATAAAGAAATAAAAATTTGTAAGATATGGGTTGAACATCTCTAATCCAAAAATCAAAAATCTGAAACTTTTTGAGTTCTATAATGATGCTGCAGCGTCCACATGGGTGGTTGAGAAAGTAACCCCTTTGCTTTCTGATGGTTCAAGGCATGCATGCTTTGCTTCATGCACAAAATTATTTCAAATATTGGCTGGGCATGGTGGCTCATGCCAAATCCCAGCACTTTGGGAGGGTGAGGCAGGCTGATCACTTGAGGCCAGAAGTTCAAGACCAGCCTGGCCAACATGGCAAAACCCATCTCTACTAAAAATACGAAATGAGCAGGGCGTGGTGGCGTGCACCTGCTGCTCGGGAGGCTGAGGCATGACAATCACTTGAACCCAGGAGGCAGGGGTTGCAGTGAGCCAAGATCGCACCAATGCACTCCAGCCTGGGTGACAGAGACTCTGTCTCAAAAAAAAAATTATTTCAAATATTGTACAAAATCACCTTCAGGCTATGTGTATGAAGTATAAATGAAATATAAACGAATTTCATGTTTGGACAATAACTGGTTAGAGGATATTAAGGGAGAGAAAATCTCTTTACAATTACAAAAAAGAAGATAAAATATTTAGGAACAAACTTAACAAGAAATATGCAAAACCCACATTAACCCCCCCGAAAGACACAGAAAAAGATATGAACAAATGGAAAGACATTCTTTATTCTTGGACAGGATGGCAACATCAGAAAGATGCCAGTCCTACTTAAGTTAATTTATAAATTTTAAACAATCCCAGTAAAAATAGCAACAAGCTCCTTTGTGGAGTGAGATAATTGATACTAAAGCTCTTATTTTACAAATGCAAGAAGAGCCTTTAATGTCTCATAGGCAAGAATGCTTTACCAGACATGAAAGCATACGTTTTAAACAGTGTGCTACTGGCACATAAATAGACAAACAGACCAGTGAAACAGAATAGAAAGTCTAAAAATAGACCCACACTCATATAGAAATTTAGTATTTGATAAAGGTGGCATCTCAAATCAACTGGGACAAAGGTGGATTTTTAAACAAATAACCCCAGACAACTGGTAAGTTGTCTGGAAAAGATCTTTGTAAAAAGGTCCACACCTTATATCTTCCTTACACATGAACAAATTCCAAATGGATCAGAGATCTAGACATAAAAAAGGAAACCAGGCTAGGCGTGGTGGCTCATGCCTATAATCCCAGCACCTTGGGAGGCCACGGCAGGAGAAACGCTTGAGGGCAGGAGTTTGAGACCAGTCTGGGCATCATAAAAATACCCTGTCCCTACAAAAAACATTCAAAAATTACTTGGGTGTGGTGGTGTGCACCTGTAGTCTTAGCTACTGAGGTGGCCAAGGCAGGAGAATTCCTTGACCACAGGAGTTTGAGGCTGCAGTAAGCTATGATCTCACCACTGGACTCTAGCCTAGGTAACAGAGCAAGACCCTGTCTCTTAAAAAAAAGAAGAAAAGAAAAGGAAATCATACAACTACTAGAAAACCATAACAAATAACTCTCCAGTCTCTCTAGACTCTCAGATGCTGGGATTTAAATAATTCTTTGGCAAAGCAACTTAAGGCAGACTGTCTGCCTAAGAGCAAATCCATTCTTTATGGTTTTCAAACCACCTCTGGCCTCACTTAGCTGTGCAGCATGGAACAAAACTGTGATCTCCACAATGTATTAAAGCCATATTTGCGGAAGGGATTGCCAGGGCTCCTCCTCATGGCCATTCTGCTAGACTACATTTCCCAGACATCCTTGCAGCCTCTTAGGCTTGTGAGTCTGAGTTCTGGCCAATGGAGTGTGGAGGGAAGTGCTATGTACTGCGACCACGCCAGACCTAGAAAACTTTCTCTCTCTCTCTCTCTCTTTCTCTCCTTCTCTCCTCTCTTTTTCTTCCCTCTCCTCTTCTCTCTCTCTCTCTCTCTCTCTCTCTCTCTCTCTCTCTCTCTCTCTCTCTCTCTCCTCGTCCCTTGTATACCAACCAGGTGAAGAGTGGAGGATGTAGAGCCACACAATGGAAAGAGCCTGGGTCCCCCAAATGACTACATAGAGCAGAGTAACCCCTGCCATCACCAACAATTTGCATTGGTCTGTGAAGCAAATAAGAGATAACCTCTTAGTTGGGTTAAGCCACTGAGATTTGGGTTTGTCTGTGACAGAAGCTAGCGTTACTTGCTCTGACTAATATGGTATTCGAACTGTTGCTACTGCAGCAGAAAACTCTTTCAATCCTTCAGAATCTTTTAGTTCTCTCGTGCCTCAGTATATAATGTGATATGTCAACAAAAGAACATGCAAATTTTCAGCCAAATACAGCAATGTGTACGCACATCTAGGCTACTGCCTGTCAGTGCCAAGAGGACTGTAAGAAGAGAGGGCTGGGAGGACCTGGGCATGTGACAAAGGACAAAATGCTGGAAGAGACAACATTCTGGCACCAAAAGCTGTTCACAAAGACCAAGTTCGAAAATGTTGGAACCAACATGTAGTTCAACCTCTAAGTTAAAGCTTTCTATGTTTATTTGGAGATGAAACCAAAACGTAGGGAGCACTGTTACAGGTGTGAAAAGGCTACTGTGATTAAGTAGTGCAACCAAGTCACATTATGAAGAGATGGCAGCCTGGATGGGAAGGGAGCCAGTTAGTCAGGCAAAGCTGGTATGGGTGTAGTAACATTTAGGATTAATTTCTCTTCTATCCTTCCTCTCTTCCTTCCTTCCTTCCTGCCTGCCTGCCTGCCTGCCTTCCTGCCTGCCTTCCTTCTTTCTTTCTTTCTTTTTTTTTTTTTTTTTTTTTTTTTGAGACAGAGTCTTGCTCTGTCGCCAGGCTGGAGTGAAGTGGCGTGATCTTGGCTCATTGCAACCTATGCCTCCTGGGTTCAAGCAATTGTCTTGCCTCAGCCTCCCGAATAGCTGGGACTACAGTCACATACCACCATGGCCAGCTAATTTTTGTATTTTTAGTAGAGAGGGGGTTTCACAATATTGGTCAGGCTGGTCTTGAACTCCTAACTTCAGGTGTTCCACCTGCCTTGACCTCCCAAAGTGCTGGGATTACAGGCATGAGCCACTGTGCCCAGTCCTTTTTCTTTTCCCTCCCTCGCTTCCTACCTTCCCCTCCCTCCCTCTTTCTCTTTCTTTCTTCTTTCTTTCTTTCTTTTTCTTTCTCTTCCTTCTTTCTTTCTCTCTTCTCTCTCTCTCTCTTTCTTTCTTGTCTTGCTTTGTCACCAGGCTGGAGTGCAATGGCACGACCTCGGCTCCTGCAACCTCTGCCTCCTGGGTTCAAGCAATTCTCCTGCCTCAGCCTCCTGAGGCTCCCACCACCACCCCTGGCTAATTTTTTGTGTTTTTAGTAGAGACAGGGTTTCACCATGTTGGTCAGGCTGGTCTCGAACTCCTGACCTCAAGTGATCCTCCCGCCTTGGCCTCCCAAAGTGCTGGGATTACAGGCATGAGCCACCATGCCCAGCCTATTTACATATATCTTTATTATGTATTATATCTGTATTTATCGGCTTGCTTATTGTTTAGAATGGCACTGTCTGATAAGGTAGCCATTAACCACTCATGGCTATTGACCAGCTGAAGTATGACTTGTCTGAAATGAGATGTGCTGTGTCAAATACACACTGGATTTTGAAGACTCAGCCTACAAAAAGAATATAAATTATCTTAGTCATTTTATATTGATTATATGTTGAAATGAGAATGTTTTGGATATATTGGGTTAATCACAATTTATTATTAAAATTAATTTCATTTGTTTCTTTTAACTTTATTAATGTGTCTACTAGAATTTTTGTTTGCTTGTTTTTTGAGACAGGGTCTTGCTCTGTCACCCAGGCTGGAGTGCAGTGGAATAATCATGGCTCACTGCAGCATGGACCTCCCAGGCTCAAGCGCTCTCCCGCCTCAGTTTCCCAAGTAGCTGGGACTTTAGGCACATGCCACCAAACCTGGCTAATTTTTTTTGTTGGGGAGTCTTGCTATGTTGTCCAGGCCAACTAGAAAATTTTAGAGCCCACATGTGGCTTGGATTTGTGATTCCCACTCTATTTTCACTGGACAGTGCTGACGTGGGATGGAAGTTCCTGGAGAACAGGGACCTTGTCTGTCTTGTCCTTAGCATCTAGAAAAGCACTTGGTGCAGAGTACAGGTTTAATAACTATTTGTTGAATGGGACTCTGTGTTGGTTGAAAACTTGGCAGTAGGCATCTCTCTCCTCTTCTCTCTCTCACTCCTTATGTAACAAAAGTATCATTGTTATCAATGATATCCTTGTTCCCTGATATCACTGTTACAAAAGAAACTGACAGGCTTCCTTGTCTGAGTACTTAAGACTGTCCTGATTTAGTCCTTTCTGAATAGAAAAACCTATCTTTGCCACTATCTTCTGAAAATAACCTTCTTTTTTTTTTTTTTTTTTTTTTTTTTTTTTTTGTGAGATGGAGTCTCGCACTGTTGCCCAGGCTGGTGTGCAGTGGCACAACCTCAGCTCACTGCAACCTCCACCTCCTGGGTTCAAGCAGTTCTCTGCCTCAGCCTCCCGAGTAGCTGGGATTATAGGCACCCGCCACCACACCCGGCTAACTTCTGCATTTTTAGTAGAGATGGGTTGTCACCATGTTGGCTAGGCTGGTCTTGAACTCCTGACCTCATGATCCACCCGCCTCAGGCCTCCCAAAGTGCTGGGATCACAGGTGTGAGCCACCATGCCCGTCCCAGCCTTAATTCTTGTCCAAAGTAGTTAAGGCATTTAAAATGATCCATCTTGTGGACAAATTGGTTAATCTAATTAACCTGAGGGAGTGCTTGAAAGAAATCAGGGAAACAAAACAAAAATCATGCATCATAAGGGGAGATAGCGCATACTGGTGGCAAGAGCAGAGGCCTTGGGGTCAGCCAGGTGCCACATGCTTGACAGAGGGAAGGAGGAGAAGTAGACAGCAAGGTGACAAGCACTCAGAACAAGCTTTTCCGGTAGCCCAGGCAAGGCCCACTCGAGTGATCACCTGATATAGCAAATGCATCTGCCCAAGAAGACAGTCATGCATTCACTCCACACATCCATCCAGTGCCTTCCACATGCCAGGTATTGGGGGATACAGTGAGAATGAACAGGTGGCCACTCTTGTTGAAGCTTATGTATTAGCTCAAGGAGACAGAAAATAAGCAAAAAAGCACATAAATGGATAATATACACATTCTATAGACTTTAGTAGTGCATGCCCAGAGAAGGGAATCCGTGTTCTCTGTTAATTTTTAAAATCCTCAGTTTGAGGGATGAGCTGGGCAGTGGAATATTTTCTGAGAATAATTTCAGGATTTTTACCAATTGAGGATATTTAAGATAAACCTCTACAAAAATAAAATCCAGGCTCAACATGAGAACACAGAGGCCATCATCTAAAGGAGTGTTCAGAATGGGGCAGATTCAGTCACAGAGGGTTTCCAGATGAGTTCTGAGTCACATCCAGGAGCGTGCCATGGATGTGGAAGGGTTCTAACGCTTGCACACAAGTTGTGTCAAAACCTAGACAATGCTAGAATTATATTTCTAGACAGGGAAAAGTAATTTTGGATACCAATATTAGTGTTAGTACAAAATTAGTATAAAATGCACCTGCAGACTTGCTGGAGTTAATGTGATATCTGACACAGAATCAAAGCAAAGCATGAAACTCACTGGATCAGAAACTCTACAGCCTCAGAAGCCCTTGAACTCTCCAGTGTTCCAGGGCAGGAAACAGTGCTTGTCTCTTTGTTAGCTATGAGCACGCCTGAGCATTTTCTGGAAACTGCTAGTACTGCATTCCAGATTGCCTGCTCCAAACTAAAAGGAGACAGAAACAGACTGAGAAAAGGCATTGATTTAAAATCCCGCAGTTGCTGCAATACCAGGCTGGGTGAGCCCATGACAGGATTGTTTTGCTAAGACCTGACAAATCTACAAAGCAGGTTTCCATGCAATGGATAATGAGTTCCGGGCTTATATATTATGTAATAGTAAATTGGTGCTCACTGAGTTTCTGTAGGAGGAATGGGTGTGCTATTCACAAGTGTTGTCTTAGCAAAGAAGGAAACATTTTTTAAAAGAATGAGGATCTGTATGGGTACATGTGTAATTATATCATCTGTGTTCATTCATCCAGTCAGTCACCAAAGATCTCCTAGCGCCTTTTACAAAGTTAGTGCTGGGGACTCAAATCTGAAGAAAATTGGGTCCCTGATTCTAAGGAAACTTCAGTCTAGCTTGAGAGATCAACAAAGCAGCAAATAATTAGGGCACCACATGGTAAATGCCAAGAGAGCTTCAGACTCTTTCATATAGGCTCAAAGAGGAGGAAATAATGAATCCTGCCTGGCAAGGGATGGGAGGCAGGAAGGCTCCAGGAGGAGTGGGTATCTGGGTGGAGCATGGAAGGTTGAGGAAGAGTTTACCAGGCAAAGGAAGAGAGGGGAAGAGAGGAAATGACATATGCATGGCTCATCAGCAAAAGCATGTGGGGAGGTGCCAGCTGTGCTTAGAAGGGCAGTGTGAGTGGACAAGGAGAGCTGGGGGAAGATGAAGTTGATTTGGCCTGGGGTGTTAGTTTGGACATGGGTTCAGCTGTCCTAAACAATGTTCCAAAATCAGAGTGACGTTATAAAGAAAGATGTGTATTTCTCTTACATGACAGTATGCGCATGAGCAGTTCAGGGCTGGTAAGAGGCTTCTCAGCCAGAGACCCCAGCTCCTTCAGCCATCCCAGGACACAGCCCCATCCACATGGTCTCACATGGGGCTCATTTACTATTGCACATCTATGTTCCACCCCACCATGTCCCTAGTCATTAGGCATTCCCTATTCATCTCCACCATTTCTATATTCACAGTACAGTCTATATTCACCTCATCCACCTTCTATACTCCAGATGAAAGAGGGAGAGGGAGGACAGGCCTCTCTCCCTCTAAGGGTGTAGCTGGGAATTGCACATGTGCCTCACATGCTGTGCCGACATGATGGAGCCTGGCTATCAGGAAGCCTGGGAAATGTAGTTCTTATTCTGGGCAGCCATATGGGCAGCCATCTGCCCAGCTAAAAATGGGAGGTCCTATTTCCATGCGAAAGAAAGGGAGCTGGGATGCCAGGAGGCCACGAGCAGCCCCGCCTTTTCGTGCCTTTGAGTGCTCTACCAGTGATCTCTAGAATGCCTTTGGGAAAGCCAAAATAACATGCTTCAATTTTCTGCTTTGTTTATTCTGACATGCTGACTTCTTGGTGACTGATTTCTCACAACTAGAATTTTCAGGCTGTAAGAGGTTACTCGATATTAGCAAGTAATAAATGAATGCTGACCCAAACATGTGCTTTGGAAGCAGGAGCTCTGACATGGTTTTAAAGACACTTTCCACCATGTCTGTCCTGTGGAGGTCTTTAGGGCCCCATGGCATTCCCATTGCCAGAGTTTATGAAAACAAGTCAGTTACCATTTCCACTGCCCCAGACTAAGGAGATAGAACAGATTTCTCGTTAGGGCAGGGCAGGGAAATGAAACAGATCATGCGTCTGACTCCCAGTATACATCTTAGGGTGCCACCTGATCTTTCTCAGCTTCAACAACCTCATCAGTAAAATGGGGATAACGATGACTCTCAGGTTGACAGAATTAAATGAGATACTATATGTAAATCCATAGAGGGAGCCCAACAGATGTTTGCTTTTCTTCTAATTGGACTGTCAATTACTATAGGCACAGCACTTGGATAGAAACTACAATGCAAGAAAGGATTTAAAAGCCTGGTTTCTTGCAAAGAGGGAGGGCCATCTCTACTTCTACTGATACCCTAACGAAGTGATCAATTCTAATTTTTTGTTTGTTTGTTTTGAGATGGAGTCTCTGTCATCCAGGCTGGAGTGCAGGGGCAGGATCTCGGCTCATTACAACCTCTGCCTCCTGGGTTCAAGCAATTCTCCTGCCTCAGCCTCCCAAGTAGCCGGGTTTACAGGCATGTGCCACCTCACCTGGCTAATTTTTGTATTTTTAGTAGAGACAGGGTTTTACTATATTGGCCAGGCTGGTCTCAAACTCCTGACCTCAAGTGATCTGCCCGCCTCAGCCTCCCAAAGTGCTGGGATTACAGGTGTGAAGCACCACATCCAGCCAGATCAATCCTAATTTGAGCAATAAAAGGAGCAAAGACAAATCGTGTCCCACCTGTTGAGCTGGGACAAAGCATCACTTCTATGGTATTCTTTTCAAGAACATATAACCCAAATTTAATCACAAGTAAACTTCAGGAAAACTCAAATCCAGGACATTCTGGAAATCAACTAGCCTGGACTCTAAAAATATTACTGTCACAAAACACATACACATGTGCATATGTAGGAAGGGGAACTATTCTACTCAAAGGAGATGAAGCAGCACAGCAAATGAATGCCATCTTTGATTAAGTTATTGATCAAATGAATCTGTAAAGGAGTTGTTGGTACAATTGGGGAAATTTGAATATAAACTATATATTAAGCAACACTGTGTATCAATAAAGTTAAATTTGCTGAATGTTTGTTGCACAGGAGAGTATCTCTTAAGAAATACATGCTGATGCATTTACAGGTAGAATATGATGATCGAAATTTAATTTCAAATGATTTTTTTTAATGTATGTGTGTGGCTGGGTGTGGTGGCTCACGCCTGTAATCCCAGCACTCTGGGAGGCTGAGGTGGGTGGATCACTTGAGGTCAGGAGTTCAAGACCAGCCTGGCCAATATGGTGAAACCCCATCTCTACTAAAAACACAAAAAATTAGCCGGGCGTGGTGGTGGACACCTGTAATTCCAGCTACTCAGGAGGCTGAGGTAGGAGAATGTCTTGAACCCATGAGGTGGAGGTTGCAGTGAGCCAAGATTACTCAGTTGCATTTGAGCCTGGGCAACAAGAGAGAAACTCTATCTCAAAAAAAAAAAAAAAAAAAAATTACACACACATACACACACACACATATATATATATTATACACATGTGTATGTGTGTGTGTATATATATATATGTGTGTGTGTGTATGTGTGTGTATATGAAGAGAGAAAATTGTAAAACAAAACGGTAGAATGTTAACAGTTGGTGAACTGACAGGTTATATTGTTTCTTATTGTATTATTCTTTTAACTTTTGGGGTGGATTTGAAGTTTATCAAAATAAAAGCTGTAGGAGAAAAAGATGATATGATGAAGGGAAAGAGTTTGGCTTTTCTGTAAGAAGGTTAACTTGAGGCTACATATTCAAGAGAGCCTCTGGGTCGGGCTGACCTATTGCTTCTTCCAGGACAGTGTAGAAAATAAGTCATTTAGCTGCACATCTATGTTTAAAAAAGAAAAAAAGCAAGGGTCCCTTGCTTACGCGGGCCCAGCACTGTGGGTGGGCCTTGGATGAAGCCAGGGAAGAGACGGCTGTCAGCTTCACCCGCCCTTGGAGACGGCATCAGCTTTATCACCGGTGACAATGTGCAAAGAAAAGCTCAAAAGCTGAGGCAGAAAAGTAAAGGGGGCAGCTGTCTTGTAAAATACAGTCACACAAACGTGAGTTTCCACTCCACGGGTGAGATCAAAAGCCATGGAGCTTCTGATGAACAGGCTGGGCCTGACGGCAGATGCTTGAGATTCACAGGTGGGCCTCGGGCTGCTTGAGGAGGGAGGAGCCGGCAGAACCAAGGAACACAGACACCTCGCAGGGGGTTAATCACTCCCTCCACCTGCCATATGGCCAGGGAAATCTCATGGAGCCGGACGGGAGCAGAAGCTGCTCCTGAACTTTATCAGAGGAGGGTTTTCCATTTCAGCATTAAACTCAAGATGCTGGTAACATGGACTTGCCTGACCTCGTGGCAGTGAGCCAGCGTGACCCAGAAGAGGACTCCGTTAAATATGTATATTAAGACAACACAGGTAAAAGCTTCTGGCTTTTATCTGGAGGACAGTGGGTAGTCAAATAGTTTTTCATTAAAAATAGTTTTTAGAATTTCCAGAATGTGATATATGTCCTAAGGGCAGTGCAATGGAAACAGGTTCCCCAGATTCAGGGATGGGGAGGCATTGACAAAGGAGACATTTTACATATATATATATATATATATATATGAACACACTCATATATTTTCAAATTATATATCTATTTCAAATTTATACCTAGAATAAACGTATATTTAAGAAAATATATAAAATCAGTATGCAATAAAACATGCTAAATTTTCAGTGTGTATATGCACACTTTGAGTTTGCACATTTTTATTAGCTACCCTTTAATCAACAATGCATGTTAATGGAAGTTAACTCGCAGAACTACCAGTTACAAAGTTGGCCCCCAGTGCTTGCAGACTCAGCTGCACACATTCCTTGTAAATTTGGAATCATGTAAGCTCTCTCTGAGCTCCTGTTTCCAGCCTGTCAATGGTCTGCATGCATGTTCCTGCTTTTAAGCAGTAGATTCAGAATAAACAATTCTAACAGTGATCCTGCAGGGGAAGAAACAGAACTTGAATTACTCTAGTCCTGTTATTCTTTTACAGGTAACTTGGAGTTTTTATTTCTGTTTAGAATTTTTACTTATTTATTTATTTACTTACTTATTTATTTGAGATGGAGTCTCACTCTGTCACCCAGGCTGGAGTGCAGTGCCGTGATCTCAGCTCACTGCAACCTCTGCCACCCTGCTTCAAGAAATTCTTCTGCCTCAGCCTCCCAAGTAGCTGGGACGCATGCCACTACACCTGGCTAATTTTTATATTTTTACTAGAGACAGGGTTTCACCATGTTGTCCAGGCTGGTCTCTAACTCCTGACCTCAGGTGATCCACCTGCCTCAACCTCCCAAAGTGCTGGGATTACAAGCCCAGCTATTTCTGTTTAAAATTTAAAACAATGAAACAGTGTGTGAACTGCAGTAAAATCATCCCCTCTAAAATAATGATTAAAAAATATTAATCCAAGACTTTTTCCCTTTATTTACATATGTGCCAGCATGATTACATACACAAAGTTCAAGAAAAGAAAATTTCTACTATCTACAGCAGTTCTTTCCTACACATTACTATTATTCCTTTTGTTTCCTGATCGTTATTGAGCAGAATTCTGTTGTATGGAGGAAGGAAGTATTAGAAACCAATTCACTGTAGGTGAATCATATGGTAGTTCTGCCAGGTGGAGAGAGCAGATTGCGCAGTTTAATCTGCTCCTTCCACAGCCCCTCGCTGGTGACAATAGAAGACTTGCTTTAAAGGAGAGGAGGCAGCACAGTTCTGGAAGCTGAAATGCAGCGGGAGCATGGAAATGACACACCTGGCAGCCCCAGGAAGACTAAGCCTTGAGCTGGCAGTGGAGAAAGTGGAAACTTAGCCGGACTTACCCCATAAAATCCCCAGAAAGCCCAGGACTCGGGGCAGTCCATGCCTCTGGTAGTAGAGGTGATGAGGATGGTGACCTGGAGACTGCAGGATGATTTGTTTAAGGAGGGGTCCAACACTCAGGCCTGCTCCCCCACTCTGCATTTCGGGTGATTGTTCTTCTCCCAACCTAGCAGAAGAAGAGAGGTTTATTTTGGGGAGAGGATAAAAAGTGAGTCTTTTGCACTGGGGCCAGCAGCACAGCTGAGGTCAGCGTTGTCATACCAACACATCTAAGTAGAAGATTCTGTGTATTTTGGATGCTAAAGTCTGTAGCCCTCTTTCCTAATCAGTTTTTGAAAGTCTTCACCCTAAGGCTGCAGACTGGAGGATCTTTCTGGATGGAATGTGAGGGATGGCACAGGGACTACCCCAGTGAGATGACCCAGCACAGCACCCTCCAGAGAAGCTTCAGGTTGGCAGGCCAGTCACACCTGCAGTTTCCAACCCACATGTTAGTATCCCACTCCTGGGTGTATGGAGACCATGAAAGGAAAAGCTCTAACACAAAAGATGGGACCAGAATGGAGACCGACATGGACCAAGACAAAGACAGACAGAGAATGGCAGTTTGGAGAAGAACTTTTCACAAGAAGAAAGCTGTTTTTAAAAGTCATTAATATCCCCAGGAAGATTAAAAAAGATATTGCAACCATGAAACACAGCAGAATGTAATAAACACTGACAGAACCAAAAAGAATTCTTGGGAATTAAAATTATGATTGCTGGAATGAAAAGCTCAAAAGAAGCTTTAGAAGATAAAAGGGCAGAAGGTAGACAAAAAGAGAAAGAATTTGAAATTAAGGAGAAAAGTTAAGAACCTGAAGGGACTGGTCCATAAGGCTCAGTATCCAAATAATAAGAGTTTCAGAAAAAAGAGAACAGAGGAAGCCCAGAGATAGATGGGGACAGAGAGGGAGGGATCTGGCAACTAGAAGATGAGTGTCCACATTGAAAAGACCCACCAAGTGCCCCACCAAGGCACATTATCCTGCAACCTTAGAACTCTGGAGACAGAGGCCCCACAGGCATGTGGAGACAGAGAAAGAGAAGAAAACATCAAGAACCAGAATGACAGAATGCATTTGTGGTCATTTCCCATTGCTGCTATTAAAAAAGAACTACACATTTTGTGGCTTAAAACAATGTAAGTTTATAAATTCTGGAGGTCAGAAATCCAAAATGAGTTTCACAGGGCTAAAAATCCAAGTGTTGGCTGTTCGGTGCTCCTTTCTGGAGACTCCAGGGGAAAATCTGTTTCTTGACTTTTGCAGCTAGTGGCCACCAGCATTGGTTGGCTTGGGGCCCCTCCCCCCCTCCATCTTCAGAGCCAGCAGGTTGACATTTTCACATCTCTCTCTCCCTCTCCCCCACCCTGGCCTTGGCCTCTATCCTCACAACTCCTTCTCTGACCCTCCTGCCTTTCTTGTTAGGACCCTTGTGATCACATTGGGCTGCCCACATAGTCCAGAATCATCTCCCAATTCTGAAATCCTTAACTTAGTCACATCTGCCACATCCCTTTTGTCATGTAAAGTAACATGATCACAGGTTCCAGAGATTATGACATAAGCATCTGTCTTAGTTAGTAATAAAGGAATACCTGAGCTGGGAAACTGTTAAAGAGGTATATTTGCCTCATGGTTCTGCATTCTGCACAGGAAGCACAGCGCCAGCATCTGCTCCTGGGGAGGCCTTGGGAGCTTCCACTCATGGCAGAGGTAAAGGGAAGCCTGCTTGTGCAGAGGTCACACGGTGAAAGAGTCAATGAGAGAGAGGGGAAAGGTGCCAGGGGCTTCTAAAGAGCAATGGTGGAACCCAGCTGGCAAGGGAGCAGTAAGTAACATGCCCTCCATTCTGCATGAAAACCACCTCCTGCCTAGATGACCTCTCTCCTCAGCCAAGCTACCAACCAAGGGCAAGGATAAAATAAAGATGCTTTCAGATGTAAGTTCTCAAAGCATTTACCTGACACACATCCTTTCTCAAGAAACTCCTGGAGGATGTCTCTCAAACAAAAATGAAAGACTAAAAGTATGAAGAACATATGGGGGATACAGGAGATAGCAGGTCTGATACAGAGAGATGTAAAGGGTATCAGCAAGGTGGCATTGAAGAGATTCTAGAAGAAAAGCTGAGATGCTGTCCAGATTGCAGTGGTTCAGGAGATTCCAGAAGAGACTTCCTTGAGAAGGTGAACTGATGGTTATCTGGTGCATGTGACCTTATTGTGAGGAAATAAAGCCAGTGGTTCAAGTATTTGGGATCAAATTGATATAAGAAATCTAACTGAGCCCATGAACAGACTTGTAGGTCGGTCTGTTAGAGACCATTTAGACTCAGAGTAACAGTTCATTCATTCATTTAGTCATCAAATGTCAGGTGCCTAGTATGTACCAGGTATTGTGTAAGGTTTGGAACTTTCTTTTTTTTTTTTTAACTTTTGTTAGAGATAGAATCCTTGTTCTAGGAAAAATTAGCCTTTAGACAAAAAGGTTTTTTTTAGCAAGGCAATTTTACTTTTTGCAGAAAGGGTGCTACTTGTCAGCAATTTTGCTATGAGAGCACACTGAAAAAAGGGAAGGCAGGAATATTTACACACTGGGTCTTTACCGAGTGTCTTATCTTCATTGATTGGAGCTGGACTTTACAGTCTAAGCTAAACTTAATTGGCTAACAACTTGAAACTTTCTTGAATAGGTAAAGGCAATGGAGAACAAAAGGAAAAGAGGAAATCACTTGCAAAAGGACTTAGAAAAGTAATAACGTTTCTAAATAAGGAGAGGGCATAGTCTGCGAGCTGGGATGTGCCTACGAGCATGACCGGCACAAATAGCTTGGTTAAAGTACAAGGACATGGAATGTAATTATTCTTTTATATCTAACAGCTACATAGGATAGGGCTTAACAAAGCATTACTAGTAAAAAGCAAGAAGGCTTTGAAGAAAGTTAGTCTTTAAAATAGACTATTATTTCTAACATTTATTATTATTATTCTTTAACATTTTATTTTAGGTTCACAGGTACATGTGCAGATTTGTTCCATAGGTAAACTGTGCTATGAGGGTTTAGTGTACAGATTATTTCATCACCCAGGCAATAAGCATGGTACCTAATAGGTATTTTTTCTGATCCCTCTCCCCTCCTCCCAGCCTCTATCCTCAAGTAGGGCCTGGTATCTATTGTTCCCCTCTGTGTCTTATGTTCTCATTGTTTAGCAACCACTTATAAGTGAGAACCTGTGGTACTTGGTTTCCTGTTAGGTTTGGAACTTTCTTAGCATAGCTAGGGTGTTTGGGTAGAGGATCCTATTGTTTGAAGGCCTAGAGTTACATGATGGCTCCATGGGGTCAGCAACTGGTAAGTGAAGGATGGCTGAGGCAGGAAGGCTATTGGAAATCACTGAAGACAAGGGGGCAGGGCTGGGGCCCAGGAAGTGAGGAGCTGCTGAGCAGAGTAACCCTGCGGCATGGTCTACGTTAGGAAATTAGTGACATGAGTGCAAGAGAACAATATAGTCCTTTTTGCTGGTGCTCTCTGTCTCAGAAGGAAATCATTTCCCACCACAGACGTTGAGGGTAGACACTTTGTTTTGCTGTATGAGGTGGACAATCCAGTCTTTTGATTTGTTTACTAAAGCAAATTTTAAAAATCAAAGTATAGCATACATACAAAACATTAGAAATGGTGCAGCCCAGTGAATTCTCAAACCGTAAGTTCACCTCCACAACCAGCATCCAGACCAGTAAATAAACAGGAACATTCTTGAGCTCGGTTCTCACTCAGCAAAAGCCTGTTTGAAGGGCAGCCTGTTTCAAAAGGGGCAAGAGATAGACTTGCCTCTCTGGTGGGGCAGTGGAGATTGGATTTTAGATTCACAGCAACTGGGTTCAAAGCTCATCTGTGCCACCTTCAGGAGACAGACCGCTGCACATGGCACATGCCATTTGAAACAGGACTGATAAGGCGTTCCTCACCTGTTGGCCATGAAGATCACATGACTTAAAGTGAACAGAAGCAATCCACGTACAGTCAGCACTTAAGTCTGTGCTGCAGACTTGCGTTAGACTTGATACTGATGTTGGAAGGCTTCAAAAGAGGGCTCTGGATGCAAAGCTTCTGCTGTCTTCCAGGTCCATGAGAGAGCCTTGTTAATGGACCCTGCAGCGTTCTGGAGAGCTCTAATCTCAGAGCCTTCCCCTATAGCCTCACCAGCCATCCTGGTACCTGCTGTCTAAGCAGCACCTCATACCTCAGCTTATCACCAGCTCTCTGGAGGGCAATTCTGCAGTGTCTAACAAAATTTAAAATTGGTATGCTCCTTGAATCAGAAATCATAGTTTTAGGCTGAGCACAGTGGCTCGTGCCTGCAATCCCAGCACTTTCGGAGGCCAAAGCAGGTGGATCACCTGAGGTCAGGAGTTTGGCAAAACCCTGTCTCTACTAAAAATACAAAAATTAGCTGAGCATGGCAGTACGCTCCTGTAATCCCAGCTACTGGGAAGGCTGAGGCACCAGAATTACCTGAACCCGGAAGGCCAAGGTTGCAGTGAGCTGAGATCTTGCTACTGCACTCCAACCTGGGTGACAGAGTGAGACTCTGTCTCAAGAAATTAAAAATAAAAATAAAAAAAGAAATTGTAGTTTTAGAAATCAGTCCTAAAGAGGTATTTAGCCACATGCACAAAGATTTTGTTGCTGCATTTTTTGAACATCTCAGAAAACTTTGTCTTCTAGTGGTCAAATAAATTATGGTAGGAATACACCATGGAGTGTTCAGAAGCCCTTAAAAGGAAATGAGGCAATCTAGCACTTTGCCTGTAAAGAGCCAGACAGTAAGCATCTACAATACCAAACAAACAACCTTATATTAGTTTTCTACACTGCATAACAAACCACCACAAACACAGTGACTTAACACGATTTCTTTTCTCTCCATCCTACAGGTCAGAAAGCTGGCAGCACATGGCTGGAAGCTCTGCTCTGGGTCTCACATAACTGAAATCAAGGTATTGGCTGGCTGGAACTTTGTGTGTAGGCTCTGGGGAAGAACTATTCAGGCTGTGGATAGAAGCCAGCTCCTTGTGTCTGTAGGACTGAGGGCCCTGCTTCCTGCCTCCAGCCCTTCAAGCATAAGCCCTCCATGCTTCAAATCTCTCTGCCTTCCTCTTTTGCTTGTAAAGACCCATATGCTTTCACTGGATCCACTCTCAAAACCCAGGATAACTTCCCCATTTTAAAGTCAATTTACCTTAATTAATCTGCAAAGTCACTTTGCCATGTAAAGTAACATATTCAAGGACATGAACCAGGTGGTGAAGGTCATATGGCTTTGAGAGCAGCACTGTCTCTGCGGCACCTACTCAATTCTGCTCTTTCAGTGCAAAAGCAGCCATTGACAATATGCAAAGCAATACACACAGCCACAGTATGGAAGGAATATGTACATCAACAGCACATAGCGGCATGTGTACTTATGTGCATAAAGGCCTTGGAACACAGCTGGAAGAATACTTTTCAAATCCTTCACTGTTATTTCCTCTAGGGAAGGGAGTGGAGGCTGAGGCTGGGAATCCAGGAGCTGTTCCCATTTTATTCTGCATACTTCCCTATCTTGTGATGACTTCACAATGTAATGACTAAGAAAAATAAAAAATTGCACATGCATTTACATATATAAATATTAATATATGTAAAAAAACTTTAACCAATAATGGTGAATATATCTGGGGAGGAGGGAGTATAAGGAACTTGCTTTCTAAATTACATATTCCTGTGATCTTTGCTTTTTTGTTACAGTGAGTCTCTATTGTTAGGAATACAAAAAAATGTGTATTTTTCATTGTACTAATGTCTATGAAGAATTTATGTAAAGAGCCAGATACTAAATATCTCCAAAGTTCATCTATCCTGGACAAATGCTCGCGCCACAACTTTAAGTTAAAAGTACAAGCAGTAGGCAGATCCCTTGAGGACAGGAGTTCAAGACTAGCGTGGCCAACATGATGAAACCCTGTCTCTACTAAAAATATAAAAATTAGCCAGGTATGGTGGCAGGTGCCTGTAATCCCAGCTACTCAGATGGCTGAGGTAGGATAATCACTTGAACCCAGGAGGCGGAGGTTGCAGTGAGCCGAGATTGCACCACTGCACACAGCCTGGGGACAGAGTGAGACTCCATCTCGGAAAAAAAAAGAAAAAAGAAAAGAAAAGTGCAACATGAAGAGTACACCTGGAAAATGAATCCAAGGACATAAATATTCACAGAAAATGACTGGAAGGAAATCCACTAAGATGTTAACAGTGGGTGTTCTAGGCAGTGAAGTCATGGATAATTATTTCTTCCTTTCTAGTTTTTAATGCTTCTCAATTTTCTATTATAAGTATGTATTATTTTTATAATTGAAAAAAATAAGCACTATTTTTTTTAAACTGAGACGTAATTGCCAAGTCTACAGCAGTATTCATGTCAACGGGTTGCCAAATTTTCTTCCAGGCAGGGAAGCCTGCTTGAAAAACAGTATAAACTAGAGGTGTTCTTGCCGAATGTGGGTTCCAAAAAAAAGGAATCTGAAGATGCATGGGTGAGAATGAAGAGACGGTATCATTTTACCATTGAGGAAACGGGAGGACTTTCCCATGCTGGCCAAGCCAGCAGCCTAGCAAGGCTGGCCACAGTGGGGCGAGTCCTGCCCACTGAGCAGACAACCAGCAGCACTGACAGGAGACCCATCCTGGTCCATGCTTAACACAGGCTAATGAGCTGCTATTTTCCATATAGACCAAATTTCTGGTTCCCATCGTCCTTACTTCGCATACATCTTTAACCCTCATGCTGTGTGCCATTCCCAGCAGGTGGCTATCTGCTTGCTTCAGAGGGGGTTTCCTCTGGAAGGTTAATGATAGGTTTCCAGTGGATGTTAGTGAATATTCTCACTGCTCAGGAGAACAAATGCATGTCTGAAATGCAGCTATCACTCCACAGGACTCCCCATACAGACGCAGCTGTGACATTTCAGCCACTCCCCCTTTCTGCAGTCCCTGCCCCAACAGTTTGAGCTCCTGCTTCATGCAAGGTGCTCTGGGACAGCTGAACAGGCAAAGGCTGCACTGGCCCTCACAGAAGCTCACAGCCGGTGAGAGATGAGACATACCCAGAAAAGGAGATTCCATGGGAAAACAGTAAGAGACATAAGAAAGGTCAAGGTCAAGTGCTTTCTGGAAGAGAGATTAATTTGGAAATCGGTGACGAGGAGTTTTAATGGAGGGAGTGACAGTTGAGGTGTGCCTCAAATGATTGATTGGAAAATTTGTCGTGGTAAGATGGGAAGAAAAAGCAAAAGTATTCCAACCCACTCCCCAAAAAGCAGCATGAACAAAACAATAATTTTTTATGACTCTTCAGGATCTAAAGCATTACTCACCTGCACACTGGTCTGCATCAAGCCTACCTATGAGTTATTACACTAGGCTATGATCCCCGATGAGGCCAACAAACATATGAAAAAATGCTCATCACTGGTCAT
The DNA here is from genome assembly GCA_036589455.1 of Ateles fusciceps. Classification (NCBI taxonomy): domain Eukaryota; kingdom Metazoa; phylum Chordata; class Mammalia; order Primates; family Atelidae; genus Ateles; species Ateles fusciceps. The sequence continues at coordinate 6,882,937 of JAZHEH010001341.1, read as the reverse complement.
TAGAGAAATGCAAATCAAAACCACATTGAGATACCATCTCACGCCAGTTAGAATGGCAATCTTTAAAAAATCTGGAGACAACAGATGCTGGAAAGGATGTGGAGAAATAGGAACACTTTTACACTGTTGGTGGGAGTGTAAATTAGTTCAACCATTGTAGAAGACAGTGTGGCGATCCTTAAGGATCTAGAAATAGAAATTCTATTTGATCCAGCAATCCCATTACTGGGTATATACCCAAAGGATTATAAATCGTTCTACTATAAGGACACATGCACACGAATGTTCATTGCAGCACTGTTTACAGTAGCAAAGACTTGGAACCAACCCAAATGCCCATCGCTAATAGACCAGACAAGGAAAATGTGGCACACGTACACCATGGAATACTACACAGCCATAAAAAATGATGGGTTTGTGTCCTTTGTAGGGACATGGATGAATGCGGAAACCATCATTCTCAGCAAACTGACACAAGAAGAGAAAATCAAACACCGCATGTTCTCACTCATAGGCAGGTCTTGAACAATGAGAACACAGGGACAAGGGAGGGGAGCATCACACACTGGGATCTGTTGGGGGGGGGATTAGGGGAGGGACAGTGAGGGGTAGGGAGTTGGGGAGGGATAACATGGGGAGAAATGCCAGATATAGGTGATGGGGGGATGGAGACAGCAAACCACATTGCCATGTATGTACCTATATATATATATAAAATAAAAGTATAGAGTGCTACCGCTGTGACACTCAAGGGCAAGAAAAATAAAAAAAATAGTAATAATAATAAAAAAACTTCCCTTCTCCATCTTAAGTGCTCTAATAAGGAACCAACAAAAAGGGTCTGAAGCCTCAACCTTGGTCATCACATGTGTGGTGCAAATTGAAATTACACTAGGAAACCAATGTATTCCGTGGTGAGGCTGTGGGAAGACAGGCACACTAAGACATCGCTAGTGTGAATGCAAAATGCTACTACCCACCATGGAGGGGAGTTTGGCAATATCTGGCCAAATCATACAGCCTTTGAGCAGAGTTATCACCTCTAGGAAAAGCTGTGTGTAAATTGTATCTTGTTTCATTTTACAAAAATGACTAGTAGATTTTGAAATTTAAAAAACAATGTAGGAGCTCTTTTCTGAAATAAAACATTGTTTTATATTGAAAATAATTAATTTTTGCTTTCTTTCATTTCACATTTGAAAATCTATTCGATACCTTTGTCTTCTTAAAGTAAAGCACAGTAATGATGAAACAGACATGGTCACAGACAGCCCTCAGAAGCTGACCCTCTCAGATAAGAGGCGATGTGACCCACAGCACAGGAGACATAGGAAGGTAACATTTGTACTATTAGTGACTTTGAGGTTCAAATCGAGATCCCTCACCTTCAATGGGTCTTTATTTCTCACCAGTAGGCAACCCGTTTACACATCTTTTGGGGTCATATCTCAGCTTAATCAATTTGGTCTCAGTGCACAATAGTTTAACATAGAGCCACATTCTAATAGAGCAGAAGAACTGCCAAAACCATCTAGTCCAATTCCTCCTCAATTTATAGTGAAATAAAACCACATGATATTTAAATGAATTGCTTAACACAGCTAGTGAAAGGCAAGGCTCAGGCTCAGATCCAAGTTTACTAATTCCAAGTTCAGTGTCCATCCTATGATGCCATATAGTCAGCTATCATAAAAATCCTTTTCCCCTTAATCAACAGTAGCTTGCATTTCTTGAGACAAAGATATAAATAAAAGTAGTTTAAAGCACTTTAACATTGCTGTTATTTTATAAGTTTTTTTATAAGAAGGCAGGGACTTTCATCTCTGTCGTAACGGACATAGGTCAAAACCCTAGAAGAGAACAGTGCCCTGGTACATAGTAAATGTTCAATAAATATTTGAATAAATATTTGTTCAATATTGAATATACTAAGTGGTATGAGTGGATCCATAGAGAAGAAAATGTAATTCTGATGTTCCTCAACTATCAGATTGGCAAAAATTTGAAATAACAAATAATTGAGTATTGTGCTATCATAGCCTGCAGCCTAAAACTCCTGGGTTCAAGCAATTTTCCTACGTCAACCTTCCCAGTAGCTGGGACCACAGGCATGCACTGCCATGCGCGGATAATTTATTTTATTTTTTGTAGAGATGGGGGTCTCACTATGTTGCCCACACTGGTCTCGAATTCCTGGCCTCAAGTGATCCTCCTGCCTCGGCAATTATTTCTTTAGGATAAATTCCTGAAGGTAAAATTGTTGCAAAACTGTATAGTTCTAATGTTTTGATACAATAAACTGCCAAATTGTCTCCTCAAAAAATATTGCGCTACTTTATAGTGCCCATTGCCTGAAACTTCACCTACCTTGGGGTTTATCCATTTTAAAAAATTGTACGGAAAAAAAAACAAAACAGACCTGGCATTTCACAGGTATTTTTAAGTGTGCATTTATCTTCAAGTAAAAAGAAACTATTTTTGTTCCTTCTTTTTGTGACTGATGATCTGTTTATTCATTTTCTTTTCTTTCTTCTTCTTTTTTTTTTTTTTTTTTGAGACAGGGTCTTGCTCTGTGACCCAGGCTGGAATGCAGTGGCACTATCTTGGCTTACTGCAGCCTCTACATCCTGGGTTCAAGTGATTCTTGAGCCTTAGCCTCCCAAGTAGCTGGGATTACACCCATGTGCCACAGTGCCAGGCTTTTTTTTTTTTTTTTTTTTGTGGAGACAGCATTTTGCCATCTTGCCCAGGCTGGTCTCAAACTCCTAAGCTCAGGTGGTCCACCTGCTTCAGCCTTCCAAATTTCTAGGATCATAGACGTGAGCCACCATGTCAGCCTGGCCTGTTCATTCATTTTCTTACTGAATTGTAGAAGTTATTCATATATGGAAGATATTAGTTGTCAATTTTATATATAATGCAAAACTTTTCCCCAGTCCATATTTGATTTTAACCATTTTTCTGGTGGTTTTTCACATGCAAACATTTTCAATTTCAGGTAGTCAATTTTAACACCATTTGATTTTTCTCCTTAAGTGTCCTTTCCCTACTCAGAAACTGCTTATAATTTATTTTTATTTTTTCTTTTATTTCCCCTTTTTAAATTCTTGCAATTTAAAAATATTAAGGGTTTCTTGTGTTATATGTTCTCAGATGTTATCTTATTTTTAAATATGTAGGCTTTGAAAAATAATTTATTAAATAATCCCATTGATTTAACATGACATATCTTATGTACACCAAATTCCCATAAAAACACAGGTCAGTTTATGAACTTCATTCTGTTCCAGTGACTTAGTTGCCCATTCTTCCTTCTCCTAGGTTCAAGTGATTCTCCTGCCTCAGCCCCCCCAGTAGCTGGGGTTACAGGCACACACACATTGTTTTAATTCCTGTGGAGGCATTTTAGTGTTTCAGTATTTGATGGAACAAGTCACCTCTCTTCACTGTTGCCAATTAGAAAAAAAAAGACCCAAAAACTGTTGATTCTCTGCTCTGAAATATAAGATTATATTCTTACACTTGTTTCCTTCACCAGCATTTTATTAGCTATATTTAATTTTCTGTTTTGTCAAGTTTTATAACATTTACATTTAGTTCAATAAACATTCTCCACTTGCTTAGTTTTTGTTATTTTGTGGTTTTTGTTTGTTTGTTTGTTTTTGTTTGTTTGTTTTTGACAGAGTCTCACTCTGTCGCCCAGGCTGGAATGCAATGGCACGATCTTGGCTCACTTGAACCTCCATCTCCTAGGTTCAAGTGATTCTCTTGCCTCAGTCCCCCGAGTAGCTGGGGCTACAGGCACACACCACCATGCCCAGCTAATTTTTATATTTTTAGCAGAGACACATTTTTGCCATTGTTGGCTAGGCTGGTCTCGAACTCCTAACCTCAAGTGATCCATCAGCCTTGGCCTCCCAAAATGCTGGGATTACAGGTGTGAGCCACCACATCCAGCCCAGTTGTTTAGTTTTTGTTGTGTTCATATGAGTTTACTATTTCTGTGATTATATGAAATAGCAACGGCTTTTTTCTTTTTTTCAAGACGGAGTTTCTCTCATTGCCCAGGCTGAAGTACAATGGCGCGATCTTGGCTCACAGCAACCTCTGCCTCCTGGGTTCAGACAATTCTCCTGCCTCAGCCTCCCAAGTAGCTGGGATTACAGATGTGCGCCACCACACCTGGCTAATTTTTGCATTTTTAGTAGAGATGGCGTTTCACCATGTTGGTCAGGCTAGTCTGAAACTCCTGACCTCAGGTGATCCATCTGCCCCGGCCTCCCAAACTGCTGGGATTACAGGCCTTCTTTTTTAAATTGCATTTTATCCATTACTATTAATAAAAAAAAATTAATCTCATCATTGGTTCTATTTATAGTCAAGTCATTTTTTAAACAAGTGCCATATGTGATATTTCTTAGATTCTTCCATGTTTGAATATGACTTCCTGTTTTCTTTCTACTGAAGAATTCTTTGGCTGGTTATAATTATTTGGGTCTCACTTTCTTCCCCCTCAGAACATTACCAGTCTTACTCTACTGCAATGTTTACTGGCATTGAATGCTGCTCTAGAGAAATCCAAGGCTGATTTTTATCCCTTATAAATTTGTTTCTCTACCTGAATGCCTAAAGAATTCTGCCTTTAGTCTCAAAGTTTAGTAACTTAACCAGGTTAAACATATTGATTGTACTGTGTGCTTTCCCTCCAAACACTGTGTGCCCCTTTAACCAGGTTTTATTTTTCCTCCATTACAGGGATCTTTTACTCATTTTATCTGTGAATATTCTTTCTGGTCAATGTCTTGGGTTCTGTATTTGCAGAACTCTAATTATCCTTATGTCATTATACCTTCAAATCTGTCATCTTTTCCTTAATTGCTTTAGTCTCCTGGTATTTCTCCTCTGAAATTACTGTGATTTTTCTGAAACCTTCTCTCTATCAGGAATTTTTTTTCCCAGCCATGCCTATTTGATTTCTTGTTCTTCCTAAGTTATTTTTTAATCTCTAACTTTATTTGGAGTTTCTTTATTTTTCCTTTTCTCTGCAGCTTTCCTTGTCATCTCTGCTTGTTCTATTATCACTGTAGCATTAAGCTAGTTTATTGAGTTCATATACTTCTTTGCAGTTCTTTCATATCATGAAACACATTTGGAAATTTTCTTCTGTTTTTTAGATTATATTTTCATCCAGATTGAGTTCTTCATTCTTTCCATGCAATACTGTTTGTTTGCATTTTTGTTGTTATGGGCTTTCATATTTGCACGCCACTTCTTTGTGTCTTGCACATGCTTCTGATGGGCCTGTCTGCCCAGATCTCCTTTTTGCTCTGGTCTTGCTTGGGGAAGTTTCTCCTGGATATTTTGTTCACTTGATCTGATGCTCATTTGTCTTCCCGCTGAGCCCCAACATGTAGAGTAAGAGTTGCCTTTTACTAAATTTCATGTGACTTGAGGACATGGGGTAGGGGTGGGGCAGCTGGGGGCTGGAGCCTGCTGTCTCTTCTGAGCATTCATCACTGTCATGTATCTGGGACACCCACCCTCACAGGGTATGCTCCACTCCTATGGGCTTTGAGTCATTCTCTCCACATAGCAAAGAATCCTAGAAAGTCCTTCTGGCCTATTCTACAACCCGGTGGTGATACATGAGATTTTCCATTCTCTAAGTTTTCCTTCTTTCTTCCCAGAGCTGCATATTCACACTCTTGACCCATTTTCCTTCAAATAGGAGGGTCTTTGTGAGAATGTTCTGTATTTCCTTGTGTGGGCATACATGAAGAGGAGGATATTTATTAGCTTAAAATTCCTCTCAGGATCCCAGCAAAATACCTTAGTGGACTATCTGATATGTTGAAAGTCAGACCTCAGAGCCTATACCAAATTGGTGAACAGAGAAATTACGAAATAAGAAGGAGTGTTGGGGATTGTAGCAAGCTAAGAAAGAGATGGGGGAAATTTCAAAGTGGAGACGAGGGAGCCCAGCTATGTGGCCAGAGACTGGGTATCAAATGTAAAAAATGAGGCCAGGTGTGGTGACTCACGCCTGTAATCCCAACACTTTGGGAGGCTGAGGTGGGAGGATCACTTGAGCTTAGGAGTTCAAGACTAGCCTGAGCAACATGACAAAACCGTGTCTTTACTAAAAATACAAAAGTTTCACTGGGTATGGTGTTTTGTGCCGGTAATCCCAGCTACTCTGGAGGCAGATGTGGGAGGATCACTTGAACCTTGTAACCAGAGGTTGCAGTGAGCCAAGATCATGCCACTGCACTCCAGGCTGGGTGACAGGGAGACCCTGTCTCAAAAAAGAAGTAAAAAGCAATAAAATCTCCACGGAAGTATATTTATGACTCGATGTGCTATGCTGCAATATTCAACTGCCCCACTGCTTAACATTTTCAGTCAAAGAGTCTCTGCACTCAACCTTGAATCAGTGGTATTTGGGAAAGTGAAATCATCATGCTGGTTTTATGAGTATTGTCCCAAGAAAAGAAGCAGTGTGAAAAAAAGCAAAGAAAGCAAAATCTAGAACACAGATCAAAGAGCAGGAGAAGCAGGGACTTTAAAAGTCAGGAATGACCAAGAGAATTCTAAGTCTTCCTCTCTTACTACACCCTGGAAATACTGACTGGGAGAAGTGAAAATTTAAGGTTTCTCACCAGTCAATTGGAAAATACTGACATATAGTTACAAATGATTACTAGTAACATTTACAAATTTTTCTTGAAATAACAGCCTTAGCCACACCCACATTTTCTTAGTTTTTATACATGGAATTGTAATCATTAGTGCTCCCTAAATTAGTAATGTGCGATTTTGACTAGAAGTCTTCTAAAGGCATTTTTTTTTTTTTTTTTATTGCATTTTAGGTTTGGGGGTACATGTGAAGAACATGGAAGATTGTTGCATAGGTACACACATGGCAGTGTGATTTGCTGCCTTCCTCCCCATCACCTATATCTGGCATTTCTCCCCATGCTATCCCTCCCCAACTCCCCACCCCCCACTATCCCTCCCCTTTTCCCCGACAGACCCCAGTGTGTGATACTCCCCTCCCTGTGTCCATGTGTTCGCATTGTTCAACACCCGCCTATGAGTGAGAACATGCGGTGTTTGATTTTCTGTTCTTGTGTCAGTTTGCTGAGAATGATGGTTTCCAGGTTCATCCATGTCCCTACAAAGGACACGAACTCATCGTTTTTGATGGCTGCATAATAAAGGCATTTTATATGTAAATATTAGAAGCAACTATGATTCCTTAGGGAATTTTGCTTTCTTTTTACTGAGGTAAAATTTACATACAGCGACATGTGCAGATCTTAGTGAGCAATTCATTTTGACAGATATCTATACCCATGTAACCAATGCTCAATCAAGGTACAGAATGTCTTGATCACCCCAGGAATTCACTTGTGCCCACTTCCAGTCAACCCTCCAGCTCCAAGCAACCACTGCTCTGATATAGTTACTATAGATTATTTCTCCTATTCTAGAACTTCATTTACATGGAATCATACAACGTGTACTCTTTTGTGTCTAGCTTCTTTTGCTAAACATAGTATTTTTGGGATTCAAACAATCAGTAGTTTGTCGTATAGGTCAGTAGTTCCTTCCTGTCTGTTACTGATGAGTAGTCTATTGTATGGATCTGCTGCAAATTAGACAATTTCCAATAACCTTTCTATTCTTCTATTGCTGGACATTTGCATTGTTTCAAGTTTTTTACTATTTTTTGTGTGTCTTATTGTGAACATATATTTTTGTTTCATATGGGCAAAACCTACAAGTGGAATCTCTGGGTAGGTGTATATTTTTTAGGAATATATACAGTATTTTCCAAAGTGGTTGTACCACTTGATGGTACAAGACATTTATGACATCGATGTGGAGCAACTAGAACTCCCACAAGACATTTATGAGCGTTCTAGTTGCTGCACATCCTTGCCAACATGGTTTTGTAGGTCTTTTTAATATTAGTCATTCTGTTGGGTGTAGAATGGAGCCTTATTGTGTTTCAAACTGAATTTCTCTGGTGACTAATGATGTGAGCATTTCTTCATGGACTTGTTGATAATTTGTATTTATTCCTTTTGAAGTGTCTAAGTCTTTTGCCTATTTTTCAAAATTGAGTCCCAGTGCCATTTTTTGAAAAATTCATTGACTACGTGTGAGTCTATTTCTGAACTTTGGTCTATTCCAATAATCTTTTTGTTTATGCCTACACCAATACCATGCTATCTACTGATTACTTAGCTTTATAGAAGGTCCTGACATCAGGTTGCATGAATCTTTCAGCTCTGGGAGGCCGAGTTTGAGATCAGCCTGGCCAACATAGCAAAGCTTCATCTTTAATAAAAATACAAAAGATTAGCTGGGCATGGAGGTGCACATTTGTAATCCCAGCTACTCAGAAAGCTGAAGCACGAGAACTGCTTGAACCCAGGAAGCAGAGGTTGCAGTAATTCGAGATCACACCACTCACTCCAGCCTGGGTGACAGAGTGAGACTCTGTCTCAAAAAAAAAAAATTCACTAATTCTAGCTTTAGAATTCATCCATTTTTGCCAAAAGAGTCTACTGGCCTTTGATTGGGATCAGATTAAATCTATCTATCAATTTGGGGAGAACTGACATTTTAACTTTTATCAAGTCTCCCAACTCATAAGTATATTTTTCCATTTATTTAGCTCTTTAATTTCTCCCAGCAATGTTTTATATGCAAATGTATTTTGTATATATACCGTCTGAGTAATTTATATGCAAATAGCCAATAAAACTACGATTATATGATTTTTTTTTAAAGTCTGCAGTTCTAAATGAACTGAGAAAGACCTAGCATGAGGCAGGAGAAGCACTCAGTAAACACTGTATTAATAACAGGCACTGGACACTCAGAATCCTCAAGTACTGCCATAATAATGAGTTCAGTTTTAAGTGCAGTAGATGCTCTTAGTGAAGAAAAATAATACTAGAAACAAAGTTTAGTCTGAATACAGTCTTACATCCTACCCAGTCTTAAATCCAAAGACTTGTTCCAGTGCTCATCACCTGCTCTACTCCAATGTCTTTCTTCTTGTCCATCAAAGTTGTCCTGTTGCTTCCAACTGACTGCCACTGCCTCAGCTCAGGTGCTCTTTGGCCTGTTCCTGGACCACTAAAATAATGTCCTAATTGATCTCTGTGCCTCAGTCTTTCAGGTGCCAATTCATCCCACATGCTTGACTTCAAAGTTACTTTTTAAATGCACACCTGCAAGTTTAATATGTGTTTGTCTGTTATTTCTGCTAAATAAAAATGGTTCAGATACCCCTTCCTTGGGGTATTACTTGTTTTGTTTAATGTGGTATGGCAAATATATTCTTCATATATTCATGGTTATCAGTTAGATTAGAAATGATTAATCCCCCATTAATTAAAATTTAAAGCATGTGCTTCAAATAATTTGTTTAAAATATCTGAATCATCACTCAGATTTCTGAGTTAGCTATAAAATTATTAGAAGAAAATATATTAATTCAAAGAGTGCATAAAACAGACTACATATTCCACTCTGTGAAGAACACCCATTCACTTGCCACGAAATCAAGCCACTAGACTGTACTCGCTGCAGAAGAGCAAACAGCAGATTGAGTCTCCTTGATCAATGCTTTGAATTGAGTCTTCCCGACTGTGAAATAAATCATGACTTAAAATGTGATTAGCCCTGACTTGATGTAAATAAATCCATACTACCTAGAAGCCATGTTCTCAAAGATGGATAGTTTGCCATCATGTAAATGACCTTAAGAGAAGACCTCCATGTAATTTTCAAAATATAAATAAGCAACAGGAAACCTCTACTCAAGAGAACTATAGCTTTTTGCCTCAAAGTGGTATATCCATTTTATTTTCATTACTGATGACCCTATGATCCATTCTACAAACCTGACATAATTATGTTAAGAAAAAAAAACAATACAAAATGATGTGGTGTGTTGCTGCATTTCTGCCTGCCAAATTGGAAGTGAAGAAAGAGTCATTACACCGTTTCGCTCCACTGCTGCATTCCAGCAGTTCAGATTGACAAAACAGCATCCATCATGCTTTGCATTACAATTTTTCTTTGCCATTTTCCCCCAGCTCATCATAACATAATTACATTCCATTTTTTTCTAGCCAGGGGCTGGTATTTTCTTTTATACAGGACAACAGCTGCAAAGCTCAACCTTGATGCCTCCTTAAAATGGTGAAATGTGTTTGCTTTTGTTCCCGTCTTGGCAATTCCAGTTTTCACACTCCTGCTTGGCAGATTTTCTTGCTGCCAAAAAATGCATTCAGCCCTGAAACTTTCACAGGGATGTGCAAAGGAGCTAGCTTCCAGGGTACTTAGTACTTGTCTGTACTGTAATTTATCCTTGAACCAACTTGTTTTGGAAATGTGTTGAGAAGACTAATGCTGCTCTCATTCTTTTTATAGCCTCATAATTGCTAAAGGAGAATTGTCTTTGTGTAGAACCGATCTGAACATTTTTATTCTTCTCTCTATTCATGTCTACTCATGGATACTCAACATCAACGCTTTCTGAGAGCTGGGAACATCGGGCCAAAATCTTGTCAATAAAAATCCTATGCTTCATGGCAAAAATTTTAAGATCTCAAACAAATGTTAATAATAACTAACAGTTTTGGGGGCATTACCCTGTGATAAAAATGTCCTAAGTAATTTGGTGAGACACCTAAGTATTCCTCATGGAAACCATGAGGGAGGTGCCACCATGATCCTCATTTTTAGGTGGAGAGAAAGGAGATTGAGAGGGTTTGAGAAATTTCCTTGAGAGGCCACAGAGATAGTGCTGAGCTGGGAGTTAGATTCAGGCAGCTGGAGCCCACACCACACCACTTGCCATCTTGCCTCCCACTGTGGTCATCGTTAGCTCCTAAATACTCAGGGGGGCCAGATTTACCCCATTCCAGCCCTGCCAGGAGAAGTCGGTGCTCATGCCTCCAAAAGTAACATGTCAATGTGAAACCCCAACAGGATGCAGCTGCCTCACATTGTATACACTGGCTGCCTCGCTAGAGGCTTTCGACTTCATTACATGGATATTCAACTGCTATGGTCTCAGCCGCCCCCCATTCACCTGAGCATTCACAGGTTTCCTTTCCACTTCCCATCCATGGGATACTGAAGAGAAGATGCAGAGGTTAGCAGGTCACCCATGGATGAAGGCCTCAGGTGCCACGTCCAGAGTCCGGCTGTGCTGAGGCGGCCCTCCTGGAGAGGCCATGCATGGAAAGGCAGGAGATAGACACAGAGAGATGCCTGGGGGAGCCCCAGTTGTTCCGTCTCCCCCAGTCAGGGTGCCAGACTAAAGAACCTTTCAAGTTAACCCCAGCCCCAAGCAGCCACGGGTTACAACCTCATAAGAAACCCTAAGCAAGGACTGCCCAGCTGATCCTGTCAACCCCAGACTCACAGTCAAAATCAACAGTTGCTAGTTTTCAAACCACTGTTTCATGGTGATTCCTTTTTTTTTTTTTTTTTTTTTTTTTGAGACAGAGTCTCACTCTGTCAACAGGCACCAGGCTGAAGTGCAGTGGTGCGACATCGGCTCACTGCAACCTCTGCCTCCCAGGTTCAAGCAATTCTCCTGCCTCAGCCTCCCGAGTAGCTGGGACTACAGGTGTGCGCCACCATGCCCAGCTAATTTTTTTGTATTTTTAGTAGAGACAGGGTTTCACCATGTTGGCCAGGATGATCTTGATCCCTTGACCTCGTGATCCGCCCACCTCAGCCTCCCAGACTGTTGGGATTACAGGTGTGAGTCACGGTGATTTCTTACTAAAACACCATTAAGACAACAGCAGAGAACACTTGAGCAAATACACCTCACAGGCTCATATTTTTGCAAGAGATTTTTGTAAAAGGACCCACCATTGTGACATATGTGTAATGTCTGTTGTGTGGATGCTGTGGGTGCATGTGGGTAGGTATTGTTACCTGTTGCAGTTGTGTCCTGTAGACCACGTCCCACGTCTTAGTTGAAGGATAACCTAATCTGTTGAGTCAGTTACAGAAGTTCTGTCTGTAACTGAGAAAAGTCAGGGACTGAGACTTTTCTCAGGGACTGAGAAAAGTCTGTCAATCCAGAAAGAAAACCAAGTAGAAAAGTCTTAAGAGAGGCAGGTAAATTAGAATCACTCTCTTGTCCAGGTTCAACATAGGAGTCTTGTTTCGTTTAATCTGGTAAACCAGAGAAACATAGTGAGACCCCATCTCTACAAAAATAAAAATAAAACTTAGCCAGGCATGGTGACTTATACCTGTAGTCCCAGCTACTCTGGAGGCTGAGGCAGGAGGATCACCTGAGCCCAGGAGTTCAAGGCTGTAGTGGGCTATGATTGCACACCTGCACTCCAGCCTGGGCAACAGAGTGAGACCCTGTCTCAAAAAACAAACAAAAAAAATCCAAATTATGCTTTCTGTTAACTGAAGCCAACAGCATCCAAGGATACATTTTTCATAATACATTTTCTTTTTTTGAGACAGATTCTTGCTCTGTCACCCAGTGGCACGATCTCGGCTCACTGCAACCTCCATCTCCAGGGTTCAAGCAATTTTCCTGCCTCAGCCTCCAGAGTACTTGGGATTACAGGCACCCACAACCAAGCCTGGCTAATTTTTGTATTTTTAGTAGATAAGGGGTTTCTCCATGTTGGTCAGGCTGGTCTCGAACTCCTAACCTCAGGAGATCTGCTTGCCTCGGCCACCACACACAGACACACACACACACATATTTTCCAAAATATGTATAGTCACCATAAGTATACTCAGACTTAGTGGTTTTGGATACTGTGATTCAAGCAAATTCACAGAAGTTAATACAAACACAAGTTAGGACATTTTTATTATAGCTTTTACCAAATAAACTGCAGTTGTTGTAGTATTATCTCAGGCATAGAACTGGCATGTTAAGCTGCATGCTACTGGCCTAGATGAACTGTCACTGTTTGTTCCTGACCCTCCATTCATTCGTCAAGCAAATATTGTATGAGCACCTATTATGAACCAGGCACTGTTCTAGGCTTTCAGGATATAAGACTGACTGGCATAAACACAAATCTCTACCCTCACAAGATAATCCACTTCTTATTGATTTGCTCTATGCTTGCCAACGACTCTGGATTCCTAATTCAGTTTCCTAGTGTGTGCTGAGAGCAAAACTAGGATGTCAGGCCCTGGGAAGGCATGGACCCCATTGGAGATTACTAACTTACGCAAAAGGCTCTGGGCAGTTTGATTCACACGGGTTGGCCCAGGAGACTGTTTGCATTGGTAACATTCCATTATGGAGCCTTCAGAGCCTAGGAGCAGCCTTGACCCCTGGGAGACAATGACAATAAAACATCTCCTGCGCATCCTGACCTTGATCAGCCTGAGTTGGCATTATTATGAAAACCCAAATTCAGGGAAAGTTGACCAATGCTGGGACCCTGACTTAGCAAGTGTGCTTATTCATGCTTACATAAATGATTAGATTGTCTGCCATCACCGCCCTAACCCAGAACTTGACCTGCAATTAGACATGACTTTAATAGTATAAGGGAAATGGTCTCAAAGGAAACTGTTCTCACTTTTAGTTAGGGAGCAACAATAATAAGAAATAACTTATCTCCTTCTTCCCCGATGTTTAGACCTATTCTGAGAGCTTCAGATGCATTTGCAGCATCATGTCTCTAAAAGATGGGAGCCATTACTATCTTCATTTTTCAGAAGAGACTGAAGATTAAGTGAATTGCCCAAGATTACCTGGCTGGTAGTCCCTGGTCTTTTCCACAGCTTGTAAAATCATTTATCTCACACTTCAAGAAGAAATGCTGTGTTAGCAGGCACTCGTGATTTTGGGGACTCTGGACAATTGTGTAGAATACTTTTGTGAAATAAGGATTGTAGTCTGAATCAGTTAGGAAAACAGTGGCTTAGAAGAGACAAGGGGCCCAGGTGGGGTGGCTCATGCCTGTAATCCCAGCACTTTGGGAGGCCAAGGTGGGTGGATCACCTGAGGTCAGGAGTTCGAGACCAGCCTGACCAACATGGTGAAACCCCTGTCTCTACTAAAAATACAAAAAATTAGCCAGGCATGGTGGTGGGCACCTGTAATCCCAGCTACTCAGGAGGCTTGGATAGGAGAATCAATTGAACCTGAGAGGCAGAAGTTGTAGTGAGCTGAGATCATGCAATCATACTCCAACCTGGGTGACAAGAGTGAGACTCCGTCTTTAAAAAAAAAAAAAATAGAAGAGACATGGGTATATTCCCCATTGTCTGCCAGAAGCAGTCCAGGGCTGGCGAAACAGCTCTGTAATGCAATTGAGAACTCTAGAGTCTTTTGGGCTTGTACACCCTTACACATCTAAGATGGCTACTGGGAGTGGCAGCGGAGGAAGAAACCTGACTGAGTCATTCCATTTTTTTTGTTTCTGAGATGGAGTCTGGCTCTATCGCCAGGCTAGAATGCAGTGGTGCCATCTTGGCTCACTGCAAACTCCGCCTCCCGGGTTCAAGTGATTCTCCTGCCTCAGCCTCCCAAGTAGCTGGGACTATAGCTGTGCACCACCACACTCAGCTAATTTTTGTATTTCTAGTAGAGGCAGGGTTTCACCATGTTGGCCAGGATGGTCTCTATCTCTTGACCTCATGATCCGCCCGCCTCGGCCTCCCAAAGTGCTGGGATTACAGGGGTGAGCCATTGCACCCGGCCAAGCCATCCCATTTTTAAGGGGCTTCTTTTCCATCCAACTTCTATTTTGAGTCTACAGACCAGATCTTAGTCACATGACACCCTCATGTGCAAGGGAAGCCAGGAAATACACGTCTCTGTTGGTTTGGTTTGGTTTCTTCTTCTTCTTCTTTTTTTTTTTTTTAATTTTAGTACATTGTTGTCCAGAATAAAATTAAGATCATATTAGTAAGGGACAAGTGGAAAACAAATACTGGGTAGGCAAAAGCAGGATGAACCCCAGATGACCTAGAACATTTTATGAACTTAGAACAATTCCCAGGTAGACATCTCCCTGCATGGCACAGCCTGGTGAGCAATGGTTCCTCTGTGTGAAGCTCTCAAAGCACCCATTTCCTCCAGGTGCAGGGACTGGAGGGGGAGCCCAGGCTGCTGCTGCCCTCCGCCAGTCCCCCTGTGTATTGTGGATGAGTCTGCTTGGGCTGCTATAACAGACAGGGTGGCTTAAACAGAAGAAATCTATTGTCTCATGATGCTGGAGGCCACAAGTCCCAGATCAAGATGTTGCAGGGTTGGTTCCTTCTGGGGACTCTGTGGGAGAACCCATCCCAGGCTTTTCTCCTTGGCTTGCAGATGGCGGTCTTCTCCCCTGTGTCTTCACAATCACCTTTCTTCTTGGGGTGCCTGTCTCTGGATCCAAATTTCCCCTTTGCAAAGGACACCAGTCATTGGATTAGAGCCCACTCTGAGAACCTCATGTCAGCTCATCTCTGTACAGGCCTTATCTCCAAGTAAGGTCACATTCTGAAGTCCTGAGGTGGGGGACTCCAACAATTCAGCCCTTGTGTGGTGCATGACCTTTACAACAGTAAGAAGCAAGCTGCTCCAGTTCTGCCTATTCACAGTGTGACCCCATGGAAACCCACATTGGAAACCCAGGCTGCCTGTTCACTTCACCCCACATTTCACACAGCCCCTGGCTCCACGCTGGTCTTTGGTAATACTCAAGAAACAGCTAATGATGAATGACAATGTCAGCAAATCTCCCTAGACAGCCGCTTGAATATATGGCCCTCAACAGGCTCCCTCAGCTTCATCTCCTGCTGCTCCATCCTCACCCCTGCTCTTCAGCCTTCCCAGACACAGTGGCCCTGGTAGCCCTGACTGAGCCTGCACTTTGCATCCCTCTGCCTGTAATACCCTCTCCCCAGAGAACCACATGGCTCCCTCCCCTCCCATCTATTTTGTGGCAGGCAAAATAATGTCCACCAAAGGCATCCATGTCCTTCCTAATCCCTGGAGCCTATGACCATGTTACCATCAATGGCAAAGGGACTTTGCAGATGTGATTAAGTTAAGGACTTTAAGCTGGGGAAATGATTCGGGATTATTGGGTGGGCCCAATATAACCATGAGTCCTTGAAGACAGAAAAAACAGAATCTTCCTGGCTAAGTCAGAGAGTACAAACAAATTGGACAGAGACTGAGTCAAAGCATGAGAGGGACTCCATCCACTACTGTCCACTTTGCAGATGGAAGAAGTGAGCCATGAGTCAGGGAACCTGGCAGCCCCTAGAAGCTGAGGATGGCCTTCAGCTGACAACCAGTAAGGAAATGGGGACTTGAGTCCTAAAATGCAAGGAACTGAATTCTGCCAACAACCCAATGGGGCAGAAAATGGATCCTCCCCAAGAAGCCCAGAAAGGAATGCAGCACTGCTGACACCTTGATTATGGCCGGATAAGACCCTCATTGGACTTCTGAGCTTCAAAACTGTAAGATAATGTATTTGTGTTGTTTAAGCCACTCAGTTTGTAGTAATTTGTTATGGCAGCAATAGAAAAACTAAGATATTCATGTTATTCAGGTTCCTGCTAAAATGTCACCTTCTTACAGAGGATTTCCCAGAACATCGACCTGCATTTCTCCTGGTTTACTTTTCCTCACAGCCCTTCTCACTAGCTGTTGCCACACTGTATACTTATCTGTCTTTTTGCTTCTCTTCTCTCTCTCTCTCCACTAGTGTGAGTTCCAGAAGGTTGAGATATTTTGTTTGACCCCTTGTAGGCATTTAATAAATATTTGTTGAATAAATGAATACCATAAACAGGGTTGAATTTTGTCAACTGCTTTCTCTATTTAGATAATCATTTGGGTTTTTTCCCTTATTTCAGTTAACATAGTGGATTGATTTACAAAGATTAAATCAACTTTGAATTTCTGAGATAAACCCCACTTGGTTATAATATGGAATCCTTTTCATATATTTCTGGATTTGACTTTGCTAATAGTTTGATAGGATTTTTCCCTCTATGTTCATGAGACGTAGATGACATGTCAGTTTTGTTTTGTTTTGTTTTTCTTTTTGTTTTGTAATGTTCTTGTCAGGTTTTGGTCTCTGGATTAAGGGGACTCAGATAATTAGTCGGAAAGTGGCATCTCTTCTTTTTTATCTAGGAGTTATGTAAGCTTGGTATATATTTCTTTTCTTTAAAAGATTGGTGGAATTCACCAATGAAGCTATCTGTGGCTAAGTTTTCTTGGTAGGAAGGTCTTAAATTATAGATTCAATTTCTTTTTTTTTTTTTTTTTTGGCCTGGCTAATTTTTTTATTTTAATTTATATATATATATATATATATATATATATATATATATATATATATTTTTTTATTGCATTTTAGGTTTGGGGGTACATGTGAAGAACATGCAAGACTGTTGCATAGGTACACACATGGCAGTGTGATTTGCTGCCTTCCTCCCCCATCACCTATATCTGGCATTTCTCCCCATGCTATCCCTCCCCAACTCCCCCACCTCCCGCTGTCCCTCCCTTTTTTCCCCCTGACAGACCCCAGTGTGTGATGCTCCCCCTCCCTGTGTCCATGTGTTCACATTGTCCAACACCTGCCTGTGAGAGAGAATATTCGGTGTTTGATTTTCTGTTCTTATGTCAGTTTGCTGAGAATGATGGTTTCCAGGTTCATCCATGTCCCTACAAAGGACACGAACTCATCATTTTTGATGGCTGCATAATATTCCATGGTGTATATGTGCCACATTTTCCCTGTCCAGTCTATCATCGATGGGCATTTGGGTTGGTTCCAGGTCTTTGCTATTGTAAACTGTGCTGCAATGAACATTCGTGTGCATGTGTCCTTATAGTAGAACGATTTATAGTCCTTTGGATATATACCCAGTAATGGGATTGCTGGATCAAATGGAATTTCTATTTCTAGGTTCTTGAGGAATCACCACACAAAACAGCCAGCTAGCATCAAAATGGCAGCATCAAATTCACACATAACAATATTAACGCTAAATGTAAATGGGCTAAATGCCCCAATCAAAAGACATAGACTGGCAAACTGGATAAAAAGCCAAAACCCGTCAGTGTGCTGTATCCAGGAAACCCATCTCCCATGCAAAGATACACAAAGGCTCAAAATAAAAGGATGGAGGAAGATTTACCAAGCAAATGGAGAGCAAAAAAAGCAGGAGTTGTAATTCTCATCTCTGATAAAATAGACTTTAAACCAACAAAGATCAAAAGAGACAAAGAAGGACATTACATAACAGTAAAAGGATCAATGCAACAAGAAGAGCTAACGATCCTAAATATATACGCACCCAATACAGGAGCACCCAGATACATAAGGCAAGTTCTTAATGACTTACAAAGAGACTTAGACTCCCACACAATAATAGTGGGAGACTTGAACACCCCATTGTCAATATTAGACAGATCAATGAGACAGAAAATTAACAAGGATATCCAGGACTTGAACTCAGACCTGGATCAAGCAAACCTAATAGACATTTACAGAACTCTCCACCCCAAATCCACAGATTTAATTTCTTTAGCAAGTATGACTACTCAGAATTTTTTTTACTTCTGTCAGATTTATGCAGTCGTGTTTTTCAAAGTATTTTCTCCATGTCTAATAAATTCATGATATTCCCTTGTTATCTTTTTAATATGTTTAAGATCTGCAGTGATGCCCCCCTTCCCATTGGAGATGTTGGTAACTGATAATCTGATTTGTATGTTTCTCCCTCAATCTCCCTCTCTCTCTCTATCAGTCTTATGAGGGAATTATCAATTATAGTAGTCATTTCAAAGAACTTTCGTTTCTGGTGATTTTCTCTATTGTTTGTCTTTTTTTCATTTCATTGACTTCTGCCCTCATCTTTCTTTTCTTTCTTTTTTTTGAGACAGATAACAGGTAACAAAAAGCAAATAAAAAATAAATTTTTTATTTGTTGTATTTTCGTTATCATTCAGTTAAAAACATTTTCCAATGTCTCTTGTGATTTCTTCTTAAACCCATATATTATGTAGATTAATTTCTAAACGGTTGGAGTTTATCAGATCATCTTTTTGTTGTTGATTTCCAGCTTAGTTCTCATGTGGTTAAGAAACACACTCTGTCTGATTTTAAACCTTTGACATTTATCCAAAATTATTTATGGACCAAAATATGATCTATTCTGGTGATATTTCGTATCCATTTGAAAAGAATATATATTCTGCCGTTGTTGGGTATAACGTTCTCAAAATTTGACCAATGAAGTCAAATTGTTTATAGTGTGGTTCAAATTCAAATCTTATGGATCTTTACCCATTTTTTGTCTGCTTATTCTATCAGTTATTGAAAGAGAAATGTTATAATGTGAATTTGACTTTTTTTTTCTCTTAGCTCTATAAATTACCGAGGCATACAGGGTGAATACACTTTAGGACAAGTGAAGAATTAACCCTCTATCATTATCCTTTATCATAAAATTACATCCTTATCCCTGGAAATATTAATGTGGGCACATCAGCTATATCAGTATAGTAATGACACTAATGTGGCTGCATCTGCTTTCTTACAATTATACTATTTCTTTTTCTATTATTTTACTTTTTAACCTTTCTGTATCCTTATATTTAAAGAGAATCTCTAGTAAACATTATAGGCATCATGGTATCTTGCTCCAAACATGTTCAGTTTAAGATTTAGCAAAGGACTTGACGGGAGGCCTTATACAATGTTAAAGAATAATATCTCAGCTGCTGTCTCTCATCTGGTACCCTGACACACAAATTGCCGCAGTCACAGAAGCCACAAGCAACGTTTCCTGATTCTCTGCCCAGCTTCCCTTCCCTGCTGCTGTCTTTACTTCACTAAATTTTCCCACACTGTGGTTTAGAAATCACCTTCATGCAGAAAGCCAGGATAAATATCAAGTGCCTCCCTTCACTCAAGGTAGCTGAAGGCTTTAAGCCACTGTCCAATGCCTGAAAACCATTGTTTCATATGTTTTGTGCATTTGTTATAGTCTTCACGATAGGATGGTAAGTCTAATGCTACTCCATCACAACCGGACTGGAAGTCTCTGAATAAGTGAATATCTACACAAACAAGAGGATGATTCAAAGTAAAACTCAACTATTGCCCATCTCCCTCTGAGCCTACCCTATAGCTGAGTTGCTCCCCCAGCACAGGCCTCTGTTTCCTCCTCTTTCCCATCAACTATGGTCTAACAGCCTGTCACATTTAAGCTGACATTCTATTCATTTCCCCCTGTTCTTCTCATTCTGAACCCTTCCTCAGACACAGGAGTTACCTAATTGCTATTACTAGAAGGAAAGCAAAATTGAACAAAAAAGCTCAAAGGATCTCAAAAATGCAGATTATATAATAAAAAAGACACTGGCTTTTAAACATATGAATGTATTCTATTAAAGACCAAATACATGAGAAATTAGAGACCCCTGAATAGCTGTTGGCTTGTATTGCATTTAAAAAAGACAGAAGATCTTGAGAATATGCCCTAATGGAAGAATGGCAATGACGACTCAAAACAGACAGTTTTTTGCATATATTAGTCTCTTGCATTTGCAATGGTAATGAATGATATATGCCCCACAGAGTCCCCCCACAGTCCCAGATGAGGTTAAAAATAAAAATAAAAAGGCATATTCCAGGTGGGCAGTCAGGAGGATCCCAGGAATATTCTGGGCACCTGCTGTAGCTGCCAAGAATAGAATTCAAGATTTATCACAAATAATCTATGTAATGGAAAGAAACACGAAGACAATTAACATTAACAATCCATTATATGCGATATTGAGCATACTACAAATGCTTTGAAATATATGTATATATAAATAATATACACATATAAATATACCTATTCATTTATTTACTTTTGAGACAGAGTCTCACTCTGTCGCCCAGGCTGGAGTGCAGTGGTGGAGGCTCACTGCAACCTCCACCTCCCAGATTTAAGCGATTTTCCTTTCTCAGCCCCCCCAGTAGCTGGTATTATGGGCACGCCACCATGCCCAGCTAATTTTTGTATTTTTAGTAAAGGTGGGGTTTTACCATGTTGACCTGGCTGGCCTGGCTGATCTCAAATGATCCACCCACCTCGGCGTCCCAAAATGCTGGGACTTCAGGCATGAGCCACCATGTCTAGCCGTTTTAAAATATTTTTAAATACATGTATATAACCCAAATCTTTAAGCATTCATCATAAGACTTCCATTTGTAGAACATGTGTAGATTCTACCCTGAGTCCCTTTATTGATTCGAGGTCTTAAAAAGTCACCATGTTTATTAGTTTTGAAAATGTGTTTAACATGGAAAACTCTGCTGCGTCTTGCCACAGCATTTTATCTTCACTTCTGGCTTGGGGACCATCAGCTTACCAAGTCCACTCACGCCCGCTAATGTTTCCGAAAGCTTTATTTTGGAAATTTGGTGCACTTTGGCTTTGAAACATGTGTATAGATGATTTTTAACATAAGAAGCCCTGCATTCATTGTTATTTTTAAATAAATGTATGCAACTGTTAAATTTTGTGTTTCTTGGGTTTTGTTTTCCACAGCTGACTGGGCACATTCCCAGTGAGGAAATAAGGTCAGCAAAACAGCTGCAATAGTGGAAAAGGGACTAGTAGCCATGAAAGAGAACCAATCAAAGAGCATCTGCTAGTGTATTAATGTGATGTCATGGAAGAAGCAATCATCTTAAAGATTATAAAATGCCAGGGTATGAGACTTCCATAAGATGACTCTTACAGGCCCAGCAAATTATAAATATGTTGACAATACTTCATAGGTAGATGAACACATATAAAGTGTATCATATGACAGATAACATTTATCCTAAATTAGGCATGGTTCTAAATCTAATGAATATTCAGATGGAGGAGCTAGAAGAAATTGAACATTTTTCTTCCTGGAAAGCAGTAAACCTTGTTCTAATCTCAGTCATCCTTCCATCTAGCTGTGCAATGCTATTTAGACAACCAGGGCCTTAGTTTCTTTATTTGAAACCAAACGATTCCTCAGAATTTTATTATTTTATCCTCCTTCTTCCCTTCCCCAGTAGAATGTAATTCTCTGAAAACTTAATGTATCTGCTTCAGATACTTCTGTTCTTTTAGCTAAGTGCCAAGGATTGCAACGGAAAATGGTAAGAAATATTTTTTCCATGTTAAGGGTGAGCACAGAAAACAACAAATGCATTATTCAGCATCCTGACTATACTCTTATTGTCAAGCCTAAGGTTTGAAATTGTTTTAAACCAGATGCTCTGAGGTTAGTCACTTGATGAATTAACTCATAAATGACTGCATTTCAAGTTGGATGTCCCTACATGGGCCCCGGCACAGGCTAGTGTTGCCATGGCTGTTCTCTAAACGAACACATTTTATTTATTTATTTACTTACTTACTTATTTACTTATTGAGACAGGGTCTCACTCTGTTGCCCAGGCTGGAGTGCAGTGGCATGATCTCAGCTCACTGCAGCCCCGAACTCCAGGTGCAAGCAATCCTCTCACCTTAGTCTCCCAAGTAACTGGGACTACAGGTGAGTGCCACCACATCTGGCTAATTTTGTTGTATCTTTTGTAGAGATGGGGTTTCACCATGTTGCCCAGGCTGATTCTGAACTCCTGAGCTCAAACGATTCTCCTGCCTTGCCCTCCCAAAGTGCTGGAATTATAGTCATGAGTCACCATGCCCAGTTCATATGAATTTATGTTAAATAATTAATTAGCATCTTTCTTAAAAGGCTGAAATCATCAAAACAATGTGTTAAAATTTATAGACTCACAGTTCTTTTCACTTACACATCTTATCATATGTCCATAAGGCTCTTTCATCTTTGCGTACCTCTAAACACACTGCATGCATGGATAGCATCAGATATACAGTCACACACGTGCATGATCTATTGTTTCTCATACAGTGTACCCGTTTCCCTTAGAACTGTATGATCTTTATTTATAATGACTACAAAATAGTGAAATTGATATAACAATTTCTGTCAACTTTATCTGTGTTAGACTGAACCAGGTGAATTAAGGTCTATTATTAGGATGTTTCTGTTCATTTCTTCTTACATTTTTTTTTTCTTGAGACAGTCTCACTTTGTCACCCAGGTTGGAGTGCAATGGTGTGATCTTGGCTTACTGCAACCTCCATCTCCCAGGTTCAAGTGATTCTCCTGCCTCAGCCTCCTGAGTAGCTGGGACTACAGGCATGTGTCACCACGTCTGGCTAATTTTTGTATTTTTAGTAGAGATGGGGTTTTACCATGTTGGCCAGGCTGGTCCAAACTCCCGACCTCAGGTGATCCAGCCACCTTGGTCTCCCAAAGTACTGGGATTATAGCCGTGAGCTACCGTGCTCAGTCTCTTCTTACATTTCTTTAATATACTCTTGATGAAAGAAGCTGCTGTAATATTTGATGCATAGATATTTATAACTGCTGTATTTTCATGGTGGTTTGTATCCCTCAGCACTTTGGCATTATAAAGTGACAGTTGTTACCTTATTTAATACTTTTTGGCCTGAATTTTACCGCGTATAATATTAGGATCTTTTTCTTGTAATAAGTGAGTGCTATTTATGTTTATTAGCATGACATATGTGTTTGGTTTTAGTTCTATTAAATTTCTTATCTTTTTTAAAAATGCTGCATTGTGAAAATTCTTTGTTTTTTATTTTTTATTTTTGAGACAGCATCTGTTGCCCAGGCTGGAATGCAGTGGCACAATCTTGGCTCACTGCAACCTCCACCTCCTGGGTTCAAGCAATTCTCATGCCTCAGCCTACTGAGTAGCTGAGATTACAGGCAAGCACCACCATGTATGGCTAATTTTTATATTTTTAGTAGAGACAGGGTTTTGCCATGTTGGCCAAGCTAGTCTTGAACTCCTGACCTCAAGTTATCTGCCTGCCTCTGCCTCCCGAAGTGCTGGGATTACAGGGTGAGCCACTGCATCCAGCCTGCATTGTAACAATTCTTGATGCACTTTTTCACATTTTAACAGCTTTTAAATTATGATGTGTCTTACAGTGGATGACATGTCATGGTTTAACTGGCAACATTCCCTTCTCATATAGTGATGATTAAAATAATAGTGATCCTACAACTGAGGCAATCAAAATTCAAATAAATTAAGTATAAAAATGGGTATATATTTTACTATATATGAGACTTATTTTCTTTATTTTTCATTGCAGTTCTTCCCCTACTAAGAATGACTTGAATTTTGTTCTAGTGGTCATATTTAAGATCATGCATTTATGTAACACCGGTAATCGCCTCTTTCATTTGACAGCATCCATTTGTTACCTACAAAGTGAACAAGAGAATTCACTTTTGTCTCTTCCTTCAGCTCTCTTCATCTTTCACTACTCAATTTAGGCAATAACACTGTTTTTGCTTAATGGTAATCTTTTCATTCTTCAGTGATGTTAAGTTTGGACAACAGGATTTGTCAGCGTTACAGACAAGGCAGTGCACAGACTTGTTCTGCTCTCCACCTAATTTAGACATTGCCAGGGCACATATAACACTGGCATCCTGTATCATTCAGCTTTCTCTGTTTAACAAAACACCCCTAAATTTAGTGGCTTAAAGTAACGAAGTCATTATTTTCCACAGTCCTGTGGGTTGGCTGAGTGGCTCTTCTGCTCCAGGCCAGCTTGGCCACATCATTAGTTCAGGGGGGTGGCAGTGTGGCCAGTGTTGAGGGACCTGACTGCCGGGTCTGGCTTGATGTCAGCTGAGGCCACAGCCATATGTCTGTAATCAAGCAGCAGGCCAGCCTGGACTTGTTCACATGGGTGCAGGAGGGCCCGCAGCAGCAGGGGAAGGGCGAGGCTCAACACACAAGTGCTGCTCCAGTCTCCACCTGCGTTCATCTGCTGTTGTTCTAGTGACCAGATGAGTCACTGGGCCAAGTCCAGAGTCATGTGGGAACAAGGCCATTTCATAGAGTCTGCCCCACTCTATGCCATTCATCTGCTCCCTTTCTTTGTTTTTGCCTTAGGTCTGTTGTCAAATGTATTCAGCATCCAGTCCTTTTCTGAGGTTTCCCCTGTCATCTCCCGGCTGGTTGGAGTTCATCCTCATGATAACAGGGACTGGGTGGAAATGCCATCTTCTAATTTGCATAAAAGCATTACACTGGCTAGCTGCAGCCTTGACCTTCAGCTATATTGTAGACAGAGGCTTGAAAGTGCCTTTGCAGAATTGTAAGTAACGAGAGAAATCTAACATGATGGACTCCATCTTGCTTCTGACCTCACAGGTTAAATTGGTTTTTGCTTATTCTAGCATGGAGGCCAAAATAACCATAAGAGGAATTTAGTTAAACTTTGAAGCAAGGAAAACTGACTCCCTTCTTGTTCAGAGACTGAAGCTGCATTAATAAGATAAGGTTAGAATTATGGCAGGGGCTTGAGCTTTGCTAAAGAATAGGCATAAAAAATGACCTGCCATTGCTTAGTGTGTTTTCTACAAGTTGTTTTTTGTCCCAGAGTCATGTAACCAGAGGTTACATGATTTAAAAGTTTCCCAACTACTCCTACATTATTTTGAAATCTAAAGAACTAGTCTTTGAGATATTTTTCAGATTTAGCATTTCAGCAGACCAAGAGATGCCCTGGTCCTAAGACGCATCCCTCAACTCCCAGGAACTGACCCAGCTACTAAATGACATTTTTACCTGTAATCCCAGCACTTTGGGAGGCCAAGTCGGGTGGATCACGAGGTCAGGAGTTCGAGACCATCCTGGCCAACATGGTGAAACCCCATCTCTACTAAAAATACAAAAATTAGCCGGGCGTGGTGGCATGTGCCTGTAGGCCCAGCTCCTTGGGAGGCTGAGGCAAGAGAATCGCTTGAACCTGGGAGGCGGAGGTTGCAGTGAGCCGAGATTGCACCACTGCACTCTAGCCTAGTGACAGAGCAAAACTCCATCTAACAAAAAAAAAAAAAAAGACAGCTTTACACACCCCTGTTATTTTGTCCCCCACTCATACAATTGTTCCAGTTCCCCAGTCCCATCTGCCAAAGTATCCTTAAAACACCCTAGCCTCCAAATTCTCTGGGAGACAGGTTTAAGAAGTTTCTCCTGTTCTCCTTGCTTGGCTGGTCCTGCAATTATTAAACTCTTTCTCTGTTGCAACACATGCTGTTCTCGTATTTTTTTGCAGGGGGGTGGACAACAGGCAAAAATAACCCATTGGCTTGTGACAGCCTGAGTCTACAAAGAAGGAGGATGTGGCTGGAACGCACAGGCTGGGGGATCAGCCTGCTCACCTGGCCACAGTTCCATCCCTGGTATATTAGTCAAGGTTCTCCAGGGAGGCAGAGGTTGCAGTGAGTTGAGATGCCACTGCGCTCCAGCCTGGGTGCCAGAGTGAGATTCTGTCTTTAAAAAAAAAAAAAAAAAAAAAAAAAAGCTTCTCCAGGGAACAGAACCAACAGGAGATACAGATTTATAGACAGATAAAGAGAGAGAAAGACTAAGACAGAGAAAGACTGGAAGATACAGCTCTCTAGAAGAATTATTATGAGAACTGTCTCATATGATTATGGAGGCCGAGAAGCCCTCCCATCTCCTGCTATCTGCAGCTGGAAAACCAGGAAAGCTGGTGGTAAAATTCAGTTCCAGCCTGAAGTCTTAAGAATCAGGAAGACAGAATGGTAGAAATCCCAGTTAAGTCCACAGGCCTGAGAACCAGGTGCTCTGATGTCCAAGGCAGGAGAAGATGGATGTCCCAGCTCAAGAAGAGAGTGAATTCCCCTTTCCACTGCCTTTTTGTCCTATCACGCCTTCGATGGATTAGGTGATGTTCAATTTGGGGAGGGTAGACATTCTTTACTCAGTCTACCATTTTCAAATGCTAACCTCTTCCAGAAACACTCTCGCATGCACACCCAGAAGTCATGTTTTACTAACCATCTGGGCATTCCTTAGCTCAGTTGAGTTGACACACAAATGAACAATCACATCTGGGCTGCTATTTTTTATTCAAAATCAGCAGCCAGCCCTCAGTTCTTACTGGATCCAGAAAGAACTTTCTCACATCCAAGAGCCAATGCTGAGTTCTCAGATACCCTGGGTGGAATTTACAACTCTGAAAGGACAGCAGCATTGTGGTTCCATGGTTCCTGGAAGGGCCATATCACACAGTTTGGCAGACTGGATTACTGGCTCCCATCCACAGGCTTTGCCATGTAACTTTCACCCACAGGGGTGAGGTGTACTTCCCCATCCTTGCTGTGCTTTGGCCAATGAGATGTCAGCAGAGAAGATGCAAGCAGAGGCCTGAAAGTACTTGCATGGGTGGGCTTACCTTCTTTGCCTCTGCCCATGGAATTCCCAAGAGAGCATTCCTGACTAGGTCCAAGGAGGATAAGGGACACGTGGAGCAGACACCCCAGCTGACCCACAGACCTGCAGTGAAAAGCGGAGCCACCCCCACCGTTCTGTTTTTTGTTGGAATATTAATTCTTCCAACCTGCAACATCCAATAAGAACGGTTTAAAGCAATTGAGTGGTGAGGGGGTCTGTTACACAGCTGTTCTGTTGCCACCGTGAACTGCTACTTGTCAGAATTTAGTGGATGAGGGTCGGTGTCCCTAGCAAAACCCTCAAGGGCCCCAAACGAAAAGACGACCTACTTTCTGGCTTGAGCCACTGTCCCTCTCAGGCTCAGACTGGAAATTCTCCTCCCACAGCCAGCCAACACTGATCAAAGAGTTCCGCCAACAGTGTGGCCCGGAGCCACATGAATGACAGGGCTTCTTGTAACTCTCCAGGTTCTCTTTTCCCCTACCACTCCTAGAATCAAAAATGTCTCCAGCTTCTTCCCACTCAGCACAGAGCTGTAGACTCAGGAGTCCTTTAATACCTATTACTCGAATAGAGTAATCAGTGAATGCATTAGAAGGTTATTTGCTGAGAGTGACAAGGAGCCCATGGGAGTTGAAAGGTCTACCACTTAGAGTATCTAATGCATTGAAATACACCAATGACATTACGAACAAACAAGCAAAATTACATTTATGCAGAATTTGGTTTTGATTGCATTTCATTTAAAATCTAGCTCTAATAATTCAACATTTGCACACATTTAAATGGGATGCTAGGACCCTGTGACCTGGGAGGTAAAATTCCATTAAATCTCTTCTAACCCTTCCAAAACTGGTGTTAAGGGAAACCTGTTGGCCTAAAAGAAACTTGTTTCTTGTACCAATAAACTCGCTTAATCACTCAGCAGAATTAAAATTGGATTCTTTACTGCTGTACTTCTCAGAACTTTTAATATGCTAATGTACATTGTACAGCTCTGAGAGGAGGAATTAGTATGCAGCATTTCCTAGGCCAATTTGGCCCCAGAACCCTGAGAACTTTTTGTGCTTAGGACATTTGTATGATTCATATCAGCCCATGGAACATAGTTTGAGAAACTCTGGTCTTTTCCAATGACCTACAAGGTAATGAATCATTCTGTCAGTTGCACAGTTATATTTGAATCCCCACCTTCCTGGCCCTAAATGGACTACCCCAGTGGCTGGTAACCTTTTTATGGTTACAGTGCACTGGAGGGGACTGAAAGAATCAAGACAGGGGGCAGGAGGGGGCTGGAAAGCCACTAAACAAGTCAGAAGTAATTGCAATGAAAACAACAAAGTCTCACAGGTCTATAAAAGAATCCACGGTTATCTCACTACTCACCCTGCAAAACTGGGTGTTTGAATAGAACTTGGTGACTGGGCCTGCGCAACACCACTCCCTTTAACTCTTATTGCTATTAAGCTGTCTCTGGAATTTCATGGCCCGATCAGTGCCGTGCCACATATGGACTCACTTGTAATGAAACAAAGTGACATAGCTGCAAAATACAACAGCACATCTATCCTCAGAAACCACAGTACTGCAGTGAGCTCTTAGAGGGGGACTGCTGAGCCAATCATGCAAATTACACAGTGCCGGAAATACAGAAGCCATGATGAAATAATGTCAAAAGGATCCCTGGTTTTCTCAATTGCATCTTGCTTAATTTAGAGTTATTTCAAAACAAAAGAAAAAGAAAAATGCCTCCAACCCTCTTGGCCCTCCTCAGGCACTGGATTGGCATTATACAGGACCTCAGACCTACATGGGCTGGGTTCTTAAAGTGTGAAAGTACAGGAAACTCAGTGACGGTCAAAAGGGCCTCTCTTAACTTTTCTGAATGGTGTATGACCATGACCTGTGTCTGCTGTGGTACCCCTCAGTGATATACACCCAGCCAAGGGGTCTCCCCGCAATGGAGCAGATGAGTCCATCGGCTTGTGTACAAGAGTCATATCTTCAATCTATGAAGCAGAATTCACATACAAGAAATACACACACTATAAGGCATATTCATGCAATGTACGGCATACCCGATTATAGGAATGTGTGACTTTGGTAAGCCCTGCAGGAGGGGGTGGACAACAGTGGATATTCTAATCCTTTAGAATGGATTAGTTCTCTTGTGGGAACTAATCCATTCCCAGGAAAACTTCCTCATTGCCAGGAGTCTAGCACCAAACTGTCCATGAAGGATCCACCCTCACCACCCAAACACCTCCCACTAGGCCCTGCCTCCCAACACTGCCACACTGGGGATCAAATTTCAACATGCGTTTTTGGTGGTGACCAACTCAACCCATAGCAACTTGGACAGGAGAAACATTTCTAACCATGTTGCAAAACCCAGAAAACACCCATGACAAATATTTTTAAAACTCCACAGAGTCGGCAGACAAAAGGAGGAAAGTATTTATAACACACTACAGAAAAAAAAACCTAATGTTTGAAATATCATTCATATCTCAAACCTAAAATAAACCAATAATAAATTAAAAGCAAACCTATAAAGAAAAATGGGCAAAGTAGAATGAGAAATGTTATGAAAGAATACAAATGGACAATAACCATATGAAAAGATTTACAATTGTACCAATAATAAAAAGTGAAAATCAAAATGAGATAACATTTCTTGACTAACAGAAGAGTACAGATTGTAAAGGACCAGGCCAGGCTCAGTGGCTCACACCTGTAATCTCAGCACTTTGGAGAGGCCATGTAGGAGGATCATTTGAGCCCAGGAGTTCAAGTCCAGCCTGGGCAACATGGTGAAATCCCATCTCTACCAATAATACAAACATTAGCTGGGTGTGGTAGCACACGCCTGCAGTCTCATCTACTCAGGAGGCTGAGGTAGGAGGATCTCCTCAGCCCAGGAGGTCAAGGCTGCAGTGAGCCATGGTCACATCACTGCACTCTAGCTGGGGTGACAGAGTGACACTCTGTCTAAAAAACACATAATAGCAGTAACATAAATAAAGATTCAACCCTTAGAAGGGAGTATTACTGGTAGAAGTGCAGGAAGAAATCTGAAGTGAAGAGTGAACAGGGGGTCCAGAAAATGATCCAATTGCATATGAGAGTTTAGCTTATGATAAAGGTGGCATTTTAAGTTAATAGGAAAAAGATAAATTATTTAATAAATGATGGATTTACTGTACTATTTAGGAAGAAGAGGAATACTCTTCTTTCATTATAATTGATTCAAGATGGATTAAAACTTTAAATGTATGTAAGAGATGGGAAAGTTCTTCAAAGTTTATGTCTGAGACTACATTATAAGGAGTTACAATCTCTTGCTCTATGGCCATCATCTGCTATTTACATAAACATACCCATATATATATATTGTCTTAATCAGCTACCTTGACTTGCTCCGGCATGTCTGAATAGAACTGGGCAAGTTCCAAACCCTGGTTCATGTCATTCCTTATTTGGAAACCCTCCTGACCTTCTCCTGACTAGCTTCCTCTTCTTCCTTGTCTTCTTTCCCACTTATCTATTCAGGAAATTTTCAAGTTTTTAGCCAATCGGGTCAAGCATAGAATGTGAGGTCCCGTTCCAGCCAATGGAAACTGGACACAGCAGTTGGGCGATTGGGTCAGGTTATTAAAGTTATAAATATCCCTGTCTCCTTTGTTCAGGTGAGCTCTCGTGGCAAGACTGCTGGTGAGTTGCACCTTTTCTGCAGAAAGCAAACTAGCCTTGCTAAGTGATCCACTGTCTCAGTGTGGATTCTTCCTGACGTTATAAACCCGTTTCCAACAATGTAAAAATTACATGCAAAAGGGTACTAGAGAACACAACAGAACAATTTTATAATCTTTAGTTGCATCTGTCCAGGGAGGGGGCTTCTAAGTATCTAAGAATGAAACCCAGGAGCCCTAAAAAGAAAAGATGAATAAATTTGATTAAATAACAAAGTTTAAATTCTATGTTTAAAAGCACCATAAACAAAATTAAAACACAAATCTCTTTTTTTCTTTTTCTTTTTTTTTTTTTGAGATGGAGTCTGCTCTGTTGCCCAGGCTGGAGTGCAGTGGCACGATCTTAGCTCACTGCAACGTCCGCCTCCCAGACTCAAGTGAGTCTCCTGCCTCAGCCTTCCAAGTAGCTGGGATTACAGGTGTGTGCTACCTCACCAGCTAATTTTTATATTTTTAGTAGAGACAGGGTTTCACCATGTTGGCCAGGGTGGTCTTGAACTCCTGACCTCAGGTGATCTGCCTGCTTTGGCCTCCGAAAGTGTTGCGACTAAATGTGTGAGCCACTGTACCCGGCCTAAAACACAAATCTTACACAAGGAAAAATACAATATTTACAATCAATATAACAAAATCTTCCTGGAGAAAAAGAACCAAAATGTTAACAATGGTTATCTCTGGGTGACCTTTATTTTCTTTTTTACAGTGCTTCATATTCTTTATCATTGAGTATAATATTTTCATAAAAAACAAAAACACTTAAAAAAATTAAAACCAAAGAAAAGAGAATTGCTTATAAAAAAATTTTTTTTGAACAGGAGTGAGGAATTGTACTTTCCAAGTTTAGAGGCATGAGCAGGAAAGCAAACCTTTTGCTACAGGGGTCCAGATCCACTTATCCAATGGCATCCCCAAAATCTCCACCTGGGTGTCTCACAGGCTCTCAAACTATGCGAGCACAATGCAACTCCTGGTGCCTACACACACAGAGGGTATGAGACATCTAAACCTCAGATGCCAAAACATAAAGTCAATATAGATCTTTTAAAACAGATAAATCAAGAAATAACAGAGTTTGCTATTTTTCCCTAAAAGCCTTTTTAGTACTCTCAACAGTGAAAAGGGTAAGGAAAGAAGATATCCCTTTGTCCTTGAAAATAACCCAGAAGTTACCCACACGACTTCCTCCTACATGCCATTGGCCTGAACTAGTCACATGGCCATATCTAGCTCTAAGGAGGACTAGGGAACATTGTCTTTATTCTAGGCAGTCAGGTGTATAAATTCCGTTACTATGAAAGTAGGGTAGGATGGGTATTGAAGGACCAGCACTCTCTGCCACAATTCCAGCATAGCATGTAGTATATAACCTCATCTGTAAAAGCACACCCCCGCACCCAACACACATGCACCTTAATGGATTTGAGGGTACTTAAAAAATATTGGGACTTTGGGTGAGTTTTACTTTCTTCCTTGAACTTTTCGGTATTGGTTGCATTGTATATAATGGGCATATTTTCCAGTATGGCTTTTTTCTCCTCCAAAATGAATAACATAGATTAAATCTAGGGCCAGAGATTGTCACCAGGTGTCACAGGTCACCTCCCCAGGAAAACAGTCTCTGAGTCTTAAACGTGTGTGTGGGTGGCCTACTAGGGAGTGCACGTGGATCAACACCTATAAGGGCGTTGGAAGCACGACTAGCCAGAGAGCAGCTGGGCTGCCATGCAGTTGCAATCCAGGCTTCGGCTGACCTCCTGGGAGCTCTGCATTCAGGATGGCCCTTTGGAGTTGTCCCAAATTCAGGACCTCTGCGACCAGTTACAGATGGCCTCTAGAAGCGGAAGAAACCTCAGGCAAGGAAGCTCCCTTCAGCCCAGGGCAATTCCAGGAGGGGGACTGAGCTAGAAGCCCTCAGCAGCCAGCACTCTGCTGGTGGAATGCATCGCCATGCAGAAGGGAGCATGTGGGTGGGCACCATTGCAGCCACAATGCCAGGGGTAGAGATACAAAGGCATGGCTTGGGGCCAATAGGAGGAAGGAAGGGAAAGTGAGAAACATTCTCTTACACATACTATGTGCTTGTCACTCTGTTATTTAATCTTCTCAATAGGCTTGCAAGCTGAATGTTTCATTTCACCATTTTTACATGTATGGAAACTGAAGTTCAAGGATATTAGGAAAATCTGTCTAAGAAGAGGCAGATAATAATAGAATAGGTAAAAAATAGAATCAAGGTTCAAACACAGGGAGATCTTTCTCCAAAGCCCTCTGCTACCACTGGCATTATGTCACAAAGATTGAGACCTTGTTTGGATTGACTACAATGAAAACTGCTAATAGCATCAAAAGTGACCTTTAAAACCATGTGGGCAACAAGAACAAAGAAGTAAAAGTTCTGCTGTGAGGGAAGAGTAGCGTAAGTGAATTAACAATAGAAGGCAGAACCACTTCATGCAGCTACTATTTTTCTTCAGATCTTCCTCAGGAAAGACCCTGGTTTTAAAATTAAATGTGTGGCAAAAGTGCGTAACCTGAATCTAAGCAGGAAAAGACATGAGACAAACCCAAAATCGAACAGCTCTATAAAATAACTGGTCTGAACTTTTCAAAAATGTCAAGGTCATGAAAGGCAAAGAATAGCTGAAGAACTGTTCCAGATGCAAGGCGGCTAAAGAGAAATGACAAGTAAAGGAATGTGTGCTCTTGGATTGGAGAAAACTATATAAAGGACAGCATTAGGACTTAGGCAAATTTTAATATGGGTTGTATATACAATAATACTTTTGTTACTGATGTTAAATGTCTCGATTTTGGTAATTACACCATAGATGTGTAAAAGAATATACCTGTTTCTAGAATTACATGGTTAAATCTTCTTTTTTTTGCAGGGGTGGAGGGGAGCAGGGTCTGGCTCTGTTGCCCAGGCTGGAGTGCAGTGGCAAAATCACAGCTCACTGCAAGTGATCCTCCCACCTCAGCCTCCAGAGTAGCTGGGACTACAGGCACATGCCACCATGCCCAGCTAATTTTCTGTATTTTTGTAGAGACAGGGTCTTGCCATGTTACTCAGGCTAGTCTTGAACTCCTGGGCTCAAGCGATCCTCCCAAAGTGCTGGGATTACAGGCGTGAGCCGCATGCCCAGCCACTTAACCAACAGCCAAAGGCCATCCCTAGCCCACTTGAAACATCGTAGGGGTGTGAGAGCGCATTCATTCATCTGTCATTGAGTCAGGATCTGCAGGTCAGATTTCTCCAGACGGTGAGCAACATCTCATTTTCCAGAATATCCTGAGGGACTGGTGTCCCACTGTCACAAGTGCTGGTCTGCACCCAGTGTCCCCACTTCCTATTAGTCTGTGACAGAGACAGCTAACTGTCCACCAAAATCCTTTCTGCCCTTCTTCTTGCACCCAGAGCCAGAATAGTTTCCCAACCTTCCTTGCAGCTGTATGTGATCATGTGGCCTAGTTCTTCCCAGTGGAATGTGAGCAGGGTGAGATGTGCCTCTTGTAGGCCTGATCCGTGCAAACCTCCCACATGGTCTTTTCCACACCCCTTTCCCTTCTGAGTGAGCAGGAGGTCATGGCAGAGCCACCATCACCCAGGGTCCCCCAGCGGCCATGGAGGAAGCCGCCTTGATAGCTGATACCTGCCTGAGGCTGTTGCCTGAGCAAAAGATAAGCTTCTAGTGTGATAAGCCATAGCATGCTGAGGCCGGGAGATTCCTTGGCCTCACTCTACACTGCCTGCTTTCTCCTTTACTCCATGTAATTTACCCTCTGCTCTCTGCCTTGCCAGCGGCACAGCCCAAGAACATTGTCAGTGACTTTTTAGCCAAATCATGAGGCCTTGTCCCAGGTCTTTACCTCTTTACATAATCTGACCCTCTTCACCACCACTTCCTCCTCTCTGGGTATCTGCAACCATCTTGTCTCCTTTTGTTGTTCTTCGCCTGTAGCATATTTCATCTTTTTATCTCCTTCATTATCATCTCCTCCTCTACTCTTCCCCCCAGCTTTCAGTGTGCCTCCGCTCACTGTCTTTGGTCTTGCTTTTCTAACATAGTTTCATCTCTGATCTCATGGCTTCTATCATCTCATTAATCTCATCCATGCAGTCATTCAGGGCTCCAGGCTGAGGCAGCTCATCCAATCCACATCTCTCTCCCTAACCTTATACCTATGCCCCAGATCCTAATTTCTAACTTACTATAGGATGTCTTCACTTAGAATCACAGACCATAGAGTGGAAGTGACCCTGGAGACTGCACTGAATTCCCCTGAAACTCACTTCCATCCTTCAAGTCACCTCCTCAGAGAGGCCTTCTCTGATTGCCTTATGTATGGTATCACCCCGACCCACCTTTTGTAGCCCCATGGCACTTATCACTGCATGGAAATATATTTCCATCATGTTTGTGGTCTGCCTCTCCCCACTAGAATGTAAGCTCTGTAGGGCAGGGGCTTTCATTTTTTGCCGTATGATTGGTGCTTAGAACAGTGCCTGACACAAGCAGGTATTCAATGAAACCTTGTTGAAAGAACTCAGGCCCAAAGGTTCTTCTGCTTAAAGTCTTATAGTTAGCTGTAGGGTTTAGACTTCAGTTAGGTCTTCTGACCCCTATCCTGGGCTTTTTCCACTGCCCAATCATCTTAAATCACTTCAAACTCACAATTTCTAAAAAGGAGCACTGCCCGTCCTCCATTCACTAATCCCATTTCTGTCACTAATCCTTTATTCTGCCAGTCTCTCAGGTTAAAGGCTGCTAAACCTGTAGTTGTCTTTGATGCTTCCCCCTCCCTATCATCTAGGTAGAATCTCTTTGCTTATCTTTACCTCTGTTCCAACACTTCACCTTAGACCCCCAAAATAAATTTTTGTTATCTTCCTGCTTCCATCCTCAGTTCCATACAAAGTATCTTGGTGACCTCTAAGTATTAAGTTCATAGAATAATTCTGGAAGGACATTGAATAAACTGATAATAGTCCCTTTAGAGATGAGAAACTAGGATTTGGGGGAACTTGGGGTACATTTTTTATTGTATATACTTTTGAATGTCATGAATTTTTACCAGTTGCATTATGTATTTTGCAGTAAAAAAAAGTTTTAAAATATTGTGTTTCACGTCCAGATTTATTTTGAGGCTCAACTCTTTAGAGTGGAAAATAAATCTCTTAAATTGCCCAGTCTAAAGCTGTAACATGAAATCACTGCCAGATAAAGAATATAATGGTTTCAAGAAGAAAGGGAGAATCCATTGCTAATGAGCCTGAGAAAGGGGCATTGGTTTCTTGGGCCTTTTGTGCTCACCAAGAGAGCAATTTCAGCAGAGTGGTAAGTGGGGAAGCAGGGAGGTAATGAGTAGCAAGGAAATCAACAGCACCAGCACAAGACACACATTTTACACTTTTGCCAATGAAAAGGAACGATGGGAGAAAGTTGCTAGGAAAGACAGCAAAAGTAGCTAAAAGATTTTTGGAATTTTTTTTAAGATTAAGAAATTGTTTCTATGTTTGAAAACAAAAGAAAGGGAGAATTAAGATGCGAGAGGCTGATTACCTGGCACCTCACCAGATTGTATTCTCTAAGGGACCACATCTGTCTTACACAGCTGGATCTAGCTATAAGACACGGGCTTTGCTATGTCTAGACACAATACCTAGCTACATGTGGCACAAAATAGGTGCTCAATAAATATCTATTTAATGACTAGAGGGATGGGCAGGTGGAGAGGGAGGCATTACTCTTCTAACATTAATGCCAAGTTACTCCGATAACAGGAAAATACAACATCCATAGTTCAGGTGAGAGTTTAGAGAGAAGCTGGAGTCCCACAGCTCACATTGGTGGATCATACACTACATGGTCCCAACTTTTCTTATGCAACATGGTGTGAGGTTTTCTGGTCCCACACTTCTCCCATGTTTCTCTGCATCAGCAGGTGGAAGGAAAAGGCTGGAGCATTATTAAAAAGAATTCTTTGGGAGTAGAGCTATAATAACAGCAGTAGGTGAAAGCATATAACTGAAAAACAAAAACTTACATTTCCTATACACAGAAGCCATTCATTTTCAAACACAGATCAATTCACCTTGGGGCCTCCTGTGTGCCAGCCATGTGCTGAGCCCTGGGATGCAGACATGATGCGACCACTCTCTGCCCTGGGGAAGCTCAGCAGGGCACGAGACCCTGCAATGCCATGGGCCAAAGGCGATCTACCAGCACAGGACAGAGCAGGAGTGCTCTGAGAACACAGACAATGGCATCAGTAATTGCACAGCGACGTGTTCCAGGAAAGATACAAAGAAGAGGTGATGCTTGAGCTTGGGAGATAGTGAGAAGTTTCCTAATGATATTTATTAATTTACTCAACAACTATTTATTGAGCACCTACTCTGTGCCAGGCACTGTACTAGGCTCTGGGGACAGATGAATGAGCAGAAACAGACACAGTCCCTGCCCTCACAGCATTTACAGCTTAGCTGGGAGAAGAGTCATTTATCACACAATAACACGTGCCAAGGCAAAACTAAACTCAAGACAAGGGCTGAAAAGGAGAGGTGCAAGGCTTTACAAGAAGTGAGATACATGTTTGCATGAATCCATAGAAACCAATGAATCTATAGAAAATGTGCATGGCAAAGAGAGCTCCCCATATCTTAATGTTGTCCTCCCCTTCTTCTGAATAAAAGAACTGCTGGCCACCCAGGAAGACTACATTTGTCAGCCCCAAAGCCCTTGGTTTGCCATGTGACTAGGTTAGGGCCAATGGTATAATCAAAAGTGACGTGTGATTTCCGGGTGTGCACTTAAAGGGAAGGGCTTGTCTTCCCCCTCCCCCTCTCTTCTCTCGTTGGAGGTAGGGTGAACCATCTTGGAGCACATGGATGAGGGCAATACTTTTGGGAAGGTGGAACAAGAAGAGAAAAGGAACCTCGGGGGAGCAGTGACATCCTGGAACCACCTTAGCAGCCTTGGAATGCTCCCACCTGGGCAGTTGTGTGAAAGAAAATTCACTTCTCTCTGGTTTAGGGAATCCTCATTCTAATTCTTTGTTAGAGCGAACAAGCCTATATATCTTTATCTTAATTCATACAGTATACAAAATCACTGGTCATTGCTTCATAGTGCAACAAACAATAACAATTACTCCTGCCTATGTTAAGAAACTACCTGGACCTTGGTCTAAAGCAGAATTTGAGTGTTCATATATTCAGGATTTGAGGATTTAATTGTGGGCAAAATGAAATAATCTTGAAATATGGAGAGAATGTTGGCTTCCAGAAGGTTTCATGACCTTTTAAAAACCCGGTATCTACTAGATTAAGTTGTGTGCAACCTCGAATACCCCAAGGATGGAAAATCTGAACATGACTTATCATCATGGGCATGGGAGAGTGTGTCTGGGGGGGGACAGATAATAACGCCATTCCCATGCTTCCCTGAGATGCACTCTTAAAGTGGAAGAGCCTCCAAAAGAAATATAGTCTATCTCTTGCCTCAAGGCAGGAGGAAATCAAGATTATCAATAAGAGAAGGCTTTACGTCCCATTTGCAAGATCTTTAGGAAAGGAGTTTCTATTAATAACACATGCCTTATCAGGGAAAATGACTTTGGGTTACTATACAGTTTATCAAAACACTTCCACATCCATTAGCTCTCCTATTTCATCCTCCTAATAACATGGATGAGAGACAGACCCATTATCATTTGCTTATCATACTCCAAGAATCTGAGTGACTTCCATAGGCCAAGAGGTCTTAGGGAGCAGAGCCCGGCCAGGACCCCAGGGGTCTCATCCCCCAGGTCCACCTTCCTCTTCACTTACCTGCTTTTCCTCTAAATAACCCCAAATCTGTGAACATTCCCTGATCTTCTGTTCTCTTGAGGGCCTGAGCTAGGCAGGTGAGTGGACCATAAGGGTAAACAAGACAGAGTTCTTGGCCTGCAGGAGCTCTTCGGGTTGGATAGGGAAAAGGGAAGATGCGTTCACATGGCCACCATATGAAGCTCTGTAGGGTGAGCATCATGTGATGGGCACTGGCAACAATGCTCAGAGCCCTTCAGACCAGGACAGTTAGCAAGGACAAAAAATGAAGCAGCTGTGACTGCTGGAAGCCCCACCCTTCCACAGATGCTGACCCTGAAGCTGCAAACACTGACATGCGCACGTGCGTGCACGAGCGCGCGCGCACACACACACACACACACACACACACACACACACACACAGCAGTGGGTGAGACTAAACACATCAGGCCTACCAGCCTGTTCTTGGAAGTCAGCACTCAAGTTCAGGCTCCAAGTCCTTTGGCCTCTGCTCTCTACCACGTCAACACCATGTAGCGTTTTCTATGTGCTGTTTTTAGCTCTGCTCTCCACTCCTTTCCTCCTGAGCCCTCTTCTGTGCTCTTTGGACTGTCCCCCATGTGGCCACCCCAGCTCTCTTTAGGATGCCACTCACCTTTGGCTCTCTCCAGTGGTGGTGGTTTAGCTCCTCACAGGTCACAAACCTCAGGATGAGGGGGCAAAGGCAACACATCTTCCAGCCCTCCAACTAAAGAAGCTGAAACAGATCAAAGAAATGCTTAAGCTGGGCTAGGCATGGTGGCTCACAGCTGTAATCCTAGCACTTTGGGAGGCCAAGGCGGGTGGATCACCTGAGGTCGGGAGTTCGAGACCAACCTGACCAACATGGAGAAATCCCATCTCTACTAAAAACACAAAGTTAGCTGGGCATGGTGGCGCATGCCTGTAATCCCAGCTACCTGGGAGGCTGAGGCAGAAGAATCACTTGAACCTGGGAGGCGGCGGTTGCAGTGAGCCCAGATCGCACCATTGCACTCCAGCCTGGGCAACAAGAGCGAAACTCCATCAAAAAAAAAAAAAAAAAAAAAGCTTAAGCCACATTTCCTGGACCATCCCAAAGTCAGGGTACAAACCTGTGACTTGCCTCTGTTATCAGAGGCCCTCCCAGGAGACCTGGAGGTGGAGGGGGAGGCGGGAGCCTGAGAGAGACACAGTCATCTGGCAGGCACTGTGAGGG
The DNA here is from genome assembly GCA_036589455.1 of Ateles fusciceps. Lineage (NCBI taxonomy): Eukaryota > Metazoa > Chordata > Mammalia > Primates > Atelidae > Ateles > Ateles fusciceps. Next base: position 6,842,765 of record JAZHEH010001341.1, on the reverse strand, counting down.
GACAGTCTGATACAGTTTTGGAAGCTTCTGGAGTTCTGTCTTTGAACAGGGGCAGAGTAGGATGGGGCAGGGGTATTTCTTCTGGCTAAAGAAGAGCTATCACTCCCAGGACTGTAACATCTGAGCCCGGTTGGGTGGTGTTCCCAGGCAAGCCAAAACAAATTCCAGTCTGTAACTGAGACTCTGACCCATTCACTTGTTCATTCACCGTGCTGACATTTGCTGAGCACCTACTTTGTGCCAGGCACTTTTCCAGGGGCTGGGGATACAGCAGTGAACCTGACAGATGTAATCCCTGTCCTTGGGGAGCTCGAATTTGGGGGTGAGAGTGAATAGACATGACAAAAGGAATGAGCAAATTATATAGTGGTCATCAGCTCAGCTCGTGTTTCTTATCTCTCTTTCAAGGTGCTCTTTGTAGCATGTTGAAACTAAGGTTGAAAGAAAAACCCTAGAGGGGCACCATTCCCCCACTTCCATGAGTGCTCATTCTCCAGGCCAGGACTTGTATTAGGTCAAGGCTTCCATCTTGACAGTCCAAAAGCTAATGTGTGTGTGAAACAGAACCTGATTGTGCTAACAAGTTCTAGTTGACGCCTCCAGGCCACCAGGATGCTCAACCCTTCCCCTTTCCCAGGTTTACCTCTAAGTTTGGAGAAGAGGTCTTACCAAGAGTCAGGGGAAGAGGCATCCTTTTAGAACTCGATATCTGCCATCTGTCTGCACTGACACCCACAGAGAGGTCCACTGTCCTTGGTTCTTGGTTGTATGAATGGGCCCCCTTGGTTCAGTAGCTCTCTCTACTGTATCAGGGCCTTGGGGACACCTCTGGAATGGCTGTCTGGAGCCCTTGCTGTTCAGCCACACTATAAAATCATTGCTGCCCACTGGGTTTTGGCTACCTCTGTGTGACCCTTCTCAGCAAGGGAGACACCTATTCCTTCTCTCCTCAGATCCCACAAGCCTCCCTACAATTAGTCCAGCCAAACAGGACGCAGGTCTTCTTCCTCAAAGACTAGGAAAATTTATGCTCTCCTTCCTTGTCCTTCAGACACTGCCTCCTCTCCTCGGCTGGGGAAGGGGTTATGGCAGGAGGATGCATTGCTCTAATTTAGGTCATCTCCCAAATGTTTCATGCATGCCAATAATGCATGGCTTTCCAGAAAGGGCCTGGGCTTCTGGAATGGAAAGTGTCATGAGGAGACCATTTCCTCCATTCCCTCCCTGTTTTTCACTATCCTGACTCTCCACTGAGGCGATGAGCCTGGAATAGTTTTACTTTTTGGAAAGGCTTAGAGGAAAAAAGTTTCCTAAGGAAATACATGAGGAAGGAGGATGGAAGGAAGTAGCTGATACTTTTTAAAAATCACTCCACAGACAATACAATGCAGCAGCAGAACTAGTGCAGGCTAGTAAGAGGGCAGACATGGAAGAAAAAGAGAAGAAAGCTGGCACCACTGGGGTGTGGCTGCTTGTTGTGCTGCCGCAGGCTGTTTTGAGGATGAATGGAGTTGCTTGTTTTTCATTTAAGAGCCAGGGTTTGTCTAATGAAGACCCTGCTCAAGCCAAGTAACAGAGTTGGCTCAAGACAAGAACCAAGCTGTGCTGTGTGAGGAGTACTATTTCAGATGTGTGCATTCTTCCTTCAAAAGGTAGGAATGATATGGAGTGGGAGTGGGTATGTGGAAAGAAAATGGTTTCTGTGTCAAGGAAAAGCTGTCTAGAGTCTAGTCACAATAAAAGGGAGCCAGACATGGGTAGATCAGCTTCAAAGGGCCGGAATAAAGGAATACATTAAATAAAAATAACAAAATCTGCACACAGGAATACAGAGAAACAACTCAACACTGTAAGAAAGCAAAGACTGAAAATAAACCTTTGAAAAGAAAAAGAAGGGAAAATACTTCAAGAAGAGAGAGAGAGAGAGAGAGAAAGACGGAGAGAAAGAGACAGAGACAGACCCAGTAGGAAGAAGCAGTAAATAGAAAAAGCATAATAAGTTACTGTTGGGTAAATAAAAGTATATATTCATATATGATATATTCCAGACACATATTCCTTCAATCAAGTTGTTGGTAAATCAGTACATTTGATAAGTATTAATACTTCATTAATCATTTGGCAAATGGATGTTTTGAGAATCAACTAAAGTCACTTAGTGATACAGCCCAGCATCCAAATTAGCCTCCGGACCCCAAGCCCTGACTTTTCATAGCATATTCCACTTCTTCCTGAAAAAAATGAAAAAGGTAAAATAAAGTAGTCCAATAGGAAATTGAACAGAGCCTTCAAAGCAAGCTGAGAAAGATTCATTAGGTTCACACAAACATCTCGTGAACAAAACCAGAAGCAGGAAAGAAACAGTTGCAGAAGGATCTAACCAGGACTAACTGGTTCAAGGGATGTTTGTGGGGGAAAGGACACAGGAATTTCCTCAAATAACTGTAAGGAGGTATGTGTATGCTTGACAGGTTGAGGCGGGAGGTTGGCTTGAGGCCAGGAGTTTGAGACCATCCTGGGCAACATGGTAAGAACGAGACCCTATCTCTCTGTTAAAAAATTAAAAATTAGCCAGGCATGCCCCTGCAATCCCAGCTATTTGGTAGGCTGAGGTGGGAGGTTCGATTGAGCCCAAGAGTTTGAGGCTGCAGTGAGCTATGATTGCACCACTGCACTTGAGCCTAGGTGACAGAGTGAGACCCTGTCTCTAAAAAAGGAAAAAGAAAAAGTAAGTGTAAATACTAATGCATGCAAGCATTCTTCATTGATATGAATAACTTCTAAAATATTTAAAGGGATTTTATTTACCAATTAAAATCTGTTTTGTTTTTAATGTGGTAAATAAATGCACACATATACACAGAGAAATATTATTCGGCCTTAAAAAAAGGAAGGGCATTATACTCAGTTAAATAAGCCAGTTACAAAAAGAGAAATTCTGGCCAGGCATAGTGAGTCACTCCTGTAATCCCAGCACTTTGAAAGGCTGAGGCGAGTGGATCACCTGAGGTCAGGATTTTGAGACCAGCCTGAGCAACATGGTGAAACCTCCTCTCTACTAAAAATACAAAAATTAGCCGGGCATGGTGGTGTGTGGCTGTAATCCCAGCTGCTAAGAAGAATGAGGCAGGAGAATCGCTTGAACTGGGGAGGCAGAGGTTGCTGTGAGCCGAAATCACACCAACCACTGAATGCCAGCCTGGGTGAAAGAACAAGACTCCGTCCCTGCTGCCCCCACCCACCCCAAAAAAAGGACAAACTCTGTATGATTCCACTCATATAAGGCACCTAGAATAGGCAAATTCATAGAGGCAGAAAGTAGAATAGAGGTTACTGGGTGCTAGAGGGGGAGGGAGAAATAAATTATTGTTTAAGGAGTACCAACTTTCTTTCGAGACTATGGAAAAATTCTGGAAATGGATACTGGTTATGGTTATACAACATTGTTAACATAATGCCACTGACTGTGCTTTAAATGATTAACATGGTAAACGTTATGTTACTGTATTTTACCACAATTTAACAAAATGGAAGAGGGAGGCAAAGAGTTAGTGTCAAAGTGATGCGATGTGAGAAAGCTTCAGCCCTAGTTTCTGGCTTTGAATCTGGAGGAAGGAGCCATGAGCTAAAGAATGAAGATAGTTTCCAGAAGCTGCAAAAGAGCAGGAACAGATTCCCTCCTGAAAGCCCCAGAAAGAAGCACAGCCCTGCTGACACCTTGATTTCAACACAGTGAGACATATTTTGGACTTGTGACCTACAGAGCTAAAATAATAATAAGATAATAAAGTTATGTTGTCACCACTGAAAACAATTTTATTTTGCTTTGTTTTAAGCTAACTGACCTAATACAGCTGCCATATTTTGTGACACTTACCTAAGGAAGGGAAGGCTTCCCATCCCTGCACACTCCTGGCTAAGTTAATCCTTTCTCAGGGCTCCTGGAAACCTCCCACTCAGAGAGATGTAGGGCAAAAAAAAATCACAAGCTGGATGGCTCAGGTAGGGTGGCCCGATGTAGCAAAATGAAAATACAAGACCAAAACGAAACCCAACCGGAACACTGAGTTAAACGTGAATTGACCATGCAATATTTGGGACATACTTAACACTAAAAATTACTGCCTGTACATCTGCAATTTACCTTTAACTGGGCTCCTGTATTTTACCCGGCAACCCTACCCCCCGGGTCATAGTGAGACCACACACGGGGTCTTCTGCAAGTTTAAAAGACTAACGGGAAGACCTGGCATCTTTCCGATTTCCAAACCCTCTTAAACACTTGTCCTCGTCCCCTCCCCCGCAGGCCTTCAAGTTGCTCTGGCACATGGGCCAGCGCGGGAACACCTTGCGCAGGCTCACAGAGTTCCGTGGGGGATGCTCAGTAGGGTCTGGGACACCCGCGGGAGACCCTGCGCAGGCGCACAGCGGCCGGCGGGGCTACGGCGGTGTGTTCTCGCGCCATCTCCAAGCCGAGGGCAGCACCTGTCGCCTCGGAGGAGCTGCCAGCGCCCTCCCTCCTCCTCCGCAGGGCGCGGGACCTCTATTTATATCGCTCAGCTGGCACAGGCCCATATTGGGCAGTGCCATCAGTCAGGCCCGTCGGCCACCCTGCGACCCGGGAGCGTTCAGGCCAGGTCGTGGAGCCGTCGCGGGGCCCCTGCGGAGCAAGTGGGGTCGCGCCCGGAACCAGGCGGCACCTCCGTAAGTAGGGGCAGCGCCCCAGGGGTACGTGGCCCCAGTCACAAGCCCTGCCTCAGCTCCGGGAGAGCCCCAGCACTTGCAGCCTCTGCTCTAAGTGACTTCCCTCCGGTCGCCTAGGGCCGGCGCCCTGGCGTCAGGTCGAGACTCAGCAGGAGCTTCCCCTTCCAGGCCATCTCCGCCAGGCCAGGGGTCTCTGCTCTTCACCTTCATAGTTTTCATGGTATTATCATCCAACGAATTATCTGACCAATGTATTATTGTGCCTTCCTCGCTAGACTGTAAGCACCACAAAGGCAGGGGCACTTCTCTGTTCTTGGTTGTCTTCCCGGAATCTAAGATAGTGCCTGGCACTTAGAATGGTTCGTTTAAATTCAATAAACGCTGAATGCATCCCTGAGCAACTCTCTTAACTTTAAAGCCGGGAGAATAATTGCCCCACATTTTCCCCAAATGATTCGTAAGAGGAACTAATGAGCTATAATGCGGATTAAAGCACTTTGAAAAGTATAAAGCACTGTGAGAATGCAAAACTGTGAACTCAGCAAGAAAAAAAAAGAAAGAAAACTAGTCTTATTTGTCTTTATCATCCATGTGCCTGGCTGTTACCGGATGCCTGGTGTGTGGGATGGATTATTATTAAATGAATCAGGTCTTTTTTCACGCTAGTGAGAAGCACAGAGTATATTTAGGGTGGTGCGTGTGTTCTGAGCCATTTCCTACCAGCCTCTGCAAGTATAGGATTTGAGCAAGATGGTGTTGCTTAAACAAAATAGGGTGTGGAGACAGAATGGTATAAACTGGGTGTAACAAACTTAAATGGCCATAGGAAAGAGAAAAGCAACAGGTAAGAATTACAAATAATGACTGTCACTCAGGTCTCAAATGGGGATAATGGGGCCCAGTAGATGTGCCAGCTGAGATGTGGCAGCTGGCTACTCAGGTCCTGCACATTGTTGCCGCATGGGAATTAAGGACTCAGTGTTGCCATAGCTTTAATTTTTTTCAGTAGATGCTGGAATATTTCAGCTTAGCATGTTGACAGCTAATTTACAAAACAAAACAAAACAAAAAAACACAAAACACCAAACAAACAAAAAACTGAGCAGTCAATTTGTAATCTCAGGTGTAAGTGAAGCCAATACCTGGCTTCAGTTGTTCCTTAAGAATGGGGCCAAATCCCAGAGAGCAGATAATGACTGGGAATTAATTTTGAGGGTGCAAGTGAAAAGTGGGTATCATAATGCATCAAGCTAAAAGCAAGGGAGTCACTTCATGATTCTGAATGATTTCTTTGACTGGAACAAGAGGATAGCAACTTGAAGCATTAAGCACTGATGAGTGGGAGAAAACACAGAACTGTTTTTCTGCTGCTCTCACGCAACAATCAACACAGAAAACATCTGTGTCCTCTGCTAACCAAGAGGTATGTGGGGATTTCTCTCCATCAGCAACCAGTCACTTAGTTCTGCAGCAGACACCAGCTGGGTGTCCTTTAACTCAGTGCAATTCTGACACCATCTACCTGGAGACAATGTCAGATCCTACAGGTTGAGGGCTCAGTCCCACAGGGCTACCACATTCTTCAGACACTAGTCCCAGCATCCAGAACTTCTGACTGACCCATCACAAGTTGGGGGTTCCCTCTTTGGGTTTAATTTGCTAGGGCAGCTCACAGAACACTTAAGTGTTCAGGGGAACACTTAAGATTTCCAGTTTACTACAAAGGATATTAACGAGGATACAGATGAAGAGATATATAGGGTGAGATATGGGGGAAGGGGTACAGCCAGGTGCATTGCTCTTCAGGACCCCTCCACATGTTCAGCTGTCCTGGAAGCTCTCCAAACTCTTGTCTTTTTGGGTTTTTTATGAAGGCTTCATTACATAGGCATGCTTGATTGAACCATTAGTTGGTGATTAACTTAACTTACTACCCCCTCCCTTCTCGTCTCCCTGGAGGTCAGGGGATTGAGCTGAAAGTCCCAGTCCTCTAATCCTGCCTTGTTCTTTCCAGTGACCAGATCTTATCCTGAAGCTCTAGCGGCTGCCAGCCCTCAGTGAACTCATTAGTGTACAGAAAGGCATTTATCACTTTGGAGATTCCAAGGATTTTAGGAATTGTATGTTAGGAAAAGGTCAAACACCAAATACATATTTTATAGTATCACAATAAATTTTATATGTAGAAAAAATCTTGGATATAGTGTTTTATTGACATGTATAAAACCTAAAGAAAAAAAGGTTATCCTTAACTCGTAATTTAGGACTAAGCAAAGCATTAATTTAACTGAACAAACCATATTGAGCAACTCCTGTGTCCAGGTGTCATCACAGACAAGAATACAGAAGTGGCCAGGCACAAGTGGCTCAAGCATATAGTCCCAACACTTTGGGAGGCCAGGGCAGGAGGATTACTTGAGGCCAGGAGTTTGAGACCAATCTGGGTAACATAGTAAGACCCTGTCTCTACAAAAAAATAAAAATAAATTAGGTGTGGTGGTACATGCAGTGGTGCAGCTATGGGGGAGGCTGAGGTCCCAGCCTGGGCAACAGAGCAAGACCCTGTCTCTAATATAAATAAGTAAAAATTTTAAAGAATACTGAAGTGATGAAGACAAGTCCCTTACCCACAGTGTGCTCATTAATTGACAGAAGAGGCAAGCATCTGCAAAAGTGAATGGCAACAGCAGTGCAGCAACCACTATGTACACAATACCAGTAAGGAAGCAAAGGAACATGTTAGTGAGGAAGTGATATCTGAGTTGAATTTTGAAGATGCAGTTGTATTTTTTCAGGTGGATGGGGGAGATATCTCCAACATAGACTTACATGTGTAAAGACAGAACAGCATGTTAAAGGCATTAGAGCTGTGAGTAGTTTGGTACTATTCAAAGATTGAAAAATATAAGGAAGGAAAGTCTGGAGATGAGGCAGGAAAAGTTGGTAGGTGCCAGAATGCCTGAATAAGGGGTAGCATTGGTGAAAACAGGCCCAGGATATTTTTTTTAATGTTGGGTAATAACTTTATACATAGTAGTGACCAATGTATAAAGAGTCCTACCCTTAAAAACACTTTTGTTTTAAACATTGAAACTGGGACATCACTTTCTGACATCATAATGTCACTGTTTCTTGGTTTTCCAACCAATGTCTGTTGAAGGAAGTTTTAAACAGACTGGAATTTAGCCCTATCCAAGTCATTTCTCCTGTCTTCAGTTTTTTGCCTCACTAAAAATCAAGGGTTTGATGTTGATCAACTCTATCATGATTATAAGCTACTCACCATACTGAACATTTTTATGGGAAAAAATACATGCCAGTTTAGGAATGCAGTAACTTCTTTTCCTGTTGAAGCAGGATTAGGAATTGTTTTTGCCCTTGCCTCCTGTACAGGCTGATACCAGGGGTATTAAGGCAGAGGGAGGGCTGGAACCACAAGTTTTCAAAGCAGTCCTCACCAGACTAGATAGGGAGGTCATAATCTTTTGTTTTTTCCAATCACTCATAAATTGGTCTACCTACACCCTGACACCTTAAAAAGAAAATTCATAATATAGCTATTACCTCTCTCATATACACACACACACACACACACACACACACACACACACATATGTAAATCTGTGAATGGCAATAGCAGTGCAGCAACCACAATGTAGAGTTTCCTAGAAAAGAAGGCACAGTCATATATCACATGGTTTACAACATTTAGGTTTCTTAAAAGCTGTAAGTGACTCAAATGCAGTTTTTTAAAATGTTAAACTTATACAATATTGAAGATATACAAAGAGGCATTAAGAATAATAAAGTATGTCTTAGATACCCACCAAACAGCTGGAGAAATTAAATGTTTATATAATCGAAACTCCTTGTCATCCTTCCCCACTTGCATTTCTCTTTTACACAACTCCTGAAGGGAACCACTATCTTGAATTTGGTGTTTATAATTACCCTTCCTGTCTTTATATTCCACTACAGTTGTACAGATCCTTAAAGAATTTATAATTCCAAACTTACAGAAAAATTCCAAGAATGGTACAAAAAGCTCCTGTATGCCCTATGCCAGATTCACCAAATACTCATACTTCCTTTGTCAGAATTGATCATCAGTATTTACTCTATTAGAATATAGAATATTGTTTTGCATATTAGAAACATCAGTGGTATGTGGCATGTATTCTACAGTCTTTTTCATACATTATTATGTTTGTGAGATACAGCCATGTGTACAAACATAGATCTAGTTCATTCTTTTTTTCTGTACAATATTCTTTAGTGAATATACTACAATATGACCTCCTATTAATGGATGTTTAAGTTATTTCCAAATTTTTGCTATTTCAAACAGTGCTTCTATAAATTTAAACTAGTGAAACTTCAGCAAAACATGGAGAGTTTCCTAGAAAAGAAGACATGGTCATATATCAACCATTATTTAGAGAAAGTAGCAACTTAAGCAGTAAAAATAATATAGTAAAGATAATGTAAACATTATAAGATTAAATATTGTCAAACATCCATGGCTTAAAGAAATTGACATTTTTTGCACCACATTAACATTTACAGTGGTTCATTTCTCAAGATGAAATGTAGCAGACAGGAGTATAACTGCTTTTTGGACTTACAAAGTAATTAGAGTTTATTCTCGTGATTTATATGTATCTTTGCTACTCCATTTTTCTCTATTATTATGGGTACTATTATTATGAATGCAGTAGTTCAGTCTTCCATAAATTGAAGCAGTGAGTAACCTCCCATTTATATCACCGAGAACATTTATACAGTTTTGTTTTGCTGATGAAAGGAGAATGTACTCTGCCTTCATTACAAGGGAAAGTTACTATCAGCTCTCTTCATTTAGGAGCTGTGTCTGTACCCACAGTGGTTTGTATATGTACCCCAATATTTTTATTATTTGAAAAGTGTACAGATATATCCTGCTTCAGCTTTACCAAGCAAGTTTTACCAGGAAAATTGCATATTGTATATGCATGGCCTTATCTAATTTTCCCAAATATTCTTATGAAATTCTCAAAACAAACCTCAGGTAAGAAAACTAGAACATAAAGATGCTACAGAATGTGTTCTTATTGCTAGATAATAGAGCAACGCTTCAAACCCATAGTAAGCTCAAAGGTTAGGAACACAGATTTTGGCTTGGGTAACCTAACCTTTGAGCTTACTGTGCTATATCACTGGAAACTAACAATAATGTCCATTTATTGAGCACTTAGATGCCAAGGACTAACTTAGCTACTTTATTTGTGTACATTATTCCCACTTTACAGATGAAGCAGCCAAGGTTTAGGCTAAACTGGGATCCAAACCAGGGCTCTTTCACTTTAAAGCCCACATGTGCCATGCCAATGTCTTCTATGTACCTTGTATGTACAAGAAACAATACTGAGAATGTTTTTTGACGTGTGGTGGCTAATATAACTGCCCAGGTATTTTTCTGGATTTTCATCAGTAAATTTATTTGGTCTATAAATCCCTAACAATTAGAGTAGCTTTCAGGAGTTGTATAAATGCAGTTGGAAGGAAGGGATACAACAAAAATATATAGGCCTATTTTTAAAATGTATAGTAAATGTTTCTTTAGAATGTTTGAAATAGTTATTTCTGTTTTAAAAGAAACGGCTTTTTGTTGTTGTCAAAGCCAGTGTTTTTGAGACAGAGAAACTGCATCCAAGCAAAATATTTATTCAAGAAATTGATTTATATTTGGGAATCTTGGGATATCCAGATGCTCTTTTTAAAACAGGACCATTACAGTTCTCTCTTTAAAACAGGACCATTTCACTTCTGAAAACTCTTCAGCTGGATTTAAGCAGAGAAGTAGAGAATAGTCACCCCAAAAGGATATTATCTTACTCATAATCTAGAAATGTATTAACTTTTGCCATCAATGCTATTCTCACCGCATACAACTTATAGCCAGTTAGAACTGGAGGTAGACATTTGAGATCCTCTTCTAACGTTAAGATTTCTGACTCTAGGAATGTCCTTTTCAAATCAAAACAGCTAATTAACTTCCTTGAAACATCCTGTTTCCATTTCTACAGGGAAGATGAAGATGAGACAGCTAGCTTTAAAAAACTTACACTAGTGCTTTTTAAGGTGAAGAGAGATTCAGGCTCTGCCACTATGAAATGGGGAAAAATAAAAGCTGAGCAAGGAGGGAGGACAGAGAAATTATATGGGTTTATGAATTATCTAAGTCTAGGCTGATTTAGTTGTGTGTTTTAAATATTGTGACTTTTCAGATCAGCTGACATTTGGTAGTGCCTTTCAAAACCCAGTAAATATGATCTTTGTGTTATCTACTGCTTTGAATTATTTGTCCCACATCAAAGTTTGAGCAGAATTTTAGTGGACTTTTTTTCAGTTTTTCTTCTTCCAAGTTATATAGTACAAGGCCCCAGTCATGCATTTGTGGACTGGCCATTATAACAGTTGGGTGTATTTTTTGGAGGGGATGCGTACAACCTTTTGGGTGATTTTGCATCTCCTCGGAGAGAATATTAACTGATGCCCCGTACCCTCTGCCTGCAGGTCAGCTGTATTTGGTAACTGGAAATGGACTTGCAAAATGTGCCCAGCTTATCACTTCTCTTTCCATACATGTTGGGAGGGAAGTCTTTCCAGTCCTAGAAAAACCTCTGCTGCTGATTAGGAGAATCTGTGACAGCAGTTAATTATTTACTGTTTACATAATCAAAAAAATATATTTTTAGATACAGAAGTGTTGTCTTAAACTGCTCTGCTTGGAGCGAATAATATTTGTTTATAAATACTTTTTAGAACTAATGCTACATATCTGAATTATAGAGAACTTTTTCTTAGAAGAAAACTGCCTTTTTTCTTTCCTTAGAAATGTTTCCTGACATCTCTGTAGCTTCGTGAGTAATCAGACATGCAAATACTCCCTCAGAAATCAAGCTAAACTTAAAGAAGACTTACTTGGAAACTTTGGAGAGTAGATCATGGAGTGCAAGATTGAGGGAAAAGAAAAATACCAACATAGCTTGAATTTACTGAATCAAATTAAGAACATGAAAGAATTAGCAGAAATGATTGATGTGGTACTCATAGCAGAAGAAGAGAAATTTCCTTGCCACAGACTGGTCCTGGCTGCATTTAGTCCTTATTTCAAAGCTATGTTCACCTGTGGACTACTTGAATGTAATCAAAGGGAAGTCATACTTTATGACATCACAGCAGAAAGTGTGGCAGTGTTATTAAATTACATGTACAATGCAGCTTTGGATATCAATAATGCCAATGTACAGACTGTAGCTATGGCTGCCTATTTTATGCAGATGGAAGAAGTCTTCAGTGTGTGTCAAAAATATATGATGGACCACATGGATGCTTCGAACTGTTTAGGTATCTATTATTTTGCAAAGCAGATTGGAGCTGAAGATTTATCTGATCAATCAAAGAAATATTTATATCAGCACTTTGCCGAGGTGAGCTTACATGAAGAAATACTAGAAATTGAAGTGCACCAATTTTTGACACTTATTAAATCAGATGATCTTAACATATCCAGAGAAGAGAGCATTCTGGACTTAGTTCTGAGATGGGTAAATCATAACAAAGAATTGCGTACAGAGCATCTTGTTGAGCTTTTGAAGCAAGTCAGATTGGAACTTGTAAATCCTTCTTTTTTAAGACAAGCCTTAAGAAGGAACACAATGCTTCTGTGTGATGCAGATTGCGTTGACATAATTCAAAATGCATTCAAAGCCATCAAGACACCCCAGCAGCACTCTCTAAATCTGCGCTATGGCATGGAGACTACCAGTCTTCTGCTTTGCATTGGCAACAATTCTTCAGGAATCAGATCAAGACATAGGAGCTATGGGGATGCCAGTTTTTGTTATGATCCTGTATCACGGAAAACCTATTTCATCTCATCTCCCAAGTATGGAGAGGGTTTAGGAACTGTGTGTACTGGTGTTGTCATGGAAAATAACACTATAATTGTGGCTGGAGAAGCAAGTGCCTCTAAACTCTCTAGACAAAAGAACAAGAATGTCGAAATTTATAGGTTTGTATCTAGCAGCAAATTTGCTTAATTATGTTGTTTTGATACTATCAACAGTAGAACTGCAAAAAGTCATCACATCTTAAATTATTTGTAGTCAAAATTACCCTGTAAGTCTCCCATAGGAATAGTATACAGAACATGTTTTTGTGTGTCTGTGTATACATTTATATATATATATATTCTATAACTCTAAATATAAATATAGCATATATAAAATACACAACTATATATAAATATAAATGTAACATATATGGAACTTTCATAATGAAATCACTCACATTTTAAAATTATTTTTTCTCTTCCTTTAATTAACATATAGTTGAATTTGCATAAGTTAAATGTGTTTGTTGTGATCCCATTTTAGTTTTCACTCTTAGCTTTATTTTCCATATATAGGGCCTAATATACTGCTTTGTTTTTAAAAATCTTCATATAACAAGAAGGAAAGTTTATTAACACTGACTCCTTTGAATTTATTTTTTAGTTCATAATTTGGAGTAATAAGTAATTTTTTTCTTAACCATAAATTACTAATAATCTGTCAGTTTTCATTCTGTGTCCTTAATTTGTGGATCTTGCTTAAATCTCCAATATTGTAAAATGTTTGTAGTCTAAGAATGCTTTAATCCTAGAATTGCAGTAAGAGGAAAGAATGCCTGCTAAGAAGTAGCCTCTCATTTAGATTTTGCTTATAAGAACACATACATTTATTTACTGTTTATTCAGCCAGTATTAAATGAGAATTTAGCACTTAAATCTAAGTCAGAAAATGAGAAATATGCAATGGAATAAATACTAGATAGTAAAACTTGCCTTCAATATTTTTCTCCTTTCAGGTCTCTTTTACCAGGGTTTGTTTAGACTTTTCAGTCAGAAAGTAATTCTTAGCAGTGAAGATGGGGCCAAAGAGAGAATGAAGAGGTCTACTATTTTTCTGTCATCTCCTGGCATTACATTCTCTGTGTCAAGCTACAGGCCTGTCCCTTTTCCACATTCATACTTTGAAGACCTGTCTAACTTTTTCCTAGTAGTGATAGGAGAGGGAATGCAGAGCCCTGACTGAGTGACCTAGACCTGTGCCCATGGTGGCCAAGCATGTCTCTGAGCCACAAGAACAGCTTCTTCAGAATTATCAGGGGAGAGACTACTGAGCCAGCAGAGCAGATCCCCACAGGAAGAGGAAACCTTGGCTTCCTGACGTGGTTCTCACAGGTCCATGCCACCTGTTTTACACTTGCTGTTGGTTGGGTGCCCTTCTTTCCATCTTAGAACCTCTTGACCCAGTACCTCAGGTTTGTTACATAGTTCTTTTTCTTCCTCCTCAAGATAGTCTACAATTCTGCCATCAGATCTTTTTTTTTTTTTTTTTTTTTTTTAATAAAGACAGGGTTTCACCATGTTGGTCAGGCTGGTCTTGAACTCCCGACCTCAGGTGATCCACCCACTTTGGCCTCCAATGTGCTTGGATTACAGGCGTGAGCCACCATGCCCGGACTTTTGTTTGTTTGTTTGTTTTTTGTTTTTTTTTTTTTTCCAGATCTTATTTTTAATAAACCTCCAACCCTGTCAAAGTGTCTTTCAGTTTTGGTCCTCAAGCATCTTTCCTTTTAATTTGTTGAAAGCCCATTTCCCTTTCTAACAGCAAATACCTAACTATATACCCCATGCTTTCCTTCCTATTTATCTTGAACTCAACCATGTTCCCACCACCAACCATCTCCTCCACATTGGTCAGGGTTAGGGTAAAAGTTATTAGTTACCACCATCATTTCCTCCAATAATGAAACTGTCAGAAGCATTGCTTTAGCCTTAAATGGGACTTCCAGCTGATGTTCTATGTAATTAAAATCTCCTTGCATTACCGAAGGTCACTGTAGTGCCAGTTTTGTGATGCGGATAAGAAATTTATCATCCTGTGCTACATCCGTGTTATATTATTTGTGTGCCTTATTCTTTTGATCTTCGTCCAGATGCTCTTCAGTTTGCCTCTACTCATAGATTTCCATGCAGATATATTTGTTATTGACTTAAAAGAAGAAGTAGACTAGTACTCTGGAAGATTATTTCTTCCAAAAAAGATGTACCTTTCCATCTCCTTCACTTATCTCCATTTGTCTTTAAACTATCAACTTCTATTAACAATGAATGCTTTTGTCACTATTGTTTTTTTTATGTCATAGCCACTTAATAGTAAGTTTTAGAGTTTTATCTGAGCATTATCTCTCCCTGTTTTCAGTTCAAAATGTGAAAACAAAAATCAGATTAGCAAGTCACCCAGCAAACATCTATTTCCTAACCTTTATGGGATGTACTTCACTCCCAGCCTATTTTCTTAGACTATGTCTCAGAAAACCCAAACCCATTCTTTAAAGTTCATTTACATATTCATTCAGTTGGCTTTACTTTGGTAGCCCCCACATATATTACAGATACCTATCCCTCCTTTCTCTTCTAAAATGTATGCAATTAAAAATAGTGATGAAAATATCACCTGTGATTCTAGAGACTTTGGTTCTCTGCCTAGAATTACATAGAAGACAGCCATTATAAGGTTTGATAAATTTCTGCCTTCAGCTGTGACAAGCCAGGCATGCCCCCTTAGAAAGGAGCATGCCTTCCAACTTCCCTGTCAAGCCTCAACTAAAGAGGTCTCTCTGGGAAAGAAGGGAATAGTTGGCTTAGACAACTGGGAAAAATTCCTATCATAGAATTAACTGTCAGGTGTTAAACGAAAAATAAGTAGTCTATACTTAAAAACTGTACTCTATAAAACAAAAATATCATAATTTCCTCATTTATTTCTAAATTAACAACTTTTTTCTTAATTTCCATGTTTTTCTGTTTTTTTTGTGTGTGTTTTGTTTAATTTTGAATTCCAGATGTACTTTCTGGATTTTCTGGCACATTTAATTTCACATATTTTATCCCACTGTCCCCATTAAGTACTTTTGTCCTTCTCAGACTGTGTATCTTCAATCATGATTGGAGATAAAGACTTACCATTATCAAGACAAAAACAGCCACAAACTCATCTACGCAGTGACCATATAATGCCCCATCACACACATAACCAGTTAATGTGTTGGACTCTAAAAGGCATTGAGAGACCATATATACTAGTGTCCCTAGCTCTTAAGACTCTTCTTAGACTGATACTCTGGAAGAAATTACCGAAATTGCCGTATCTATTAGATTAAAATAGATGTTAAGTGCCAACAGCCATCTACACAGTACTCTTGACCCAACTGTAAGCCAGCTGGAACCACAACAGTTCTTAAAATTCTACATATGAGAAATTTATGAATTGAGACGTTTTTAGATTCTCTGCCCTAAAACTGTGATTTCTTTAATGTTCATATTAAAGTGATATTTCTTGTCCATAGAATAAGGCATACTTGTATTTTTCCTCACTTTTATGGTAAAATTACAAATGATTTGCTGAAAAGCTTTCTATTCATTCTTAATTTTCTTTCCTGGAATTAGAAAATGAAGGCTAGTCCTGGATAATCTATACTTTTTCTCTATATTTTTTTCTAAAATTCTTCAGGTATATGTGGTTAATTATTTTAAAGCACATTATATTTTGTTCGTCATGGCTTAAAAAAAAAGCAAACCTGTGTCACTATCTTGTATTAATGCTTTTTGTCCTCCAATTGAAAGAACCATATCTCATTATTTTTGGTCAGAAAATAAATAAGTGTATTTCTTGGGTAAATTGCTTTCATGTTACCTCTAATCCTGGATCTCTCTCTCTCTCTTGATTTGCAGGTATCATGATAGAGGAAACCAGTTTTGGGAAAAGTTATGCACAGCTGAATTTCGAGAACTCTATGCTCTGGGCAGTATTCATAATGACCTCTATGTTATAGGAGGACAGATGAAAATTAAAAACCAGTATCTTATTACAAACTATGTTGATAAGTACTCTGTAGAACGGGACAATTGGAAAAGGGTGTCTCCCCCTTCCACTGCAATTGGCATGTCATGCTGTAGTGACAGTGAATAATAAACTTTACGTGATTGGAGGCTGGACCCCTCAGGTTAAGAAATTTTCTGTATATACACAATTGGCATGGCTATACTGAGGCTGGCTGCTATGTTACAAATTGTTGTAGTTGTTGAATACTAAAAGAGTATGACTTATATTTTGGTAAAATGCTTTCTGTTTTATAGAATATAACTTAAGGTTTTAAAGTGTTAAAGCAATTTAGCAGAATGGGTTTTTAAAGTGTGTTTTCATAGACATGACTTGATTTACTATTCATGCTGTGTTCTTCATAATCCTCCCATCCTTGCTAATTATGAAAGATGTTTGTGCTGAGGGATTATCTGTAGGGAGCATTTAACTAGGAGGAAGAAAAGCTGGATCCTCATCCAGTTCTGTGTGTCTAATAGCTCTGTGACCTGAAGCAAGTAAATCATAGTCCTTTTCCATATTTAAAATTCTTACTCTAAGTGAGACACTAGAATACTGATCTGTGATGGCACAATCATTTCTATGAAAGCATACTGTGATTGTAACACTTGATGTTTTTATTGTGCATTGGCAGGCAGAGAACCCAGAATACTGTTTCTGTTGAAGCCCAGTGAAGTGATGGCAAACTAGAACGAAAAATCAGGGGTGTGTGGCCACAGTGGCCTTCTCCCTCCCTTCTGGATGTCCTCTCTAGGTGCCTGGGAGCACTTTTCATAGCATCACTCCAGCTGCCTTATGCCCTGGCCAGCTGGACTTTCTGAAAACACTAATCTCACTCGCTCATAGGTCATCCTCATGGTATAAAGTAAATTTATTTTTGCCCATATTATTTTTTGTTTCTCCAGTTTTGCTTCATGATAAAACTGATGCTATTTGCATTCATTCCAGAAGCTTGGATTTCGCCATTTATTTATAGTATATCATACCTGTTTTAACAACTTAAACCTCACATTTAACACATTTAAAATTTTCTGCTATATGTCAAAAAGTAGTACAGATTTCCTCACAGCTAGCAGGAGAAACCTGACAGATTATTTATAATTAAATTTTTTCAAAACTATCCGTTTACATAGTTAATTTTGCATGAATAAGCTCCAAAAACAACTTAGAAGCTTTTCTTTGCATTTCTTTCTCTAAAATAGAGATTGAGTACTTAAATTAGAAGGAAAATTAAAACTATAAAGTCAACGTTTGTTAATTTATAAAGTCTCAGAACAGATAAGGTAGATGTTCACTGCATAGAGGAAAGGCTTTGCTACCTGATTGAGTACCTTGTATAACACACTAAATTGCAAGGTCACACAGGGTTGTGCATGTGCCATGGTGAGCATAACTCTTGGTGTATTTAAAGTAGTTAACTAAAATTAATTGCATAAACTTTCATAAACATGCCAGTTATTTCTTTGCTGAACACTTGCATCCCAAAAAAATGATACTCATGAATCCTCAGTTTGAAGTCATATAAAGTTCCACATACGTGTATACAAAAAACATTATTTCTCCTAACATTTATGAATAGGAAAAGCTGCATCTATGTAAAAATAAAGTTGTTTAATTTGTACCTTCTCTAGTCCTTAGAAATTTATAAAATATGTTAAAATAACTGCAAATAATTTTTATTAGTCCATAAATCTTGAAAAATGAATTCATGACATTTCTATATAGGTCATAATTATGGTGTAAAAATAATTACGAAGACACTAAAATGTTTTGGCAACTTGTTTCATATGGATTAGAAAAACATAAAGAAAATGCCTTATAAATTATTAAAATTAGTTTCTCACAAATATTAAAATCAACGACTATAAAGCTTGGTAAAATAGAATTACACTTTAAATACTATTCAAGAGAGCTTGATTTTATTTTTAAGGCTTTGCAGTTGCTTCTTAAAAAAAGCTGTAATGAATGTTTCACTGCTAAGATCACAGATTGTCTGCTATAACTGAACACCTTAGGCTCATTATTTTAGAATATAAATACCTCTGATATTGACAGTATACTTATAATCCAAGTCATGGGGTTTGGTGTGTTTGTGAGTATGAATCACTATAGTTAACCTCTATTTATCTCCTTGGCTGTCTGCTTTGATTAATTGCATTCATGTACTCACAAAGATTGCTAAATTGTATGTTATTATATTGGCTGTCATATTTCATACAGATGGATCTTCCTGATGAAGAACCTGATCGATTAAGCAACAAACTGTTGCAGTATGACCCCAGCCAAGATCAATGGAGTGTGCGGGCACCCATGAAGTACTCTAAGTACCGATTCAGTACAGCTGTAGTCAACAGTGAGATTTATGTTTTGGGTAAGAAGAAGCAGATTGCTAACAGCATAACTACTTTTATTTTCCTCAGCAGTTTGCCTCAGCAAAAATGAAATGTTCTCCTTTGCTCTTGTATCCCAGTTCAAATTTATATACAAGTAGCTGAACTTTGTCTTTTATTTCTTGTTTTCTAGAGCACAGTCAAATAAGATTAAAGGAAATCCATTGACATGTTGAGAGCAAAATTATTTTTATGGCTTTTCAAGTGCCTTGGAATGTAAAAACAATAATGATACATCCTTATATATACTATCAAGTAATATACTTTGAAATAAAAATAAGCCTTTGGCCACTTTTAGTCAATGAAATATGGGCTTTTGTACCAACTGTGATGTATCTGTGCCATTAGAAGAGAAAGCCACCTTAGGTGAGACTATGCCACAGATTGTGCCAATCCTCATTTTGCCTAACCCACCAAGTTTCTAGAGAGGTGTTATCAAACAATTTTCATCTGAATGCACTTTTTTCTTATGTGTGTCTTGTACTTCTTTTATGTGTAGTCTTGTACTACTATAACTAGCAAGAACTGGAAAAGACTTAGTTCCACTAAGGTGGGTAAAAACAATTCCACAACATCCACTGTGTATCCCCTATCCTTCTCCACTCCTTGATTTTTCCTGTTTTGTTAAGTCCTTAGCTCTTTTAAGTACATTTCATCTGCCTAAAATTATCGTCTGTCACCTTCCCTCACCTCCCATAAGTATGGGAAAGAAAGATTGAGGCAGGGAGGTTGACTGGATTGATGAAGTCATACCTATGCCAATCCTTTATTTCATCCAATCTGCACTGATGGCTAACTGGAAAACCATGGGGACGATGATGGATAGCAAAGAAATGGCAAGGAAGAAATATGAAATAGGGGTGGAAGCAAACTAAGCATTTAAATAGAAAGTATTATGATTTTTTTTACCAAAGGGAGGCCATTATCTCTTAGCTGTTTGCACAGCATGAAGTAAAATAATTAATGCACTCAAGCATTAGTAGTTATTTTATGAATTTAAGAACAAGAACATTATGCACCATAATTTATGACTACCTCAGTTATAAGATTCACTTATAATTAAGTTTTTTCTCTGGATATATATTTCTTACTTTGTTATAACCATATACTATGTCACAGTCCCAGAAGAGACAATCCCTAACCTATGATAGATCACCTCGGATAGGTGTATCACTCAAGGGGATGAAGGCCCTATCTACTAAACATTAAAGTTGGGGGCAGCCAAAAGTGGATAAAAGTGATACATCATTTGGACCAGAATGAGATTTCCCCCTAATGTGGAGCCACAACTAGGCTAGAGGTGGAATTTGAATGATAATATATTGTTTGATAAACTACATGGGAAAGGCACTTGTGGGAGCTTACATTTTATTTCATGAACACTGTCCACTGAATGAATGAAAGGAGGTAGATTTAAAAGAACTTGTAAGATTTGAGTGCATGAAATCTAGAAAAGGGTGTGCTCCAGGAACGGGTGCAACAGTAGGGGGCAAAAAATAATAATAAGGAGAATGGAATAAGCAGTGGTTTGGAGATGAGAATGAAAGTGGTGAAAATAGAGGATAAAAGGGGAGCGTCAAATGAGCCCACCAGGGACAGGGAATTGTAAGAGACAAAAGAGCTGAGTAGTAAACTGAGAACCAGATTATAGAGGCCTTTGGATGAAGGATTAAGGAAATACTAGTGAACAGTGAGAAACCACACAGAAACAACGTGATTAAAGAATGTTTTAGGAAAACTGGTGAGGTAAGCATATAAGGAACATACTGGAAGTGGAGAGACTAATTAGGAAGGTTTTCACAGTAGCTTACACTCTAGTTTCTGAATATTCAGAACTGGAGAACAGATTCATGATCACCCCAGTAAGCTTTACCACCTTGTAAGATTCAGCCCAAAAGAGTCAACTTCTTCAACATTTGCTATTTAATTCCCAAATATATTTATAAGCTTTGAAATGAAATGTAGTTCAGTTGTTTAGGTATTTTTGTAGCAGTCTTAGTTCATATTTAATTGTTCACTGTATATATAATTGGAATTTGAGCAACTATCATATAGAATCCTAAAACCTTATTAGTTTCAGTGACACATTATCTTAGCAAAAGCCCTATCTGCTTTTAGGAATCTGTATGTACCCACACTGTGTTTTGGGTCACTGTCAATTAGTATAACAATAAGCCCTCTTTCTAATCCCTATAATGGATTTAATTTCTTATTATGTCCTAGATGGTCTACAGGGTGTCTCCCAAAAAGCAGCCACTGAAACCTTCTTCACCAGGAAGGCAACATGGTAAAGTAGGGAAGGCACCAGCTTTGGAGTTGAGTATATTTGAATTGAAATCCTAACTTACTACCTGTATGTTCTTGGTCTAGTAAATCTTCTTTTGTTATTGTTGCTAATATTCAAATGAGAATGCCTACCTCTTTGAAATATTAAGATAAAATAATATATGCATAATTCCTACAATATGTGTTCAGATATTATAACTTCTGTTTATTGAGCCCCTTTGTTACAGACACTTTGCTAAATTCTTTGCTTAACAGTTTCACTTAATAGTCATAAAAGCAGATAAATTATTAACTGTCTTCTGTATAGCTGGCTAGATATCTAGACTCATCCTCCGACTGAAAAAAAAACTAAAAACGTTGTAAAGCCTATCTTTAAAAACCTTTTAAGATCTGACATGCCAGTAAGAATTTAGCAGGCCAAAAGCCAAATGAAAGCAGGAGACTTCCAACTACGAAGAACTGAAAAAGTCAACATTCTATACACAGAAAAACCATAAAACCAGGCAAATTTGTCAAAAACAACCATTTTGGATCTCTAGAAATCAATCATAAATAACAATTGAGAAGAGCTTTTTTGTTTAAAAACAGTACTGAGCTTGAAGTAAGACTTCAGGCAGTCTGTAGCATTCTCTTGTGAGGCTGGCCCTGTCCCTCACCACAGCTCATTTAACATGCTAACAGTGCTAGTGCTTCTAATTTTTGGCTACAAAAATTAGAAGCTTTTTTTGCTAAAGGGGGCTGACACGTTTGTGAGTAGATGGTGGAAAACCCACACTCACAGTGGAAAATGGGAAAAGCCTACAGTTCTAGCCTGAGATTTTAGTCCTGGCTGGTACAACAGCAGACAAAAGAACTGGCCAGAAATTTAAAAGGAAGATCCTGGAAATGAAAAGTCATAGAGAGATGTGATAAAATCATCTCCTGGAGGCCAAGAAAGCTGCATAAACATGCAGCACCAAAGAGGGCTCGAGTTCTCCACACAGCCCTGACTTCATGCAATCCAGGGGGAGACTTAAGAGGGCCCAAGCTCTCCACACATTCCTAGGTGACTGGGAGGTTGAGCACATGTTCAGAGCAGACCCAGGAAGGACAGGCAGAAGGTAAAAGTCATAGTAGACTTGAAACCTGTCTGAACCTCTAATGTACTCCCATGCAGATCCACCAGGAGAGGGTAGAACCCTTACTGGTATTTGACCACAACCACTAGTCATTGACAGCAACTAAGCTATGCAGAAATAAAGGTAACTCATAGGCTAAAATATAAAAAATGATAATTTCTGAAAACAGAGGAGAGAGAGCAGCAAACGGTGGAAGAGGCATATTCAATTTAGGCAAATTACTTTAAAACAAACAGCAAGAAAAAGGCAGTCAAAAAACAGAAAAGAAAGAAACCCGCAAGGAAAAAAAGAAAATCAGGATAAAAAGTTGCCACTATATATTATTCATAATATCCAGTACCAACAAAAAAATTACAACACATGAAAAAGAAAAGAAAGAGAAACGTGTAACCCATTTGAGGGTGGGAGTGGTGCAGAAGTATTCAATAAACACTGTCTCTGAGTGAGCCTGGATGTTGAATTTAGGAGGCAGTCTTCAAAGTGACTATCAAATACATGTTCAAAGAATTAATGAAAACCAATTATTAAAGAATTAAAGGAAAATATGTCAATGAGCCCACTATGATATTGATAAAGAATAGAAAATATCTAAAAAAAATAGAAATTCTAAACTTGTGAAGGACAATAAACCAAATAAAAATGCACTGAAGGGGCTCAGGAGCACATTTGAGATGTTAGAAGAAAGAATCAATGAACTTGAAATCCATAGAGATTATATAATCTGAAGAAGAGAGAAAAAAGTTGGAGAAAAATTAGCAGGACTCAGAGTCAGGTGGAATAATATCAAACCTACAAACAGATGTTTAATGAGAATCCCGAAAGGAAATGAGAGAAGTAATAGTCAAAAAGTTCTGAAATTTGATGGGAAAACATTAATCTACAGATCCAAAAAGTTTGTGAGACCTCATGTAGGATAAATTCCCAGAGATCCTCACCTAAATACATAACAGAAGAACTGCTAAAGACAGAAAATTCTTAAAAGCAGCAAGATAAAATGACACATTATATAGAAGGGAACAACAGTATACTTAACAGATGAGACTTACCAGAAACAAAAGAGGCAAATAGGCAGTGGAATATTTTATTCAGTGTTACAAGAAAAAAAAACTGATCAATCAAGAATTCTGTATCCAGCAAAACTGTGCTTTGGTGAGGCTGGGCACGGTGGCTCATACCTGTAATTCCAGCACTTTGGGAGGCAGAGGTGGGCAGATCACTTGAGGTCAGGAGTTCGAGACCAGTGTGGCCAACATGGTAAAACCCCGTCCTCCTAAAAATACAAAAATTAGCTGCGTGTGATGGCATGCACCTGTAGTCCCAGCTACTTGGGAGGCTGAGGCAGGAGAATTGCTTGAACCTGGGAGGTGGAGGTTGCAGTGAGCCAAGATCGCACCACTGCAGTCCAGCCTGGCAACAGAGCAAGACTTCGACTCAAAAAAAAAAAAAAAAAAAAATTTAAGGTGAAAACAGACATCCCCAGATGAATAAAGATGGAGACAATATGGGGCTAGCTGACTTACAAGAAAAGGAGATGATGCTAGACAGTAACCTGAGTCCACAGAAAGAAATTAATAGCACAAGAAATGGTAAATATATAGGTAAATATAAAAGGCTGCATAAATACATGTTTTTCTTTTTTCTTCTCTTAATTTCTTTAAAATATATAAAAGAATACAGATGCTCCTTGACTTACAATGGCATTCTGTTCCAATAAACCCATCATAGGTTGAAAATATAGAAAGTAAAAAATGTATTTCATACCCTAGTAAACCCATCATGAAGTTGAAAAATACTAAGTCAAACCATCATTAGTTGGGGATCATCTGTAAAGCAGCAACTGTTATACTATATAGTTGGGTTTTTCACATATGTAGATGTAATATATATGACAATATCAGAGTAGAGGAGGAGAAAATGGAAATATTTTGGAACAAAATTGCTGTTTGTAATGAAGTCAACTCAATATTAACCTAAAATAGAGAATGACAAAATAAGATATATGTTAGAATTTCTAGAGCAACCACCGAGATTTTAAAAAATAGTTTAAAAGTCAACTAAAAAAGCCAGGCACAGTGTCATGCACCTGTAATTCCAGCTACTTGGAAGGCTGAGGTGGGAGGATAACTTGAGCCCAAGAGTTCAATACCAGCCTGGGTAATATAGTGAGACCTCTGCTCAAAAATAAAGAAAGTTACAAAAGAAAATGGTTCACTTAAAAATGTGTTAAATAGGCCAGGCACAGTGGTTCACGCCTGTAATCCCAGCACTTTGGGAGGCTGAGGCAGGCAGATCCCGAAGTCATGAGATTGAGACTATCCTGGCCAACATGGTGAAACCCCGTCTCTACTAAAATACAAAAAAAAAAAAATTATCCAGGCATGGTGGCACACACCTGTAGTTCCAGCTACTTGGGAGGCAGAGGCAGGGGAATAGCTTGAACCTGGGAGGTGGAGGTTGCAGTGAGATTGCACCACTGGAGTGCACTCCAGCCTGGCGACAGAGCAAGACTTCATCTCAAAAAAAAAAAAAAAAAAGTGTTAAATACAAGACAAGACAGCAAAGGAGGAACAGAGAAAAAGAGTTACAAGACGTAGAAAACAAAGCAAAATGGCAGATGTTAAGCCAGTCATTATCAAAAATTATATCAAATGGGAATGGACCAAACACCCCAATCAAAAATCAGAGATTTGCATACTGAATAAGAAATTAAGACCAAATATACACTCTCTATAAGAGACACATTTTGTATTCAAATACCCAAATAGGTTGAAAGTTTTATTTTATGATAGAGAAAGCCATAAAATGCAAACAGCAATATTAAGAGAGGTACAGTGACTATATCATCTGACAAAACAGAGTAGAACTTTTACTACAGACAAACAGAAAAATTTTATGATAATAAAATTGTCAATAATATCAGGAAACTATAGCAATTAATAATGTGTCATACCCAACAAGAAAGACCTAAAATACATGAAGCAAAACTTGAGATGAAGCTGGGCACAGTGGCTCACGCCTGTAATCTCAGCACTTTGAGAGACCAAAGCAGGCAGATCACTCGAGGTTAGAAGTTCAAGACCAGCCTGGCCAACATGGCCAAACTCTATCTCTACTAAACAAAAATTAGCCAGGTATGGTGGCGTATGCCTATAGTCCTAGCCACTCAGGAGGCTGAGGCAGGAGAATCACTTGAACCCAGGAGGCAAAAGTTGCAGTGCACTGAGATGGTGCCACTGCACTCCAGCCTGGGTGACAGAGTAAGACTCTGCTCAGGAGTCCAGAAAAGAAAAAAAAAAAAAAAAATGAGAAATAATCAAACAATCATCAATGGAGATTTATACCATCATGAAGAATTGATAGAATGAGACAGAGTATCAGCAAGGTTTTAGAAGATTTGAACAGCACTATCAACTAAGTTTACTTACCTTAACTGGTGCTGATGGCTGCATAGCTTTGTAAATATACTAAAAATCACTAAATTGTACACACAATGGGTGTATAATTGTGGTGTCTAAGCTGTCTCAATAAGTAAATGTGCAGGACACCCAAACATTTATCAAGCCTGGTAAATTGTAAGCTTTGGTTTCCCAGGCTTGTGGCTTACCAAAATTACTCAGGGTGGGAAATGTAATCACAGTTACTATGCACACATGAAGCTGGTACTTCAAAGAGCTATAGTCTCTGTATAACCATATACTAGAAGTAAACCTGCCTTACATCTCTCATCTCAGAAGACTTCAAAGAAACATCTTGGCCCTGAGAAAGTTACTGATTAAAGGCTCATATATCCCTGAGAAGTAACAATCATAAATAAGCTCTTGAGTGGAATTTGAACCCCAATTCACATACCCAAGTGGGAAAAAAAAGAAAAGAAAAAGTTTGAATCATGAATTTAGTTTAAGATGCTTCAGACTGGTAGTGTGCTCAGGTACCTGGAAAAAGCAAATTCACATCCTCTCATGGAATGCATCTTTATCCTAGACCTCAAAAATCCCCCAATAAGCATTCCACAGTTAATGAAACAAGACACCTTGGGAAAGAACCGATGGAAATAATGGCCAGTGAAAAAAATAAACAACAAAAAACAACAACAACAACAAAAAAAAACAGTGGAGACCTCACACACTGGAAGTATCAGACAAATAGTGTGCTTACTCTGTTTAAGGAAATAAAAGATAAGATTTACAGTATTAGGAAATGGACAATGATAAAGAATGATCAAAAATGTTTGGGTAAGAAGTAACTTTATATCTGCAAGGAATGTAAAAATGTATAACAATATTAAATGGGTATATTTGAGAACAGTTTACACAAAGATAAAGAGAAAATTAGTGAATATAAGAGAGTTCTGAATAATTTGCCCAGAGTACGTCACAAAGATTTTTTTTTAAATAGAAGAAAAGTTAAGATACATGGGGAATAGAGTGAGAAGATAAATAATGTTTAACAAAGTTCCAAAGAAGAGGAAAAGAGAAGAAGACAAAGGCAATATTTGAAGAAAAATGGGTGAGGATTTTCTAAAACCAGTGAAAGGCACTAATGCACACAAACAAATAAAAACAGTGAATGCCAAGCACAACAAACAAACAAGAAATGTATGCATAGATTTTAGTGATCATGAAACTGAAAAACACCAATGAAAGAGAGTATCTTAAAAACAGTTCAGGTAAACAGACTGATTACTTTTAAGAAGCGATAGATTGACAGCTGACTTGTCAACAGAATAATGAAATCCAAAAGACAATCAAATTAAATGGTTAATGTGCTAGGAGAAAATAAATGCTAAACTAGAATTCTATAACTAATGAGACTGTCTTTCAAGAACATAGATTAAATAAAGACAATTTCAGATGAGGTAAAACTGAAAGCATTTACCACCAGCAGACCACCATAAAGGAATTTTAAAGTATATTTTTAAGCAAAAAATGTGATCCCAGATTGAAGGTCTGAAATGCAAGATGAAATGAAGAGCAAAGAATGTGGTAAACATATGGATAAATGGAAACACTTCACACTTAAATATTTAAGATAGACTATTTTAATATCAGTTACGAATATTAAATATTGACTTAAAAATAATTAACAATTTTAAAACAGTGATAAAATAGTCTTAAATGAAATTCAAAATAACAATAACAAGTTGGGACAGGTGTGAGTGGAGTGAAAGTGTCCTAAGATCCCCATATTATCCAGGAGGAAGACCAAGGAAGGGATTAAATTTGCAACATTTGATGTAGACATTAAGTATGCATGCTAAATTTCTAGGCTTACCACTAAGAGAATACAGAGTATACAAATTTTAAACTAATAAGTGGGAAAAATAGAATTAAAAATCAGTGCAAAAGAATGCAATAAATAAGAATGAGGAAATAGAATAAACAAGACAACTGATAATATGAAATAAAAAGCTAGATATTAGATGAAATGTATCAACAATTATATTAAATGGAAATGCACTAAATGCTTCAGTTAAAAGACAAAGAGTATCAGTCTGTTGGAAGGAAAACCAACTGTATTCTGCTTAAAATATGACTTGATTGAAAAATACATTTTAGGTAAATTCTAACTAAAAGAAAGCTTGTATAGCTGTTTATTAACATTAGGCAAAATATACTTTAAAGCAAAATCAATTAATAGAGTTTTTGGTTCCAGGTAAAATGCAATAAGCACACTTCACTTTCTCTCCCACTGAATATAACTATAAAACATGGACAGAATGCATGGAAAAGGTATTTGAAGACACTGTAACAGAAGTAGGTGCATCAAGAAAGAACACCAGAATTTTAAGTACTACTACCATAGGATTTACTATGGTTTCTCCTCCGATACCCTAGCCTGAAGTCAACGCAGCTAGAAAATCAGAAATGGGTATTGTGAACAGAGAGAGCTCCAAGAAAATCTATCTAGCTCTAGCATGAGTTACTGAAAAGAGAGGTTATAATTATCAGAATGTAGGTATGCCCTTACCTTTTTCTCTCTTTTCTCTGTACTCTTACATCTCAATACCTACACAATCCCATGGCAATGATGACCAGCAAGAGCCAAAACTCAAAGGGAAAAGAAACTTCCTCTCCAAGTCAAGCTGCAGTTCCAAGAGGGTGTGGTCAACCCACATTGCTTTCCTCTTTTCCTTTCTCTCTTGTCCTGTCACTTGAGCCCAACAAGTGTCCAAAGACAGAAATGTGTGGCATAGAGGGGTAACTGGAACATCAAGTTTCTAGCCAGAGAACCAAAAAAAGGAACATTTGGGAACTAAAAGTACCAGGGAGATCTCAGGGAGGGTTTTCAGTGTATTTAGGTATAATCTATGAGACATATATTTACATAGCATGAAAGAGGGAGGGTAAATGGAACTATAAGGAGAAGATTCCAACATTCCAGTTACAGTGATAAAATAATGATACTAAGTAGACTATGAAATAAGTACATACTTTGTAATCCCAAAAGAAACGCTATTCAAAGAGACATAGTAAAAATCACAATAAATGCATTGAGATGGAAGACTGAAAAATGTTTAAATATATTAAAAAATAAAAAAATAAAAAAAGATAAAATCCAAAGGAAAAGCAAATAATAATAATAATAATAATTTAAAAGAGATCAGACAAGGTGAAAAAAAATACCATAGAGAGAACAGACAAAACGAGCAATAAATCAATAGATCTAAATCTAATCACAAGGATAATTACCTTAAATGCAAATGTTCTAATGACATCAATTAGAAGACAGAAATTGTCAGAATGGATGACAAATAGAATGGCCTAAAAATATTCTTTTTACATGAAACCCACTTCAATTATAATGGCATAGATAGTTTAAGACTAAAAGGCTGGAAAATGGATGCCATGCAAACACTGATCAAAAGAAAGCTGGGGTGGCTATGTGAATATTGAATTAAGTAGACTTCAGCAGAAAGAAATTTACCAGAGGTACAGAAGGACATTACATAATGATAAAATGATTGATTCACTAAGAAGACATAACAATACTAAAAGTGTATGTACCTAACAGCAGAACCTCAAATTACGTGCAGTGAAATCTGACAAAACCAAAAGGAGAAACAGGCAACTCCACAATTACAACTGAAGCATTTCAACACTCCTCTCTCAGAAATAAATAGACCCAGTAGATAGAAAAACAAGTGCCTGTATATAGAAAGAGCTCAACAACACCATCAACCAACTGGATCTAACTGACATTTATTGCCCACTCCACCCAGAAAGAGCACATGGAATGTTCACCAAGATAAACCATATACTGAGTCATAAACAAACCTTAACAAAATTTAAAGAAGTAAAATCATACAAAGTATATTTTCTGACCACAGTGGAAAATAAGGACATCTGGATAGTCTTCAAACACTTGAAAAGTGAGCAACTCATTTCTAAATAATCCATGGGTCAAAGAGGAAATCTCAAGAGAAATTAGAAAATATGCTAAACTGAGTGAAAATGGAAGCACAACGTATCAAAGTTTGAAGAGTGCTTCGAAGGAATTTATAGCATTAAGTGCCTGTATTAGAAAATAATAAAATTCTCACACCTATAGGCTAAGCCCCTGCTTTTCAAAACTAGAAAAAGAGCAACATAAGTCAAGTAGAAGAAAGTAAATAAAGATAAGAGCAGAAAATAGTGAAATTAGAGGCTGAAGAAAAAATAAGGAAAATCAATGAAACCAAACTGTTTCTTTGAAAAAGCCTATACAGTTGGTAAAACCCTACCAAGACTAACCAGTAAAAAGAGAAATAAGGTACAGATTACCAATACTAGAAATGAAAAGGGGCTATCACTACAGTCTCTGTAAATATTGAAAGGATAATAGGGCAGTGCTACAAACAACTCTACAGAAATACATTTGACAACTTAGATGAAATGGGCCAATTCTTTGAAACCACAAACTACTAAAAGCCACCCAAGATAAAAGAGATAGCCCCGAAATTATTAAACACATTGAATTCTTAGTTTAAAACATTTCAAAAAATAAATATCTAGGTCCAAATGGTTTCACTGGCGAATTTAACCAAGGATTTAAAAATAACAGCAATTCTGCAACCTCTTTTAGAACATAGAAGAGGAAACACTTCCCATCTCATTTTACAGACCAGCATTACCTGATACCAAACCAGACAAAAGACAGTATAGAAAAAGAAAACTACAGATCAGTATCTCCCACAAACACAAACACACAAATCCTCAACAAAATATTAGCAAGTTCAACCTAGCAATATATGTAAAGAATTAACACACCATGCCAAATGGGTTTTTTTTTCCTGAGAATGCAAGATTAGTTCAAAATTCAGAAATCAATCAATATTATCTACCATATTAGTCTGCAGAAGGAAACCCACATAATCATATCAATTGATGCCTAAAAATCGTTTGAAAGAATATAACGTTTATTCATGATGAAAGATTCTCAGCAAACCAAGAAGAGAGAATTTCCTCAACCTCTCAATCTGATAAAGGACACTTATAAAAAATCTACAGGTAACATCATTCTAATATATTTTTATTTTTATTTTTTGGGATGGAGTATTACTGTGTTGCCCAGCTAGAATGCAGTGGTGCAATCTCAGTTCATTGCAACCTCCATCTCCCAGATGGAATCTTTCAGGTTCAAGCAGTTCTCCTGCTCAGCCTCCCAAGTAGCTGGGATTACAGGCACCTGCCATCACACCCAGCTCATTTTGTATTCTTAGTAGAGATGGGGTTTCACCATGTTGGCCAGGCTAGTCTTGAACTCCTGATCTGAAGTGATCCACCCCCTTCAGCCTCCCAAAGTACTGGGATTACAGGCATGAGCCATCATGCCTGGCCAACATCATTCTTAATGGAAAATTTATATGCTTTTCCCCTAAATTCATGAAAAAGGCAAGATTGCACTTATTACTATTATTCAACACCATAGTGGAATTCTTAGTACAATAAAGAAAGATTAAGTTGTGCAGATTGGAAGGGAAGAAATGAACCTATCCTTATTTTCAAATGACATAATTATCTATGTAGAAAATCTCAAAGGGCCTGTTTTTTAAATTTCTAGAACTAATAAAGGGGTTAGTGTAGTCAGCAAATATAAAAGGTCAATCATTTACTTTTTAAAAATGTGTATATTTAAGGCCGGGCGTGGGTGACTCACGCCTGTAATCCCAGCACTTTGGGAGGCCGAGTTGGGCGGATCACCTGAGGTCAGGAGTTCAAGACTGGCCTGGCCAACATGGAGAAATCCCATCTCTAAAAAAAAAAAAAAAAAAAAAAAAAATGTATATATTTAAGGTGTACAACATATTTTGATATACATAGTGAAAATATTACTATAGTCAAGCTAATTGACATATCCATCTCCTCACATAGTTACCCTTTATGTGTATGCGTGGTGAGAGTACCTGATATCTACTCTTAGCAAATTTACAGTATATGATACAGTATTAACTGTAGTCATCATGCTGTACTGATACTAGACATATTCATTCTACAGATATTCCACATATAGCTGAGATCATGCAGTACTTTTTGTGTCTGGCTTATTTTACTTAGTGTAATGTCTAGTTTATCCATGTTACAAAAGGCACACTGTCCTTTTTTTAAGACTGAAGAATATTCCATTTTTTTATTTAGTCATCCATTAATGGACATTTAGATTGTTTCCATATCTTGACTATTGTGAATGCTGCAATGAAGATGAGAGTGCATATATCATCTTAGTTCATCTTTCCTTATATATCTTGTAATGTATAAGGAAAAGAGGTTTATTTAGCTCATGGTTCTGCAGACTGGAAAGTTCAAGGACATGGCCTTGGCTTCTGGCAAGGGCTTTCTTGCTACACCATAAGATGGCAAAGAAAGTCAAAGAGGAAGCTGACCTGTGTGAAGAAACAGAACCCAGGGGGCATCCTGGCTTTATAACAAGAGACTATTGCATGAACTAATTTATTCTCATAAGAGCTAATCCAGTCTGCCCAGAGAGACAACTCACCACTTTGAGAAAAGCACCAAGCCATTTATGAAGGATATGTCTCCATAACCCAAACACCTCCCACTGGACCCCACCTTCCAACACTGCCACATTGGGGATCAAATTTCAGCATGGCTTTTGGTGGAGACAAGCCATATCCAAACTATAGCAATCTCTTTGAGGTACTGATTTCATTTCCTTTGTGTGTATACCCAGAAAGGGGTCATATGATAGTTCTATTTCTTTTCTTCTTTTTTCTTTTTTTTTTTTTTTTTTGAGGAAACTTCATACTTTTTTCCATAATGGCTATACCAATTTCCATTCCAATCAACAATGTACAAGGGTTCCCTTTTCTCTATATTGTCAACACTTTTTGATAATAGCCATCCTAACAGGTAGGAGGTAATGTCTCATTGTGGTTTGGATTTGCTTTTCCCTATTGATTAGTGATGTTAAGTATTTTTTCATATACCTATTGGGTATTTGTATATCTTCTTTAAAAAAAATCTATTCAGGTCTCTTGCCCATTTTTTAATTAGGTTATTTGATTTTTGCTAATGAGTTGTGTGAGTTCCTAATATATTTTGGATATTAATCCTTTTCAGATATATGATTTACAAATATTTTCTTTCAATGTGCAGGTTGCCTTTTCATTTTGTTGATTGTTTCCTTTGCTGTACAGAAGCTTTTTGGTTTGATGTAGTCTGACTTATTTTTTGCTTTTGTTGCCTAAGGTTTTGGTGTCATATTCAAAAACTGTCCAAGGCCAATGTCTAGTAGCTTTTCCTTATGTTTTCTTCTAGGAGTTTTACAGTTTCAGGTCTTATGTTCAGGTCTTTAATCCATTTTGAGTTAGTTTTTGAATATAATATAAGATAAGGTCCAATTTCATTTTTTGCATGTGGATATTTGTTTTTCCCAACATCATTTATTGAAGAGACTGTCCTTTCACCATTGTATATTCTTGGCACCTTGTCAAAAATTAGTTGACCATATATTCTTGGGTTTATTTCTGAGCTCTCTATTCCATTTTATTGGTCTATGTGTCTCTTTTTACGCTAGTACCATACTGTTTTGATCACTATAGCTTTGTAATCGAACTTTAAACTAGGAACATGGTGACTCTAACTTTGTTCTTTTTTCTCAAGATTACTTCAGCAATTTGGAGTCTTTCATGGTTCCACACAGATTTTAGAATACTTTTTTCTATTTCTGTGAAAATTGTCATTGAAATTTTGATAGGGATCATGTTCAATCTATATATCACTTTGGGTAACATGCACATTTTACAATATTAATTCCTTCAATCTATAAACATGGGATATGCTTCCATGGATTTGTATCTTAATTTTTTTCATCAGTGTGTTATACAGTGTTCAGTGCAGAGATCATCCAACTTCTTTGTTAAATTTATTTCTAAGTATTTTATCCTTTTGGATATTGTTATAAATGGGATTTCTCTATTTCTTTCTCAGATAAGTGGTTGTTGGTATAAAGAATGCAACTGATTTTTGTGTGTTGATTTTGTATCCTGTAACTTCACTGAATTTATTAGTTCTAACAATTTTTTTGTGAAATCTTTAGGGTTGTCTACATGTAGACAACATGTCATCTGCAAATAGACAATTTTACTTCTTCCTTTCCAACGTGGGTGCCTTTTACTTCTTTTTCTTGTCTACTTGCTCTTGCTAGTAATTCCAGTACTATGTTGTATAGAAGTGGCAAGGCATCCCTGCCTTGTAATAAATCTTAAAGAAAAAGCTTTGAATTCCCTCCCCCGCCTCCCCACTGATTATTATGTTAGCTGTGGGATTCTCCTAAATGGCCTTTACTGTATTGAGAAAATGTCCTTCTGTACATTTTATTCTATTTTATTTTATTTTTGTTATTTATTTTATTTTTTGAGAGAGGGTCTTGCTCTGTTGCCCAGGCTAGAGTCCGTGGCACAATCATGGCTCACTGTATCAACCTCCAACTCTCAAGTGCTCTTCCCACCTCAGTTTCCCAAGTAGCTGGGACCACAGACTCATGCCATCCCACCCAGCTAATTTTTTTTGTATGTAGAGATGGGGTTTTGCCATGTTGCCCAGACTAGTCTAAAATTTGGTGTTTTCTCTGTATGTGTTTTTTTTAAACAGTAGCTATCTTAATAGTGATATCTCTGTGGTTTTGATTTGCATTTCCATAATGGCTAGTGATGAAGAGCATCTTTTCATATGCTTGTTGGCCATTTATATGTATTTTGAGAAATGTCTGTTTAAGTCCTTTGCCTATTTTTTATTTGGGTTATGTTTTTGTTGAGTCTGAACTGGTCTTTTTATTTTTATTTATTTTATTTTTTTATTTTTTTTGAGATGATGTCTTGCTCTGTTGCCCAGGCTGGAGTGCAGTGCCACGACCTCAGCTCACTGCAACCTCCACTTCCCAGGTTTAACTGATTTTCCTGCCTCAGCCTCCCAAGTAGCTAAGACTACAGCAGTGTGCCACCATGTCCAGATAATTTTTGTATTTTTAGTAGAAATGGGGTTTCACCATGTTGGCCAGGCTGGTCTTGAGCTCCTGGCCTCAAGTGATCTGCCTGTCTCGTCCTCCCAAAGTGCTGGGATTACGGCGTAAGCTACCGCGCCTGGGCCATTTATATGATTTTTGTATTCACTGCCCCCGAGATTTCAATACGAAGTCTTGACTTATTATAGTCTACCTTAAGTTAATACTTTTACCTCTTCTCAAACAATATAAGAACCCAATAACAGTTTAATTTCATTCCTTCCACCCATTGTACTTTTGTTGTCATATATTTTATATACCCTTACATCATGGTTGTGGTTCTTTAAACAACCTGTTATGTTTATTCAAAAAATTGCTATTTTCAGCATTCTTCATTCCTTACTAAAGTTACAGGCTTCCAATATTTCAATAAAGAAAAATTGTCTTTAGCCTTAAATTTATTTCTTTAATATTTATGGTAATGCAAATCTGCTAGCAATTAATTCTCTTGGCTTTCGATTGTCTGTAAATGTCTTTATGTGTCTTCATTTCCCAGGCATATTTTTTGCTGGTAGAATTTTATATTGGCAGTATATTATTCTGTCAACACTTTAATATGTCAGTCTATTTCATCTGGCCTTCATAGCTTTTATTTAAAAAGCAAATGTCAGTCTCATTGTGGTTCCTTTGAAGGTAACGTGCTCTTTTTTCTCTGACTTCATAGGAGATTTTTCTTTTCACCATTGTTTTCAGCAATTTGACTGTGATCTGCCTAAGTGTGGTCTCTTTGTTTTTATTCTACTTGGGGTTCACTGTGCTTTTGGAATTTATGGATTGATGTTTTCATTAGTTTAGGAGAAATTCTCAGCTTTTATCTTTTTAAATATTGCTTCTATTTTGTTCTCTGTTTTCTTTCCCTGTGAGATGATCATTTGCGGTACACTAGACCTTTTTTTATGTGCCGTGTGTCTCTTGGGGTCTTACTTGAATTCTTTCATACTTTTTTCTTTCCATACTTCAGTTTGAATATTTTTTATTTAACTATCTTCAGGTTCACTTATCCTGTCTCCATTGTATTTAGACTGCTGTTAACCCAGCCATTTTCTTTTTCTTTTCAGATACTATATTTTTCATTTCTAGAATGTCCACTTTATTCTCTTTCATAGATTCCACTTTTGTGAATTTCTCTACTTTTCTCATCCATTTTATCCATCTGTTTTTTTCTATTTTCTTAATCTTATTAATCAGTTATTTCAATCTTTGGATAGTTCACGAGTCAGCCTCTGTTATGTTTTTTTCTTTGATAAGCCATATTTCCCTGCCTATGCTCATGTCTGGTGATTTTTTTCTTGTATACTGAACTATGGAAAAGAACCAGGGGGCTCCCAATGATCTCCTCCCTGAGAGGATTCTGCCTTTTCTTGCTAAGTCAGAGCAAGGGACTGATTCCCTCTGTCCACTCAGGGCCTGGGCTGGGCCAGGATAAGTTGCAGCCTTAATAAGGCTCAGTATTCCTATGATTTGCCCTGTTCCTTGGACATGGGGCACTCCCCCGACCACCCCTGGCTTTGGATGGTGAGCTGGAAGGATCTGTCTCCTCCTATCCTAGAAGACTGTGGGGATTCTGTTCTTTCCTTCAGAGTTGTTTAGCTTAGCTTTTTAGCCTCCCTGAACAACTTCAAAACCTGACAAATATCTTGAGATGGAGACCATATGTGTATTTGTGGCAAGCCCCTCACTTAAGCCAGACTTGGTCACCTATATACCATGCAGCAGTGAGAGATTTCTCTCTGACCATTAAAAGTATTTGGCCCAGAATCCAGATTGTCCCAAATAATCAGTGCTTTTGAGGAAAAGTTGGCCACATGTTTGAGGTTCCTCTGTGCACATCTTCTAGCTACCAATCTGTCACAACAGCTTCACGCAACTGCCAAAAATTCCCATGGTCTCTCTTTCCTTCACCAGGGTTCCTCTGTCTGTGCCAAACCCAGTTCTTAGCCTTGGTCCAGAATCAGCAAATGCCTCAAGGGCAGAAACAGCCTAGAAAAGGCTCTTCCCTCTCTGGAATGTTAGCTCATCTAGTCCTTACTGTTTCCACACCTCTCCAATGCCTTTCAAAATATGACTTTTCCAGGTATCCATGATCATAATGATCACTGCGTTATGACCACTGGCCTGCTATGACAATTTTATAAAGAAGTGGAAGAATGGTTATCATACTTATTATGTTTTAGACATGTTTCTTTTTGTATATTTGTTTTACAATTTTATAAAGGAAAAAAATGGAATCTCAAAGAGGTTAAGTACCTTATTCAAATTTATAGTTACTAAGTAGCATAGCAGTAATAAAAGCCAGTTATCTGACAACAAAACCTTTCCCACACGTTTCTTCATGACCTTAAGATCATGGACTTTTGTCCTGCCATTCCACTGAGGCCACTTCAGTACCATCCTAAGCAGTTAGCAAAGGCCTTGGGGGATCCCTAGTTCTTTCTGTCTTTACCTTGAGGCAGCTGAGGGTACAGCCCATAGCCTTGTTGAGTTATATATTGGTTGATGCTGGCCCCATACTCTCTGGTACTCTTGCCTTCAAGATTTGGACTTCAGAATTACTGTGTTTCCCTATCTTTTGCCAAAGATCATAAACTAGACCCTCCCCCATGGGGGTGGCTTAGGGAAACTGGTTCATATTTTGTAAACATATCATCCTGTGATGTTTTTCCATAACTGGAAGAGTGGGAAAAGCACAGACATACCCCAGTCAAGGTCAGCATCTCATCTGTAAATGCGCCTTTTGCAAAGGGTCCTTTCAAAGTACAGATGGCCCTTGTGGTAGCAGTGAGAATCCCTGGTGTACTAGATAAGCCACCATCTCTGGGCTAGGCTCCTGAGCCCATCTACCAAGTGCCTTCTTCCTCTTAGCAAGCAGGTGGACATTCAGTCACGCTTGTTAGATCCATTTACCTAAGATCATCTTATGAAATAGTTTGCACTCAAATTAGTATTTAATAGCAAAATCATAATAAAACAAGCAAAGACAGTGAAAAGGGAGGAAAGAGGGAACTAACTTTTCAGCTGCAAAACTCACTAGAAATTTTCCTGCATCCAACTGCATTCTAGCATTTCCTGCATTCTAGCTTAATACCTGTCTGGCACATAATAAGTGCTCAATAAATATTTCTGACAGAACACTAATAGGGGTAAATTTTCCCTGCCTTGCCTGCAGCTATGATTATATGGATGTAATGCACACAGTTGCTGTAGAGGTTAACATCAAGAAAGCTGGCAGGGAAGACACAGCAAACAGAAAGAATTCCACGCAATTATTGCCACTTACAGAGGCCTATACAAATCTGGTGATTCGGAAAACGTGTCACAGAGAGATTGACCCTAGCTTACTTGAAGAAGTTGGGATTTGCCCAACAGAACAGCACAAGGAGAGAATTCTTGGTCGTTAACATACCAATTGCATGTCATGTTACCTGACAGTAGTTTTGAGTGTCAGGAACACCAGCTGCACAATGAAACAGTAGCAGGAGGTGAACATGGAAAGCTAGACAAGAGCCAGGCCACAGAGAGCTTCAAATGCCACGCTTTAGAATTCAGAATTTATCTCTAAATGACAGTGAGCCATGGAAGGATTTCAACAGTAAAGTAGTAACAGATTAGTGTTTATTAAAAGGACCAGACACCTCAATTCTACCTGCACACACCTTCAAGAGGCTAAAAGGGATTGCCCTATTTGGAACTAATAAGTGCGGGGACTGTAATTGTCCTAGAGTCTACTCACTGTCCCAGGTATTTGCCCTAAATATAGCTCTTGAGTGGACAGATGGGCAAGATCTCCATCTATGGTATCCTGAATTAACAGGCTCTGTAGGGCCCTGTCATAAAATCCAAATTTCGAAACAGAATGGATGAAATTTTGAAGCTGAAGTAGCTGGATCTTAAAATTCCTGCTCTCTAAAGATGGAAGGAGGTGAGGCTGCTGCTCTTCTCTATTCCTACATTTAGTCCCTGTTTTGCGGCTGTGTAAGCCAGGGGGTGAGCAGAG
Organism: Ateles fusciceps; assembly: GCA_036589455.1. Lineage (NCBI taxonomy): Eukaryota > Metazoa > Chordata > Mammalia > Primates > Atelidae > Ateles > Ateles fusciceps. Next base: position 6,803,803 of record JAZHEH010001341.1, on the reverse strand, counting down.
AAGTGGAAGAAGCTGGAAATCAAATTAGCTAATTTTGACCTCTGACTTAATAGCATTTATAAATAGTTTTATAGGGTAATCACTAAATTATGGCTTAGATGAAGGATACATTCTTATTTACATTTTCTTTGCTCCCTCTTAGAGTATGAGAATTTAAGAGTTGGCTTTATAGTTTGATTCACTGGGTTAGAATAAGAATGTAATGTGATTTCTACTACTTTTTCAGTTTTTGAATTTTGTTCTTGAGTAATTGAACTTGACATAGTAATATTTGCAATATACCGAAAAATTAAAATTACAAAACATGCCATTGAGCTATGAAAGGTGTAAAGGGAGGAAGAAAACACACATACCGGGAAAAGAAAATATAGTATAGCAATTCAAAATTATCACAGAGAGGGAAGTGGGAAGAAGGAGGTAGAAGGGCCCTAGGCTAACGGAGAGGAACAAACATTCAGAGATTTATGGATGAAAATAGTCCTTAGGAACTAGATGAGTGAAAACAAGCAAAGTTTGGCTTCTCAGAATTGAAGGGAGAAATAATTCAGTGGAAAGTAAGACTTTTTAAATAATAAATAATAGGTAAAAGTTAACTGAGTAACATTGATGTCAAATAGACTAATAATGACCATTGAAGAGATACTGGATTTTTTTTTTTATCACACTGTGATTTGACTCAACTAATACTTGTTGCAGCAAAGAATATGTCAGATATTAGGCTGGGTGCTAAGGACCCGAAGATGAAAGACATGCTCTATGTGCAGAAGGAACTCAGGGACTAGGGCAAGACAGATCAACTGTGCATACAGTTAAGTGCACATAGTGGAGGATCAGCTAATTCACTCCACAGGGAGGAATTAGTCAAATAAAGAAAAATGAGGCTGAGCATGGTGGCTCCCGCCTGCAATCCCAGCACATTGGGAGGCCCAGGTGGGTGGATTACCTGAGGTCAGGAGTTCAAGACCAACTTTGCCAACATGGTGAAACCTGTCTCTACTAAAAATGCCAAAAATTAGCCAGGTGTGGTGCCAGATGCCTGTAGTCCCAGCTACTTGGGAGGCTGAGGCAGAAGAGAACCTGGGAGGCAGAGGTTGCAGTGAGCCGAGATCACACCATTGCACTCCAGCCTGGGCAACAAGAGTGAAACTCCATGGCAAAAGAAAAAAAAAGAAAGATGAGAAAGTTATACTTTACACCAGGAACAATATATATCAAAGCATGGTAGAGAAAGATTAGGTTGAGTTACTTTAATGTTTTGATATCTTCATTCTCTAGTATTCATGAATGAATCTTAATTTAGTCTATTTTTCAATTAGATGTCAATTATTGTTAAGAGATAAGACCACATTCAGTATCTGAAACCAAGAAAGCTGACTTTATTGATTACTTAGTAGAAGAATGGTTACTTGGTCAGAGATATTCTCATTGAACAAAGAAAACTGATGATTTTATATAGGATTGTGGGCAGGAGTTAAGTTTGGTTTAGTGTTTGGTTATAAAGGCAGGAGTGGATTGTTGTTCCTCAGAAGTGTGGTTTATGTCCATTCATTACCCAGGCAGGAGGGGATCAGGTCAGCCTTAGCAGAGGACTCAGTGGAGTGAGTCAGCCTCTGATTGGCTGCCTTCCAGAGTGTGAGGCTGTCTCTGACTGGTTGATTGCAGAGTCATGGTCACTGAAGCAAGTTGTCACTGATTGATTAATCAGGTTGAAAACCACTTCTGATGTTGACTTGTCACGGCTCGGGAACAATTAATCTTTGCCCAGGAGCATGGGACTTTTCGATATTCCATCCCTTCCTTTCTCATCTTCAGTCAGCCAAAGCAGCAAAACAGACCATCAGGGATTATCCCAATATTCACCACCATTGTTAATTTTGTCTTTAAATTATCGTTGAAACACTTCTTAGGACAGTGGCTCTGTAGATTTAAGACTCTGGATAAACATATCAGATTGTGCAACAAAGTATAACAAAGGGATTGCAAGAAGGGATTAGAGGGCAGTCTAAAGGCATGATCTAGATTTTCCAAGATCTGACATACTCTTAAGCAGATAAACTACCTTGACAGCCTGAGTTCTGAGTAGTACAAACACTGTCTTCCTGGGTTTGTTGGAAAATGAAAGATTCTATGTAGTTATAATTTCCCAACAAATCATGCCAGCACCTTTAAGTGGCTAAATCCAATTACATTTTTAACAAGGAAAAAAGTACTCCCACTTATCACACTCTTCTCCGCCTTGTGAAAGAGTTCTTTGAAGGAAAATAGTATTTTTTGAAGAACTATTAAATTTGGGGTGATTTCATGTATTGTCTCAATTCTCACAATATCCTACAAAGGTAAACTCTTTGTTTATTTTTATTACACAAATAGTGTGACTAAATCCAGGATTCAAACCCAAATCTGTCCAATTTTAATGTTAAAATAACTTTTAAAAATAATCATTAGGAGCATGTGCTTTTCTGTATATGAGTGATGTCCATCTGTATGTGAGTGATTTCATTCTTGTTGCTATTGAGTTATGTAGTACTACTGTATTTGCTCCCTAAACGCAGAAGGCCACAGATTACAGGGTTTCATGTTTTTTTTCCTCTCCTTCCCACTGCTGTCGGTTACCATTTCTTTTCTTGTTACTCTCTCCCTGTTATGCTACCAGATTGTACATACAAGATTATATATTGATCGTGCATATAAACAGATTTTACATACAAGATTGTATATGCAGGCAATCATACATATGTATAGATTACACATACAGTTAGGCCATTAGACCACGTGTCATTAACAATGTCTCCAGTTTTTCCAGAATAAAATTCAAGGTCTCCATCACAGCACCAATACTCAGACACTTGTTTTACATTGCTCAGGGTTTTCACTTGTGCTCTGGACACTGGAAATGGTCTGACTTCCTGTTAAAAAGGGAGTTACTTTAACAGGTAGCATCTAAACACCATGAAGAAGGACTTAGGCAAGAGGGATAATGGGAATCATTTGGGTAATGGCCCTTGCCTTTACCTTATTACGTTTTTGTAAATCTTCTGAGTAAATCCCATGTGAACAAAGATTTCCCAGGTATCTTATTTAACTGAAATAAGTCATAGAAAGGAAAGGTCTTTCTGCAGACAGATCCTTTCTCTGCAACTTAATAGCACCATGTGATTTTGAGCAAGTTGCTTAACTTTGCTAAGTCTGTTTTCTTTGTTCATAAAATAAGGATGATGATAATACACTATTAAGTCATGCAGTTGTTGCGCAGCTTAAGAGAGTATTATGTCAAATGCTGAACACTGTGCTTGGCGTATGAGAAGTGCTCAATAGATGATACTTATAACAAGCATTATTGTTTAGAATAAGTGGCAAGGAGTCTACTATGCTTTAATGTCCTAATAATGCTCAGCCCGTCATCTTATTGTTAGTGCCCTGCCAGGCCCAAATGAGGAGGCATACTGAACAGAGGTCGTTCTGTCCTCATGTACTGGGAGTCAAAGGACTGAGTCTACTTTCTTCATTTCCTCCCATTGTAAATACGCTAATGACATATTTACTGCACATTCACACAGCCTGCTTTTCTGTATGGAGCCAGGTATACATTTTCATGTAAGGAACTCTTTGAAAATATTGTCCAGAATGTATTCTTCTGATAGGAATTAAAGATAAAAACATTATACTACTGGACATTGTGGCTAGCGCTGACCCTGGAGGTTTGCTTTGCATTGTGAAGATTTTTATAGAATATGGGCTTCAGTTAAAATCTATGCTAAATTTTTATTGTGTAAATGTTTGTCTTTAAAAAGCGTGTGTCACAGATACCATGAATAATTTGAATTTAGATGAAAACAGCTTCTGGAATTATAGCAAACTAGCCAAGGGGCATATTAGTCATATACTGGATAGTTTTTCCTGGAAATCTATAAATTGGCTTCTTAAAATAAAAATAAAGGAATAGATACAGCCAGATTGCTCAAGTGACTCCATTGCTCATGCGGTTACATGTGCATTTTGTCAGCTTTGCCACACTCTAATCAGCTCTTCTGTTGGATAACTTCCTAGAAAGCCTAAAATAATTTAGTCTATATAAGCCTTATGAGTCAATGACACCCTAAGTGGAAACACAGGTATTTAAAACCAGTCAGCTTTCTTTTTTCTTTTTTTTTTTCCTGAGGCCTTTCTCAGGAACATAACTATGTTTGTTAGGAAGTGCAGAAAGGAGTGGTCTGTTGTTTAATGACAGAACCACTGACATCCAGGAGGAGACCAAAGGAAAGGGTGCTGTTTAAGGCTAATGCCTTTAAAGTGCTTTATTTCTAAAGAAAAATTTTTTGTCATTTGTACAGTGAAAGCTCGTTATAAGAGATAGTTAAGCTTCTTTAATCCAAAACACATCCTAATTGCCTAAAAAGGTAGTCCAGAAAATTTAGGTTAATATATCCTATTGCTGTAGAAAATGTTCATGCCTTGTTTTCAAGGTTTTAAATCCATTTTAATGAATAATAAAGTAGAAAATGAATCAAATGCAGACTTCTATTAGTAAAATTTTGAGGAAGGTAGGACATTCTAGAAGGGTTTAACCTAACTGAAATCTCATTATGAGTCCTTGGTGAATGCTTCTGTTATAAAATACTGATTTCAATATGGTACCAGGGCTCTCTCTTTTTTGCATGTAAGATAAACTAGCAAACATTTTAGATCTCATACTATTAGTTACGCTGTTGAATAAATTATGCTTCCTTCTGAAATGAAAATGTGTATTCATGAATATGCTTTGGATTTCCATCAAGTGTTCTTAAAATGTCAAACTGCATTCAAAAGTTGCTTCAGCTTGATTGATGGGTTGGGCAAAATCAAATATAGAAAGTGAGCCCCAGAATCTATTTATGGAGGCAGTAGACCTTTCACACGTGACCCTGGCCTGCCTCTGCAACCTCAGCTCCTCCTGCTACTCCTCCACCCCACGAAACCTCAGCACCAGGCACAGGGACTCGGGGTCACTCCCTGAACATGCTTTCCTCCTGTGCCTTTGTTTACCCTGTTCCCTTTGCATGTAGGGCCTAACTCAAAAAACTCAAAATCTGGCAAAAATCCCATCTCCTCATAGTGGTTTATGTAATCCTTTGGTCAGAGTGAACAGCACGCTGCTTTGCCAGTAGCTGCCCTTGTCACACTATGACTCAGACTGTCTAAAGGACGAGACCTTGTTTTACTTATCTCTGTGTCCTCTGAAAGCCAGCCCAGGGCTTGGCTTTATGTGATAGACGCTCCTAAGTGTTTGTTTACTGAATTGCATTTTTGCATCTCCAACCTGTCCTATTATTCTATCATGTAAAATGTTACAGAAATCATCAGAGTTACAGGTCTTACGGAGAATGTTTTGAAATAGGGACTTTTCATTTCCCTGCCTAGGGAAGACAGCTAATGTTGAGTTTTCCCAAATAGCTAATGTCCCAAACTATCAATGTTTTCTCCAGGAAACCATTTTGTGCCTCATTGGCTTACTGAAACATAACAGCACTGTCCAAGTCTGACTCTCAGCTTGAATGCCATTAAAGAGTAATGAAGGGAAAAGTTACATAAAAGGTTCAAATTATTTCCGTAAATGCATTTCAAAAATCACTTTAATGGTGAATTAGCTTATGAAATGAGAGGACCAAGCTTCACTGGGGTAAGATTTTATGCTTTTCTTTTGACAAAATTACAAGCAATTTTTTAAAAGTATAAGTCTCAAATTAACCTAGGTTGCATATTAAAATGGCAGATCCCTGACCCTCACCATTGGCAAATTCAGAGTCAATAAGTCTAAAATGAAACCTAAGAATCTGAATTGTAGGAAGCATATAAGCAATTCTGGTGTTAAAAAATCATAAGATTGCACTTTGAAAAACACAAATGTTCTGCAGAAGGTGGCAAGGTAATATCATATTAATGGACCTATTATATGCTCAAAATATTTGCTAAGCACATGTTACATAAGCCAGTCCCTGAGCCGGCTTTTAGAAGAGATACAGATGAATAAGGCAATATCTCTTCCTCTAGACAGCATCATTGTGTACTTAAATATGCTAGGAAGTTGGATAAAGTTACTTGGTCAAAGTGTCCCGGCACTAATAAGCCAGAATAGGCTGTCAGGTATGTTCTGCTCTAATTGGAAGAGTGTTTTGGGCTTAGATATACATTTCATAAATTCATGATGAACAAGGAAAGAAATGCTTTACCATGGCCAAAGAAGTCAGACAGGGTGTTTGTTCCTCATGCCTCCTTATTCTGAAAAAGGACTTGGATTTAGAGATTCAGTAGCTTTGACTTGGAGTGAATGGCTCATTATATTTTTGCTGTATCTATAAAATACATTTCCAGGTAAGCATATGAGGGGTTTTAAACCTTTATTATCTCGCATCCTCAATGAGTAACTCAGAAATAAGTCCTCTAAAAGACCAAAGTTTCCCTGTGGCTCCCAAATTGCAACTTAGCTATAGTAATTTTTATCATTGATATCCCATAAGTTCACAGAGAGTTATCATTCTATATATCATCGTGACAGTGAGTTAGAAATTACACTTTATTCCATCAGTGTGTAATTATAATACTGTATTATGTATGTTTCCATATTTGTCCTTTATTTCCCAGCAGACTCTGATGGTCTTATGGACAAAAAAAAAATCCTCAAACTTGTTATTCTATGACACCCAGTATAAACATGAGTGGGTATCCAAAATATGCTTTTAGATTGCTTAAATTAACTACAAGTTTAAAATGTGTTTGATTCTGAAATCAGAATGTTTGGAAGCTTCTACACTTCAAAAACCCCACAGGACAGTGCTCATGTTACTGCGGGAGGATGAGAAATATCCTAGGAGAATGCTTTCTCAGGCTCTGATCTACTAGTGTGTGTCTGTAGGAAAGCTTAATGTGTACAACTACACATTCTGTGCTTTGCTTTTATGAAAAAGCGGCAAATTGTTAAAGAAAGAAAAACCATGCCAATAACAAGGATTTGTTTAAGAAAGCAAATCTTAGGCATGTCTTTGTGCAGCTTTGTGTGCAACCATCGATATCCATAGCATATTATAAACAGAAGATCATTTTGTTACTCCTGAATCCTTAAGAAAATGTTCCACTATATTTGGCACCTTCAGTTCACTAAGGCAGAAAAGAACATAATACATATTTTAAAACAGTATAAAGAGTTGAAATGGAAAATTTTTGTGCTTTAAAGAGGAAAATATCAATTGCCAAAAAACTGTCATTTGGAGTAAAGTGTACTATCTTTCTTCCTTTATCCTAATTCATACAGGCGATCAATATTTTTGTCACTCCCTTCCTCTACCATTTCTTAAATAAATATGGAAATGAGCGCAAACTATCTTTTTTCTGTAACTCAGTTCACTTAGACACAGGATAAATATGCCAAAGACTTATGATCTTTTTTGCTTTAATATTTGTTTCACAAATACTGTCAAGTATCCTTTAGAAGAAAGATATTATGCTTGGCACCTCAGGGAATATGAAGATGTAGGCCTTGCCTTCAAGAACTTATATTTTGTGTATCTTTCACTTTCAAGCTGTGGAATAGGTTTGACGAATAGTTCTTTGCAGGACCACTTCATAGAAGTATCAGTATTAGGCAGGCAAATCTGGGGGGAAAAGATGAGCTCAACAACAGACAGCAGTCATTTTTCTCAGTAGCTGAGATTTGATTCCTATACTCTTAAGAAGATGAACTTTATAATCGGCCAGCTTTTAGCTCTTTGGATTTAAGACTTGCCACACTCTGAAACCCCCTACTCCCCCCCGGTGAAAAAAGTATAAGAAAAAAAAAGATACCTAGGACATAGGTAAGGAGCTGACCCATTCATGCATTCCATTCAGTATTTGTGTCTTCACCGTCTGTACCCAGTGTAGAAAGTGTTGGCGATACAGATGTGATTAGACATCTGCCCTCAAGGGACTTACAGTCTCATCTAACAAGGAGGCATATAGGGAGATAAATTAGAGCAATGTATTTTCATAGGAACCTTGATTTCTGTTCAGGACAGGGGGAAGCCAAAAGAGGGAATGGCCAATTCTGTGTAGAGACATGAAAGGCTTGTGAGAGGTTGAAGATAGAGCTGAGCCTTATAAGAGGAGTAGGGGTTTGCCAAGTTGAAGAGGAGAAGAGGCCATTCTAGGCAAAGAGATCAGCCCAAACCAAGGCCTAGGCCTAGAGACAAATAGCCTCCCTTATTTGGGAAACGGTTGAGTGTTCTGGAGCCTCAGGTGCACAGGCGGTGCAGGAGGGAGAAGGGCAGACCAGGCAAGCAAGGAGTTAGGAGTAGCTGGGTCACCAAGACTTGGTCCCTGTAGAGAAGGGGATGGGTATGGGAGGCGCTGAGGAGGTACAGTAAGCAGAGTTGGATGACTGCTGAGAGGAGGGCTGTGGTGACATTCTTCTGCAGCTGGCACCTCTGGCCTGCTGTGGCATCTATGAGCCATCCCCTAAGCTCGCTCCCACCTACCAAGTCCTACTCTCCTCTCTGCGCTCTCCCCTTATGGGCCAGGCTTCAGACCTGCTGGGACCCCTGCGGGACAAACTGGTGACAGGATGGAGAAGAGACAAGGAAAAGATGGGCCTAGTGTTTGAAAGGCCCAGACTTGACTGGAAATCCACTAATTCCCAGTGCTGGGTTGACACAAAAGCCTAGAGGTCACTCAGGATCAGATGGGACAGCATTGTGTAATTGCAGTTTATTTGACACTCAGGGCCCAGCTCCAGAACATTCTATTAAACCGTCTATATTCCCACTTGGAAGTTATCAGACAATTCCAATAATTGATTTTTCCCTCCAAAATGAAGCAAAATCAAGTTCTAACAAAGGAACTTGGTCTTCCCTTGAAGCTCTTTTATTTGATTTTCACAGTCATCTGTGTGGGGTAGCAAACAAAATGCAGACAAATGATTGTGTATTCCTGGCCTGGCAAGAAAAAGCTGATCAAGGGCCATGAAGGCCAGCAGATAAAGAGAATGGAGAATGGCCACAGTACAGGGGGGTCCCAGCAGTCCTGTTCTGTGAGCCCAGGCACTCTGTTAATGAGCACTGCACAGTATCATCCAGAATTTGGTAGAAGGCAGATAAGCGGCTGTCAGCCTTGTAGTGTTGGGCTTTATTCTGAAAATACCCAAGACCCCCCTGTATTAGACTTTAGAAAGTGGCAAGAAGCTAGGTTCATGTTTTCTAGAGTTTTAGGCACCAAAGCTAGAATTCTGAAATGAAGTTGGAAAAAAATCAGAGAGCTGACAACTTGTGTGAGAATGAAACAAATTGTCACAAGCATTATATTAGCAGCGAATAGATTATGTTTGACATGTGAGTCAGAAAGCAGCCCATCCACTCAGATATATGGGCCAGTTTTACTCCTGGAAGCCTATGGATTGCAAAATCCTTTTCTATCTTTTGTGATTTCCACCGACAGCTCCTGCCACTCTCAAACGTTTATGACCAAATGAGTTACTCTAAGTCATGTCAGGAGCTTTTCCCTCTGCCTGAAGGCTGAGAGGAAGGCTCTGCCTATTCCTTAGCCCTTTGGCCTTCTGAATCTCTCTATCCAACCCCAGAAGAAACTATTAAGGGCAATTTGACCATACAGTCAGTAAACTGTCAATTATAGACACAGCAAATAATTAAATTGAGAGTAATCAAAGGTAGGATTTCAGCAACTTTAATAAACACCGGTTACCCAGGTAACATCCTAGAATATAAAAGAGAATGAGAATCAACATTTGGGTGCCTCCTGCATGCTAGCCATTTTGTCTACACACAGTGCATGAGAATAGATATTAAAGGAAAATTCCTGTGGCAATACTTGTGAATAGATATACAACAAATATGAGCTCCTCCTTACCCATCTCTGCCTTTACATGGTTACCTAATAAGTTAATCTTTGCAACAAGTTGTGGAATTGCTGTCATTACCCTTAATTTACTGGTGAGAAAAGGCTGAGAGAAATTAAATTGACCTACTTTGTCTAGCTAGCAAATGGTGACACAGGGTATGGATCAGGGTCTGTGTATTTCCAAGGTCCACATGCTTTTTCCAGGGCACATGGGTGCCGACAATAGTAAATATAAATATACGTATATTTTTCCCCTAAGGCTGGTTTAGCAAGGCGAGCAACTTTGGGAGCTTGTCCAAAGCATTACAAAATCCCCCCTCCTATTCTGGATCACACCCAGGGGAAAATACAGAATAAGCCTGCCACCTTGAGGTGACCCTGCAGGCAGAGGACATTGGGAACCAGCACCGCTGCATTCAAGGGCACCTTGGGCAGAGAGTACCACTCCCCCTCTGCCTCAGCCAGCTCCCTCCCAGGCTTTGTGTGGGAGGAGAGGTTCACTCCTACACCCCCCAGAAGGGAAAGAATCTAAAATAGTCACACACACAAGAAGAGGGAGTCTTTATAGAAATGATAAAGAAGAGGGGGAGGCATCATCCTCTTCTATAATTTCCCCCTTTCCGCTACACACCAAAAAAAAAAAAAAAGGTATACATTTTGCGTTTATGGTCCGTTTGGATATGACTTGCAAAGATAATTTCTATTCATTTACCTGTTTTTGAATAAAGAAAAGTCATGCTCAGAGGTTCATATAAATTAAAGATATGGAGGTATCTCATTGAAATTCTACAGATGTGCTGATCCTACCCCAGGACTTCACTCATCAAAAGATTTCTCTTGTAATGCTGGTGCTGACTTATTAATAAAGATCATGCTTTCATTTGATTATTTACCTAATCAGGATTCACCTTCAATTTAAGCTCATTAAGTCTGCTGCTAATAGAGTGTACTTGATGGTGGAATTACATCCAAGTGAGACAGAGAATGTGTTCAGGCATTAATGGTCAAAAACAAAGACAGAACACCCTGTAAGCTCATGTCACCCCTTGAGTGGAGTGTGTGAACTGCCTGCCAACCAAATAGAAAGGGCTAGTTTTGTAGAGTAAGGGCTGAACATTTTAATTAAATATACTTGGTAATAGAGCAACAAAAATGACAACACTGTAATTATTCCAAAAATCAAGAGAATAATAACCATTCTGTATTGCATCATGTTGGGTACATCTTTCTAATGGACTTTTATGTGAAACTAAGCTAGATTCAGGCTGCTGGTTGCTCCGTGTGCCCCAACCCAACTCCAGTGACTCCCATTTCATCTCTTTGCCTCCATTTACTGGTCTTCTGAAGGGGTGTAATACAAACCAGCCTAGTAACATCTGTCCTGGATCTCACAGAAACAGACAACTAGATCATCTTATTCTTACCTTATGGGTGATTGCTGGGTTCAACTCCTACGGATAAATCCTCTTCTTTAAGTCCTTCTTGCCTAACAAATAGGAAATTCCACTTTTTGTTATGCTGAGAAAGCTCTCACTACCCCAGTGCCACATTGAAAGAGGGCCCCAGAAACAGCAGAGCTGTGCTGTTAACCGAGGCCAGTGTGTCCCCCTCCTTGGAAACGCTGCAGCTCGGACTTGGCACTGTAATGGGCTAAATTATTTATCCAGTTGGAAAAGAGAGAAGGCAGCTAAGAACCTCCTGAGTTAGGTTATAGCCTCAGACCCTGGATTCAAACTGAGACAGGAAACAAGCCAGTTTACATCCCCAAAGGAAAAAAAGACTTTTCCTTCAAAGTGCACTTTCATCACCTTTTATGCCTGGCATAAGCCCCAACCATGGTGAAAAGAAGCTATTCTCATCAATCTTATTGGATTCATTGAGTACTGTGTGGCAGGCCCTGTGATATAAAAGATGCAGAATAGTGGCCTTGTCCCCAGTAGCACACTCACTTGGACAGACAGGGAAAGCACATGCAAAGTTAAACTTCTCATTCTTCACTCTATACACACAATGTGTCAGGCACTGGGCTAGGTACTGGGGATGCCATACAGAAACTACAGTCCAGTAAGCAAGATAGGAAAGCAAGTGATAGTGAAAAGACCACCTGACTGAAGCAGTGATGGGCAAAGAGTGTAAAATGACAGTGAGAAAAGACAGGCCAGGAGTCATATGAGATTAATTTCCCAGTAAGTGATACATATAGTAAAAGCTATGAGATCAAAGCAAAGTTCTTAATTTTGTTTTGAGACTGCTGTCAACAACACACCCCAGTATCAGTCACCACACCACATATGCAGTATGTGCAGTGACTCTTCCAGGACCCTCTCTATGTGAAGGAAAGCTGGTTTACCTGAGGCCAGTGCTTTATAGGCTTTTTGATTAGTCACACAGACCAGGCTGTGAGTCTGGATAGAATGAGGTCATTGATGAGAGGCGTGTCTGCAAATGCAGGCGTGTCCCTCTTTCCCGGGGGGGTTTACCTCAATCTCAGGAGCCATCCATCAGATCAGGAAATATGGCCCTGACCTTGATGGACTTGGGAGGGGAAAACAAAAAGGGTACATAGAAATGTGTTTCTTATTACAGTGAGTAGGAAATTTGTATACAATTATTTTTCCAATAGAGAATTGTACTTAAAGTCATGATTCTGTAAGTGTTATTTATGTTCCTTGTTACAGTCTCTGGACTTCTAAATCTCATTTTTATCTCTTTTAAGACACCCGTCTTGATATCCTCTATTTTATTTATTTGCAAACATGGCCCTTTCCATCCCATTAATTTCTTAAGTGTAGGAAACAAGCTTTGTGCATCTTTCTGAGCTCCTTATTATAACTTAGCACATTGCCTTACATATAATAAGCATTTAATGAATATCTGATGAATGAACTATATCATCCAAAACTGGAAAATGCACTGGGCACTTGGGTTTAGGGCCTTTCCCTGAAATTTACCAAAGAATAGTCCTTCCCTAATTGGGAAATTTCATGCAACTTAGGAAGAGAGGGAGAGATCAGCTGGCAATGATAAGGAATGGGAAGAACATGTTCCTAGCTAGACACATCAGCAAAAGCATTGCTAACCATCAACAGCAAGGCAAATGTCAAAGTCAGTTTACCTTTACAGTCGACCCTGAAATTCTTATTGTAAAGGGGATGCTCATCATGTGAGCCAGGATTGGATATTGTAGAATATAAGGCCTGTGGTAGACTCAGTCACATGCATGATCACAAACAAGAGGAACGCTATGAATAAAAATGATATTAAATGTGTCTATGGAGTACATAGTAGACATCATTATTGCTTAGAAGTTGTCTTAGAGGTAACACCTGGCAGGAGAGAGAATAGTTACAGTCCCATGAACCTTTGCTACAAATCATGCAGGGGTGATGCTGTCCACAACTGAGTTTCAGTTCTTGATCCTCTCATTTCTCCACATCGTTCTCTGCAGGTGGCATTGGCTGTGCAGGTCGAGACAAGGGCCAGGTCCGAAAATGCCTTGACGTGGTGGAGATCTACAACCCAGATGGGGACTTTTGGCGAGAAGGCCCTCCCATGCCAAGTCCCCTCCTCTCCACTCCGCACCAATTCCACCAATGCAGGGGCAGTGGATGGGAAACTCTATGTCTGCGGGGGATTCCATGGAGCAGGTATTGGTCCAGTTTTGAACATTTTGTTAACTCCTTTGGTGTTGATTTGACCTTCCTTAATCCAATCACCACTAACAGCCCAGAGAGTAACGTGAGCACTACAGAAGCATGGCTTTTAGAGTCAGAGACCCTGTGCACAACCTCTGGGCCTGGGCTTCACATTGACAAAGTGAAGCTGGCACATTCATAGGCTGTCGTAAGAATTAAATGGAATGTAGTTTATGGCCATACCATCCTGAACACACCTGATCTCACCTGATTTCAGAAGCTAAGCAGGGTGGGGCCTGGTTAGTACTTGGATGGGAAAACTAAAAGGGAATATAGTTTGTACAGCATCTGGCACATAGCACACACTTACTATATAGTAGTTGAATATGAAGAGAAGAAAAATGAGAGCGGTAGCCTAATGCCTGTGGTGAGACTAAGGAGAGACTTTAAAATGGAAAGCGCAGATGAAAGTGAAGTACTGGCCAGAAGTGTTGGGTTTTATCTGATCAAGACTCAGAAAATGCTCTTATTCCTACAACATGATTACCACTTGAAATAAATGGCTTGAAAGCATTTCTAAAATAATACCTAATGCATGTATTTATTACTAAACTTAGTTTCCATATATCTAATTGTACCATCATTGCATTCTACAGTATGGATTTATAATTTTGTAATGTAACAGTGAGATTCTAAACTATGCGTAAATCTAGTAGGCAGATGCCTTCAAAGTTTGATTCGTGGCATAAGTAAATAAGACAGGATGCAATTATATTAAAAATGACTAACTGTTGAATTATATTCTCACTAACAGAAGCACAAGGCCAGTACATGCAACATGTGCCTCAAGAGCACTTAGAATTTTGGAAGAATGCCAGGTTAAAGTAAAGCTGATACTGCGGCAAAGCAGAGCTTTTTGCAAGCCTGCCTTCACTCTTTAAGCAAATGATATGTTAGTTAAAGAATAAGATGGTTATTATAAATTAAAACAGACTCAGGAGAGATATGGGAACCAAATGCAGTGATTCTTGATTCAAACAGATAATCTGGGAAATTTGAATATGGATCAGGGTGTTAGATTATATTGTGAAATTACTAGTTTTGTTAGGAATAATAATTGCATTATAGTTTTATATAAAATAGAAAGAAAAAATCTGAATAATAAAGATTGTTTAGAAGAATTTATGGGTGAAGGCCGGGCGTGGTGGCTCATGCCTGTAATCTCAGCACTTTGGGAGGCCAAGGTGGGTGGATCACAAGGTCAGGAGATCGAGACCATCCTGCCAACATGGTGAAACCCCGTCCCTACTAAAACAAAATGCAAAAATTAGCTAGGCGTGATGGCGCATTTCTGTAATCCCAGCTACTTGGGAGGCTGAGGCAGGAGAATGGCTTGAACCAGGGAGTCAGAGGTTGCAGTGAGCTGAGATCGCACCATTGCACTCCAGCCTGGTGACAGAGCAAGACTCCATCTCAAAAAAAAAAGAAGAAGAATTTATGGGTGAAAAAGATATACTGTCTGAAATTTGTTTTAATCTATTCCAGCAAATATTGTTTTTAATGGCAAGAGGTGGCAAGAATACATTGAAAGTTGCCATAATAAAAACTTTACTTTTCCTTTCTCTATTTGCTCTTCAAAAGATTTTTCAGAGGTTTTTAAAAAATTGTTTTAATCTCTTTTACATTAAACATTACATGTCATGCTTGGGTAAAGATTGTAATCTACCATAGTAGCAAGAAACCTGGCCCAGCAAGGAATCCTAATAGACTCTTAGACTATAATTTAGTCTAAGGATCTAGAAGACATTCTGTTTTGTCTTGCTTCTTTATCTTTCTTTGTATATTACTGAATTAGAGAATTGATATCCCCCAGTTTTTCAAACATGTCAAATAAACTCATACCATGAGCTAACCTGTCTTCTTGGTACTATTAATATAATGGACCAATAATGCTTTCAGCCAAAGGGACTTACTATATGAGCTCTCAAAGTCCATTTTAATTATTTGTTTCTAAGATGGTAGATTGTTTGGGATTCGCTGAATGAATTATCACTGGGATGTTATACAAAATAGAAAAATTGTATAATAGCATGCCTATTATGATCTAGAGATCTTACCAAACCTAAAACAGACACTAAATGTTTTCTCCTCCTATGACACAGACCTACTTGTCTCATTTACTTTTTCAGAAAACCACAGTTGAGAAAGTAATCTCTTTAATATAATTAATCAATTCAATAAAAATATATTGAAATATATCGTGAACAGGTATTTGGGATACAATCGAGATTTTCAACATTTGGTTGGAAAGACAAATGCATAAACATGTAATAAACACAGTAATTTGTTTTTGGTTAAAATAGTAGGTTGGGCCAGGCGCGGTGGCTCACGTCTGTAATCCCAGCACTTTGGGAGGCTGAGGTAGGCGGATCACAAGGTCAAGAGATCGAGACCATCCTGGCCAGCATGGTGAAACCCCGTCTATTCTAAAAAATACAAAAATTAGCTGGGTGTGGTGGCGTGTGCCTGTAGTCCCAGTTACTAGGGAGGCTGAGGCAGGAGAATTGCTTGAACCCAGGAGGCGGAGATTGCAGTGAGCCAAGATTGTGCCACTGTACTCCAGCCTGGCGCCTGGTGACAAAGCAAGACTCTGTCTCAAAAAAAAAAAAAAAGTAGGTTGAACACCTTTATTATATCTTCAAGCCCCACTAAAATGACAGTAAGTGGAATAAACAGTTAGACAAAGAGAAGAGAGAGGAAAATAGCAACAAAAATTTGGAAGCTAAAAAGCAGCATGAGTAGTAACTAAGTAGACCTGAGAAAGTGTAATCCTAACTGGCAACAGAAAAAGCAAAAAACAAACAAACCCCCTGACTTGTAACACGGAACCCCAGATAATCTCAGGAGTTGACAACAAAAGGTAACTCTGGAAATTGAAATGAATATGATGCTGAAAACATGAAGATTAGCTGAAATACAGGAAGACCTCTAATTTCCTGCCCTACTCTTGATAGTGAGACAAAGACTTTCTTTCACTCTGACAAAGACTGAAGTTGAGGTCAGGCATCCAGTAATTTAAAAAGAGATTGAGTGGAAGGTTGCATATTGAATATTGAGGTCCTCAGCCTCCTTCCCCTCCCTGGTCCCCAGAATACGCACAGCCAAACTCTCTCAGCAAGAGATTGGGAGGTTCTTCTATGGGGGTCTGACCAGCCCCCAACTAAGGCAAAGCCAGATTACCCTGTAGAAAATCTCACAGAAAAAGTCTTTTATAGCATCTCACTCTTAAAGATGAGCCAACAGCTAAGGATCACCAAGCATTTGAGGAAATGCGTAGACAAAAGATAGAAAGCAAACTGGAGGAAGCAGAAGCTGTACCAGGAGAGGTGTTCTCAGAGAAATGAGAGAAAATATTGCATTGATAGAACAGGTAAAGGATACTCAAAACATTTCTTGGAAATTAAAAAATATAGCAGAAATTAATTCTACAATGGAAAATTTGGAAAGTGTAGTAGAGGAAACTTCCCACAAAGCAGAACAAAAAGCAATTATATTGAAAATTAGTGAAAGAGAAATTGAGACCAAGAGGTCCAACATTTGAATAATAGGAGTTGGTCAATGGCTAAACAGAAAACAGAGGAGAATAAATTATCCATGAAGTAAATTAAAAATTTTTCCCCCAAACTGAAGTCATCATATTTAAAGGATATACAAATGCCAAGGACAAAGGATGAAAATGGACCCAAACTAAGGCACATCATTGTGACAGTACAGAACACTGGGGGAAAAAAATAAAAGGTCGTAAAAGTTCCTAAAGAGAAAAAACAATAGTTTTACACAAAGTGCCAAGAATCAGACTTCTGAATGACGACATTGGGAGCTAGAAGAAAAAGAAGCAAACACTATCTAAATTTCTAGGGGGAAAATTACTTTCCACCTACAATTCTATGCCTGCTGAACCATTAAGTGTGAGGGCACATTTTCAGACATTCAGTGCCTCCAAAATTTTTTCTCCTGTATGCCCTTTTATCAGGACATGCGTCACCAAAAATGAACATATAAACCAAGAAAGAGACATGAGACCCAAGAACAGAATTAAACATAATAGAGAGAAAAGGAAATCCCTGGAGGATATTGAGGGGGAGAGTCAAGAAGCTGCACAGCAGGCCCAAAGAGCAGCCAGAATAGAATGGAGCTGGTCAAAGGGCTCTGTGAGAGATGCGTTCAAGAGTCCAACATTTGGAGAAGAGCAATGAAAACTAGCAAAAATGAAATATGAGAAAACAGTAAGTTGTGCAGAAAAGGAAGAGTATGGCACACAGTCCATCTGTGAATAGCATTTATAACAATATCATAATAAAATACTTGATACTGAGCTGACCAAAACTATGCCTTAACTGTATTGAAAAATGTGGAAACAGAGCATAGGTAGATAGGGTAGGAATGTGAGAGAAAGCCAAGTCCACATTCTTCACAGTGGAAGTCAAGAGTTAATGCCTTCATCTGACAAAGCAAGAGATGGAAGTAATCTAAAACGTGTTATTTATAGAGACCATGGTCAGCGTCAGCAGAATCAGCCAGACTGGAGAGAGAAGCAGTGAATGGGTAGCAGGGCAGGGAACAACTGTTTTTAAGGAATAAGACTTGTAAAGCAGCTCTTTAAATCATGGAAATGTGTAGCTAATAAAACAAAACCTACATTTAAAATATGTAAATATGGTGCATATAATAGAAGAATAACAAGAGAGTATTAAGGAAAATATGAACAAGTGAGTCTTTTGGGAGACAACTCTCCATGGGTCTCAAGTGTTTCTGCATGTCTTATGAGCAGAGGTAGTGACTGTCTTTGTTCTGGGCTATTTATTTTTTCAAGCATCTTTGTATAGCATGCAGCCTTAGAACATATAGTATCTCCATAGCAAAGGGCAGGCATGTTCACTGGTCATTATGAAAAATTCAGGTTCTCTAAGTTCAGCATTTCTCTACAGTACTATAACTCATTATTGATTGTACAGGTGTCAGCTGGCACTCTTCATGTTGCCCTGTGAGAATAGGGCAAAAAAGCAGGCATAATAACTCGCATAAAAATGCTGATATGCTAGTTGCTACCATTGCTATGACACTGTCTTTCATCTCTGAGCCAGAAGTCTCATGTCTTCTATCAGCATCCATGAAACTGTAACAGCTTACTTATAAAATCCCAGACTCTTCGCAGTTCTTGAAAGAGTCCTAGGACTCACCAAGAAGCTTTGTTCTCCACCTCCAACACAGAATGAGGGAGCCAGTATTGTGTTTCAAAAAGGTCAGAGCTCATAACACCAATCCTTCACAAACGCTTATAAAATATACAAGAGGGGAACACTTCTGAACTCATTCTTTGAGGCCAGTGTTATTCTGATACCAAAATTAGACAAAGACATTGCAAGAAAACCATAGGTTAGTAGACTTTGTGAATATGGGTGCAAAAATGCACAACAGAATACTAGCAAACTGAATCCAGCAATTTACAAAAAGAATTATAAACCATGACCAAGAAGGATTTATCCCAGAAATGAAAAGTTGGTTTACCATTTGAAAATGAATCAATGTGTGGGAAGAGGGAGAGCATCAGGAAGAACAGCTGATGGATTCTAGACTTAATACCTGGGGTGATGGGTTGATCTGTGCAGCAAAACATCATGGCACACATTTACTTATGTAACAAACCTGCACATCCTGCACATATACCTTGACACTTAAAATAAAAGTTGAAGGAAAAGAAAGAAAATGAATCAATGTAATATACCATATTAGTAGAATAAAGGGGGAGAAAACAGGATTATTATCTCAATAGATGCAAAGAAAAAAAATAGATGCACCCTTTCATGATACAGATACTTAACAAACTTAGAAAGTAACTTCCACTGCCTGATAAAGGGTATTTATGAAAAATCTACAACTAACATCACACTTAATGGTAAAAGAGTGAAAGGGTTCCCCCTAAAATCAGGAACAAGACATGAATGCCTACTCTTGCACTTCTATTCAGCATTGTACTGGAGGTTCTAATCAGTACAATTAGGAAAGAAAACGAAATATAAAGCATCCATATTGGAAAGTAATAACTAATTGCATAGAATATAATCTTTTATTTAGAAAATCTTAAGGAATTATTTAAAAAGCTACTACAGCTAATAGGCAAGTTCAACAAGGTTGCAGGACATAAGATTATATGCCAAAAAATTGTATTTCTATACACTTACAATGAACAATTCAAAAATGAAATTAAGAAAAACAATTCTGTTTACAACATCAAAAAGAATAAAATACTTAGGAGTAAATTTAACAAAAAAGTACAGGATTTGTACACTGAAAACTTCAAGACATCACTAAAAAGGAATTAAAATTCTATATAAATGGTAAGATATTACATACAAAAATTGATAGGATGATCCTAAATCTATATGGAAATGTAACAGACCCAGAAAAGCCAAAATGGTCTTGTAAAAAAACAAAAACAAATGATCTTGTAAAAAAACTAGGAAGACCCACACTTCCTAATTCCAAAACTTAGTTCAATGCTATAATAGTCAAGACCATGTGGTACTTGCATAATGATAGATAAGACATATTGATCAGCAGAATAGACTTCAGAGTTCAGAAATAATCCCTCCATTTTGTGGTCAATTGTTTTTCAACAAGGCTGCCAAGACAAGTCAATGAAGAAAGGATCCTTTTTTCAACAAATGGTGCAGGAATAATTGGATATCCATATGCAAAATAATGAAGCTGGAGTCCTACCTCACACCATGTACAAAAAGGAAGCCAAAGTCAATTAAAAACCTAAACATATGACCTAAAACTGTAAAACTCTGAGAAGAAAACATTGAATTAGATGATGGTTTCTTCTTGAATTAGATGATGCAGCTTCTGTGGAAAAGTCTGGCAGTTCCTCAAGAGGTTAACACAGAGTTGCCATACGATGCAGCAATTCCACTCCTAGGTATATATCGAAGAGAACTGAAAATATATGGCCACTCTTGTACATGAATGTTCATAGCAGCAGTATTCATTTCAGCCAAAAAGTGTAAAACAACACAAGTGTCCATCCACAGATGAATGAATAAATAAATATGGTCTATTTAAACAGAGGAATATCATTTGGCAATAAAAAGGAATGAAGTACTAATAGATACTACAACATAGATGAACCTTGAAAGCATTATGCTAAGTGAAAGAAGACAATGACAAAAGACCACATATCACGTGATTCCATTTCTATGAAATATCCAAAAAAGGCAGATGGATAGAGACAGAAAGATTTGTGATTGCTAGGAACTGGAGAAAAGGTGACTGCTAATGGGCACAGGATTTATTTTGGGAGTGATAAAAATGTTCTGAAATTAGATGGTGATGGTTGCACAACTCTGTGAATAAAAAACCATTGTATTATACACTTTCAAGGGGTGAATTTTATGATATGTGAACTATATCTCAATAAAGCTGTTGTTAAAGTGAAAAAGTCAGAGCTCTTTCTCTTCTTTCCCTCACAGTAATGAGCTTGGTGTTTGACACTAACGAGAATTAAGCTGAACTGCCCATGGGAAGGGTGCATGGAGGCAGATTCCTTGAGTGAAAGAGACAGAAATGGCCCATTCCAGAGATAGAGTTAGGCTTCCTGAGACAGAGAAGACAGTGGTGGCAGATGACACCTAGTGGCAGGAAACTATTCCTTGCTATATGAACATCCAAGGGATGACAACACTGTGGCCTTAGGTACTTGCAAAAGATTCCTGTGGTTGGCACACAGAAATTCTGCATTTTAAGGGACCCTGTGTGCTTGGACAGAGGGCATCTTGGTGATAACCATAATGAAGTGCATACCAAAGAAAC
This sequence comes from Ateles fusciceps, assembly GCA_036589455.1. Lineage (NCBI taxonomy): Eukaryota > Metazoa > Chordata > Mammalia > Primates > Atelidae > Ateles > Ateles fusciceps. The sequence continues at coordinate 6,782,435 of JAZHEH010001341.1, read as the reverse complement.
ACTCTCATGTTTTCTAGCTCAACTGTGCTCCCAGGATTCTCATATATCTCACAGAGAGGAATTGCTCCCAGAGGGCTCAGCCTTCTCCCCTGATGACAAAGCCCCCACTTGGCTCTTGTTCCACCTGTTGGTTCTTTGAGACTCAGATTGCATCTTCCTGCCAGGCTCTGGTTTCTGTCTGTTTCCCCAAACTCTGGTGCAGGGTCCCTCACTCCCCACAACAGCAGCTTATAAGCATACACACTTGTTTGACACCTGTGGCTGTCTTTTCTTCCTCCTGGATATCAGGGGAGCTCAGAGAGCAGGCTGAGGGAGCAGGGAGGCCTCCTGTTTCTCCACTTCAACTCTATACTGGCTGCTAGTGGGCCCCGCTCTGGGCAGGGGGATTTCTTCCCAGAGTACAGGCTAAGTCCCTTCTGCCTTCATCTCATCTGTCCCATTTTCATCATCTTTGGCTAACTTCTAGGGGACGCAAGCAACATTTTCACCTTAGTCTCAGCCCCTCCAAATCTTTCTTCCTTCACCTGGGACTGGAAAGGCTCTCTGCCTCCCCTATCTGTCCAGCAAGAACTTCCCTCAAATCACCCCTCTGCCTCCTCTAATTTAGCCTTGTGGCACAGTCTAAATGGTGAAAAGCCTCTAGAGGACAAATCTGAATTATCAGAAAGAGAAAATGCACTGGGAAGTACTTCAAAAATGAACTCTTTCATTAACAAATACAGATTAAAATTGACAGCTGACAGTTACCTGGTTACGCTGTGCCAGTGACCATTCTAAGCAGTTTGCATGTGTTAATTTATCTGATTCTCTCCACAGCCTACAATGTGGATACTATTATTTCCCTTATTTTAAATGTGCAGAAACTGATGCCATCTAAAGAAGTCAAGCAGAGGGTAAATGTTAAATTTGGGATTCAAACCTAGATAGTCTGGCCCCAAAGTCTATATTTTTAGCAGTAGGCTAAACTGTCTCTCCATGCCTGACAAATCAAATCAGAATATTTGGTTATGGGCGTGGGCATCAATATTTTATTAAAGTCTTCAGATTATTCTAACATGCAGTCAGGGTTAAGAGCCACTGCAATGGCTGATGTCAGTTGGGTTTTCATTCAACAAACTTTTATTGAATGCCTTTCTAGGTAGTAAGCCCCTGTTAAACCCAGAGATACAGATACAAACATGTTTGGTTCCAGCCCTAACAGAGCTAATTGAGGGCAAAATAAGGAAGTTGCTGTATTGGTGGGATGACAGACTCAGCTAGCTGCTTAGAATGTAGCTGTGCTCCTTCAAGAAATAGCTGATTCTAGGTTTGGAGCACAGAAACTGCAAGGTGAGGTTCGGACATCCTGTTAAATCAGAAAGCAGCTACGCTGTCAAAGACTTAAGGGAGTCATGAAAAGACAGAGGAGCCAGCCTAAAAGGGCAGTCACTGGCCAAAATTTAAAATAATTCAAACATTGAAAATCATACTTGACTGAAACACATTGAATCAAAAGGCAGCTAATAACTGTAGAAGTCATGATAGAAGGATAGCCAAGATTCTAATGTGTGTAATAGTTGGTTCAGGCAGAAATCATCAATGGATGCTAAAAGCATTGGTTGAAAGGTTATAAAGAATAGGATAGTCACATGGCACTGAAGTATTACCTGGTAAATCACAGACTAATTGCAGCATGAAAAAATATTTACTTTTACAATAGAGAAATTGGATGCTCACCACTGTAACCAAATAATCATCATTAATAATGAAATAATTTTATAGTATTTGCTTTCTGTATCATTCAGTATAGAGTTTTCTCATGTCCCCACCACCACCAAAATACTTAACTTGTGTCTAATCAAACCTCTACATTTTACCTCCAGCTTATAGGAAATAGAGGAAGAACAAAGTAAAGGACTCTATGACGAGACAGGTGAATTCAGCATGTGGGACAATTCTCCTCTCTTTAGAATAAAATCTTCCTCTCTTGAGGTCTAGCCAATGTTCCTTGTGATTACATTCAGGTTATTCATTCCTGGCTGGAATGTTACATTACTGATACATATGTCCATCTCAGGACATCACATCTGGAGGCAAACCGTGTCCCTCTACCCCTCACTGTCAATGTTCATTTTAATTACCTAGTCAAGATAAGGTCTAATTTCTTCACTGTATAGTTACTATTTTTCCTTTCTGAATAATAGAAAATGTGGAAGAGATCCTGTAAAACCATGTAGTTTACTTTCTCCACTTAAGCTGTCTCCCCAGAAATCTTTTCCATGTTAGATAGTAGAGGCTGTCCCTATTCATTTTTATGGGTGTATGCTGTTCCATTGGTGTATGTACCACAGGACCTCTGTTCTTTTTGTGTGTGTTAGTTTGTTACACTTTTAATTAATTAATTAATTTTTAACTTTTAGGTTCTGGGTAAATGTGCAGGTTTGTTATATAGGCAAATTGTGAGTCACAGGAGTTTGGTGTACAGATTTTCATCATCCAATTTCTTGCTCCTCATTCTCCTCACCCTCCTCCCACCCTCTACCCTTAAGCAGGCCCCAGTGTCTGTTGTTCCCTTCTTTGTGTCCATGTGTACTCAATGTTTAGCTCCCACTTATAAGTGAGAATACGCAGTGTTTGGTTTTCTGTTCCTGTTTTAGTTTGCTTAGGATGATGGCCTCCAGCTCCAACCATGTTGCTGTAAATGACATGATGTTCCTTTTTATGGCAGCATAGTATTCCATGGTGTCTACCACAGTTTCTTTATCTGGTCTACCACTGATGGCATTTAGGTTGATTCCAGGTCTTTGCTATTGTGAATAGTTCTGCAGTGAGAATACACACGCATTGTGTCTTTATGGTAGAAGAATTTATGTTCCTTTGGGTATATATCCAATAATGGGATTGCTTGGTCAAATGATAGTTCTGTTTTAAGTTCTTTGAGAAAGCACCAAACTGCTTTTCACAATGGCAGAACTAATTTATATTCCCACCAGCAGTGTATAAGCATTTCTTTTTCTCCACAACCTTGCCAGCATCTGTTATTTTTCACTTTTTAGTAATGGCCATTATGACTGGTGAGAGATGGTATCTCACTGTGGTTTTAATTTGTATTTCTTTAATGATTATTGATATTAAGTATATTTAATATGCTTGTTGGCTATGTGTATGTCTTCTTGTGAAAAGTGTCTGTTCGTGTCCTTTGCCCACTTTTTAATGGGGTTGTTTGGTTTTTGCTTGTTAATTTGTTTAAGTTCCTTATACATTCTGGATATTAGGCCTTTGTCAATGCATAGTTTAAAAATATTTTCTCCTATTCTATAGTTGTTTGTTTACTCTGTTGATAGTTTCTTTTGCTGTGCAGAAGCTCTTTAACTAGGTCGCATTTGTCAATTTTTATTTTAGTTGCAATTGCTTTTGGCATTTTTGTCATGAAATTTTTGCCAGAGTCTATGTCCAGAATGGTATTTCCTATGTTATATTCCAGAGTTTTTATAGTTTTAAGCTATACATTTAAGTCTTGAATCCATCTTGAGTTGATTTTTGTATATGGTATAAGGAAAGGGTCCAGTTTCAATATTCTGCATATGGCTAGCCAGTTATCCCAGCACCATTTATTGAATAGAGAGTCCCTTCCCCATTGCTTGTGTTTGTCATCCTTGTTGACTATCAGATGGTTGTAGGTGCGAAGCATTATTTCTGAGCTCTCTATTCTGTTCCATTACAATCTCTGTTCTTTACCTTTTGCAAAGACAACTTCCCAACATCTCTTTGAGCCAAAAAGTAGGGCCATTCCCTGATTTTAACAAAAGACTGGAATACCGGGTTCTAGTCAGGACAGAGTCATCACACTGCACCCTGTCTGTCCCACTAAAGGCAACTAAACTCCCTGGCCAGAAACGTAGAGCAGCAATCTGAGAACTGTGAAAAGTAAATGGTAGTGGGCACATTGGGGAAGGAAGTCAGAACTTGAAATACCACCAAATCAGCAATAATTGTCTCACTTTTTTCCCTTAGTATCTCCTTGCCTGGACTCAAAGACAGCCTGAAACCTGGAACTTCATACCAAGTATGGACAGAAATTCTAAGATAACCCCTCTTTTCTGTTCCAAAGAGGAGGAAAGAGGGTTCCTATGGGTCAGACAGAGTGGAGCATTTTTTTTCTTTTTTCTTTTTTTCATTCTTTACCCCACCCACTTCCCAAGCCCCCAGGCAATCCCAGGTGGTAATAGCAGCAGGGACTGGGCTTGCCCCCTTCTCTCTGACCAGGGAAACTTTGGTTTCAAGAGTCTGAGTAAAGTCCCCAGTGCTTTTCCGTCGTGGTCTAATTGCCACATCACCTTGGAGGCATGCATGTTCATGGAAAGTGTGCAGCAAAACAAAGAATCCAAAGCTTTAGCTCTTTAGCCAGAAGGCCAGGAAGGGACATAAGGATGTTCCTGGGATCAGAAAATGTGAGGAAGATTGCAGATAGGAGGGAGCTCAAGAAAGTGATCTCATAAAGTTGGATGTGAGCTCCTGGGCTCACCCCCAAGCCATACACAAATGATTTAGCCCTAAAATGTCTACCAAAGCCTTTGAAAACTGAGCTGACATTGGAAACACAGCCCACAGAAGGTAGCTAGGAAATTGTGGCCTACCTAACAGGGTCAATTTTTTATTTTCTGCTAATACAAATAAAAAAAATCAACATTTTCCACAGCATTTAAACAAGACCTAGAATCATATAGTATAATACTCAAAATGCCTAGCATATAATCCACAGTTACTTGATTTACCAGGAACCAAGAAAATATCAGCATCATGCAAGGGAGAAGAAAACCAACAGATACTAACCCCAAGATGGCACAAATTTTGAAATAACTAGGCAGAGACTTTAAAGCAGTCTCTAAGGCTTAGTGCTCCAGGAAGTAAGAGTGACCACTTTTGAAAGGGATATAGGCCAGGTGCGGTGGCTCATGCCTGTAATCCCAGCACTTTGGGAGGCCGAGGCGGGTGGATCACCTGAGGTCAGGAGTTCTAGACTAGCCTGGCCAACATGGGATACCCCATCTCTACCAAAAATACAAAAATTAGCCAGGCATAGTGGTACGCTCCTGTGGTCCCAGCTACTTGGGAGGCTGAGGCAGGAGAATTGCTTGAACCTGGCAGGTGGAGGTTGCAGTAACCCAAGATCATGCCACTGCACTCCAGCTTGGATGACAGAGCAAGACTCCATCTCAAAAAAGAAAAGAAAAAGGGATATAAAGTCTCAGTTTCAACAGAAAATCAGTCCCAGCAGAGAAATAGAAGTTATGTTTTAAAAAAAAGAAAGAACCAAATGGAAATTTTAAAACTGAAAAGAAAATAACTGAAATTTTTAAATGGCTGAATGAGCTCAATACCATAATGGAGACGGCAGGGAAGAGCAAGTGCATTTGAAGACAGATAAATAAAAATTACCCAATCTAAATAACAAAGAGAAAAAAGTTGAAAAAGTGGACATAGCTCAGGGACAATACCAAAAGGCCTAATATTAATGTCATCATATCCCAAAAGGAGAGAAGAAAGAATGTGAGTGCAGAAAAATGTTATTTGAAGAAATAATGGATGAAATTTGCCAAATTTGGCTGAAGACATAAATTTATAGATTTAAAAAGCCCACAAAACTAAAAACAGAGTAAACTTGGAAAAACCCACATGTAAACACATTATAATCAATCAAAGGTAAAGAAAACAATTCTTGAAAGAAGCCAGAGAAAACAACAGATAACAATGAGGGAACAATTATTAGAATAACTGGATTTCTCAAACCATGAAGGCCAGAAGGCCGTGGAACAGAACTTTTAAAGCATTAATTAATGAACTGTCTGGATTCTATATCCAGCAAAAATATTCTTCAGAAAGAGGGCAAAATTAAGATAAGATATTCTTAGATGAAGAAAAACTAAGATAATTTATTCCCAGCAGACCTACTCATAAGAGAGCTAAAGAAAGTTCTTCATATGGAAAGCAAATGATACCATAGAGAAACCTGGAACCTCAGGAGTCAAGGGAAAGAAACAGAAATGACAAATACCTGGGTAAATATAATGGACTGTTTTTGTTGTCTTCAGTTCTCTAGAATATGTATGACTGTCGATAGCAAAAAACGTTGACATTTTCTAATGGTATTTTCAATGCATGTTTATGTCATATGGCAAGGGTCATTTCCCTGGGCCATGTTTGTGACAACAATTACAACCTAGAGGGGGAGGATAAGGGACTCATGTGGTGGAAAGAGTCACACGTTCCACTTGAAGTGATAAAATGTTACACTAAAGTAGTCTGTTAAAAATTAAGTATGTATATTATGCTTTGAGCAACTACTAAAAATATCCCTATACAAGGAAGTAAAGTCAAAAACACAAAAGATAAAATGGAATATTTAAAATACTCAATCCAAAAAGAAGTCAATAAAGAGCAAACAAAGGGAAAAAAAATTGTTTTTTTGAGAGGGAGTCTTGCTCTGTCACCCAAGGTGGAGTACAGTGGCGCAATCTCTGCTCATTGCAACCTTCGCCTCCTGAGTGCAAGCAATTCTCCTGCCTCAGCCTCCCGAGTAGCTGGGATTACAGGTACGTGCCACCACCCCCAGCTAATTTTTGTATTTTTAGTAGAGACAGGGTTTCACCATGTTGGCCAGCTAGTCTTGAACTCACGACCTTGTGATACACCCGCCTCAGCCTCCCAAAGTGTGAGGATTACAGGTGTAAGCCACCAAATTTTTTAAATAATGAAATAGTGGACCTAAGTCCAAATGTATCAATATTTATTAAATATAATGGTCTAAACCAGGAGTTGGCAAACAATAGCTCACAGGCAAATCTGGCCCACCGCCATTTTTATAAATAAAATTTTTTTGGAAAACACCTACACCTATTCACTTACATCTGGAGTCTAAACAAATTAATTACAAGACAAAGATTGTCACAATGGATAAAGAAACCAGACCCAACTGTATACTGTATACAATAAATCAAATTAAATAGAAAGCCATAAGTAGATTAAAAGTAGAAGTAAGGGAAAGATATGCCATGCATAAACTACTCAGAAGAACAATGGATTGGCTGTATTAATATCAGGCAAAGTAAATTACCAGGGGGTAAGAAGGAATGTTCCATAATAATAAAATGATTAATTTGCTTAGAAGATACAGCCATGCTATATGTATATGCACCTAACAAAAAGCCTCAAAACACATGAAACTAAAATTGATGGAATGGAAGAGAAGAAATGAACAAATTCATGTATGTAGTTGGAGACTTCAACATACTGCTTTATTAAACAATAAAATAAATGGTCAGAAAAACAAACAAGGACATAGAATAACTGAACACCACCACCAATCAACTGGATCTTACTGACATTCATAGAATACTTCATCCAACAACAGCAGAATACACATTCTTTTCAACTGCACACAGAATAGTCATCAAGATAGACCATATCTTAGTCATAAACCAAATCTTAAGTTCTTAAAAGGATTAAAACCATAAAAAATATGCTCCCTGCCCATAATGCCATTAAACTTGAAATCAAATACAGAATAACAGGAAGATACTTGGAAATTAAACAACACATTTCCAATAATGCATGTGCCAAAGACAACGTTTCAAGGGAAATTAGAAAATATTTTGAACTAAGCAAAAACAAAAATAGAATAAAGGTCTCAAATCAACAAGCTGAGCTTCTACCATAAGAAACTAGATAAAAAAGAGAAACGTAGACCCAAAGCAAGTGAAAAAAGGAAATAATAAAGATAACAGCAGAAATTAAAAACAAAGGAACAATTGAGAACATAAATGAGCCAAAAACTGGTTTTTCTAAAAGAACAACAAAATAAACCTCTAGCTAAACTGAAAATGACAAAAGCAGAAAAGACACAAATTGCCAATAATCAGGAATGAAAGAAAGAGTATTATTACAGACCTCACAGACATCAGCAGGCTAATAAGGGGAATCCTACAAACAACTCTATAGATAAATTTCACAGCTAAGATAAAATGGACAAATTCCTCAAAACCATGAATTACCAAAACTTACCTATGAAGAACAACAGATGTTGAAACATTTGGATATCCATATGCAAAAAAAGAACCATAGCCCATTCCTCACACCTTATACAAAAACTAACTCAGAATTTATCTAAATATAACATAAAACTTTAAAAGTTCTAGAAGATAACATAGAAGAAAATCTTCATGACCTTACATTAGGCAAATTGTTCTAAATTGTGACACTGAAAACGTGATCCATAAAGGAAAAACGGATAGATTGAACTTCATCAAAACGAAAAACTTTTGCTATGCAAAAGACAATTGAGAATGAAAAGAATTACTGCAAACTCTGAAAAAACATTTGCAAACCACACGTCCAACAGACTTCTTTCCAGAACATGGAAAGAATCCTCAAAACTCAACAATAAGGAAACAAACACAGGAATGAATAAATGGGCAAAAGATTTGAGCGGACAGTTCACTAAAGAAGATACATATATATGAAATAAGATGTTCAACAACATTAGCCATTAGAGAAATGCAAATTAAAACCCAATGAGATTACACAACTATTTGAATGGCTAAGTGTTTTTAATACAACAGGAAGAGCTGATGAGAGTGTAGAGCAACAAAAACTCGCAGTTATTACAGGTGGGAATGTGAAATGGTACAGCCACCCTGAAAAAGAGTTGAAATTTCTTATAAAGTTAAAATATATTTACCACATAACCCGGAACATGGTATTAGTATTTACCCAAGAAAAAAACGTATAATAACACAAAATTATATATGAATATTTACAGTAGCTCTATTTATAATTGCCAACATTGGAAACAATCCAAATGTCCTTAAATAGATGAATGGATAAACAAACTGTGGTACAACCATACAACAGAATACTAATCAGCAATAAAAAGGGACAGACTAGGGACAGACTAACAGAACACCCACCATGTGGATGAAAATCAGAGACACTGCTGAGTCAAAGAAGCCAGACCCAAAACTTTACATTCTGTATTGTTCTGTTCATATGACTTTCTAGAAAAGACAAAACTACAGGGACAGAGAACAGAGTTTCTTGGAAGAATGAAACTAATTGTGGTGGTGGCTACACAAATCTATGCAAATTCTTGCAACTGTAGACTCCCCAGAAAGTTAGTTTTACTGTATGCAAATTTTTAAAATAACAAAAAGCAGAGTGGACATATCCTCCTAAGCACTTAGAATGGCAATTCTGGAATTTATGTCTGCATACATATGTGTAGTCTGAGCATTTGAACCACACTGGTAGACTACCACACTCCTCCAATCTTGCTGGTCAAGGGCCTAACCCTTTATCATAATTTCATCTCCTAGGCCTTCCACTTGTGTTTAAACAAAGCTTAAATCATTCGCATGGCATTGAAACACTATTTCAACCGGAGACAACAGCATGCCCTGTCAGAACTTCTTGAATAATTTTTGACTGAATTGTGAACGTGGCCACTCTTAGTTTCCTAAAAGTCAGGAACACTGTCTTCCATTTAAAGTATCTTTATTCGGTCGTTAATTACTTTTTGGTGCTTAATGCCTGCTGTGATTTGATTTTGTCCTCTCTGAAACTCATGTTGAAATTTGGTCCCCAGTGTGGTGGTGTTGGAGGTGGGGCCTCGTGGGGAGGTGTCTGGTCATGGATCCCTCATGAATAGATTAACAACCTCCTTTGGGGGTGAACTTGGGCTCTCAGAAGAATGGATTAGTTCCTGGGAGAGGGCGTTGCTAAAAACAGTCTGGCTTCCTTGTTTTCTCTTTACTCCTTCCCTGGTCCTGTGACCTCTTTGCACATGCCCGCTCCCCTTCTACCTTCTGCCATGCCCTTACCAGATGCAGATCCCCAGTCCTGAACCTTCCAGCCACCAGAACCGTGAGCCAAATAAATGTCTTTTCTTTATAAACTATCCAGTCCTGGTAGTCTGTTACAGCAACAGTAAGCAGACTAAGACATTGCCTTTTGGAGGAAGTTAGTATGGTGCTGATGGATCTGAATCAAATAACTGCATGAGATTTTTGTCTTCCCACTTTGCTGTTTTTCAGATCGCCATGAGGTTATCTCCAAAGAAATATTGGAGCTCGACCCATGGGAAAACCAGTGGAATGTTGTAGCCATCAATGTCCTCATGCATGACAGCTATGATGTCTGCCTGGTAGCCAGGATGAATCCCCGAGACCTCATCCCCCCACCTTCAGATTTGGTGGAAGAAGGCAATGAGCACTGAGGTGACCTTGCTGGAGGACCTCCCACTGTGTCTGCAAACAAGGCCATCAGAATGGAGGGGACCCACAGCATCTCTGTCATGCCAGACATGTGCATTGCATGCGTAGTGGCCTGTGTGTGAAGAAGCAGTATGTGCTCAGCACTGGGCAGGGAGCATGGGGAGGCTCCCTTCAGGGACTTCCAGGTCTGAGAGGGTAAATAAGACACTACAAGGAAGCGGTGATGACTGCCACAGAAGGGGCACAGAGCAACAGGAGGGCAGAAGATGGAGGGTCTCACTCTGCTGGGGACTCATGAACAGCATTGCCAAGGAGCAGACCTTTTATTGGTGGTACAGTCATGTACAGTCATGGGTATAGTCAATGATGAGTTAACAGAAACAGACGAGCAAGGGCCCAGAGGTGGAAGGCTTGTGCCTGTCTCCAGTATCTTGGCTGGGCCAAATTGTCTGGGACACAGGGTTTGCTGCCAAGGCTGGAAAAGTAGGTTGTAGCTAAATGACCAACCCCTGAAAGAATGAGGAGTTGGACCTGGTTTGTAAGCCAGGGAATTGTCTTAAAATAGTGATGTTAAGGGAGACTTCTCTCTGTGCTCTGTTCCAGCTTCAGTCTTATAAACATTGGGCATTCTCCTTCAGAATCCCCTTCTACTGAAGCAACATCACCCAGCATCAGGGCTAGTTATGGCTACCAGCCCCTAACAGCCGAGACACTCAAGCCAGACCTCAGTGATCAGAGAATCCTGCCCTGGGCTGAGTCTGTCTGAGACAGGGATGTGGGGTTCTGCAGCCTGGTCCACTCCAAGGCTGACATGGAGTGTTCTGGACTGAGCTTGCCCAGGGTGCCTTTGCCCACCTCTCAGACACACAAGACCTTCTGCAGGGTAGTCCTGGCTGAACAGGACTGGCCCAAGCCACTCAAGCCAGGGATAGAGCAGGCTCTGGCTGAGGATAGGGAAAGCAGCATCTCCTCCAGCTGCTGCCACCCCCGTGACCTGGCCTTTGCAGTAAAGATGGAGCCACCCACTTCAGCCCACAATTGAGTATAATCAAAAGACAGTCACTCCCAAAATGTATGTTAGAAATGACATTTAAATGACACATGGGAAGTCCATCTATCTTATTTCCTGTCTTAAATTCTGGAAGCACAGTGGATTCAATGAGTGCATCTGCATAGCTGTTCTTCAGCAACATCTCCAAAGAGTTTCACATTGCACAAGGCTCTTTTGGAAGCAGGAGTGGTCAGTAAATTCAGAGGGAGACAAACTGTAAGTAGAGACAGCTTTCTTTGTTGCTGAACTATGTGACTGTGATGACTGCTTGCTTGTGTCCCCCAGGTTCCAGATGCCAACCAGGCAGGACAGGCAGGTCTTGCCAAAACTGGAGCCTGTTGGAAATCTTTCTGCCACCAAGGAGAGATCAGGAGACCCAGTGTAGGTTGGCCCCAAGTAGGCTCGACTCTAGGAGGGTAGGGGCCCTGCCTTTCTCTTCGCACTTGTACCCTAAGTGCACACGCAGTACCTGGCATGTGGATGACCTTTGGGTGGCCAGCATGGGGCAATGTTTCTCAGCCAGAGGGACTGGACCCCGAGCATGTCCAGAAATCTGAGTTAAAGTGAGCTTACTCTTTCCCCAGTAGATGGTCATGATCTATGCGCTCTTTTTCTTGCTGCAAAGATGTTCCTCCAAGCTGCTGTGTTGGCTGTTGGCACCAGGGTTGAGGGTGGCGTCTGCAGGGCCTCCACTTCCTGTATTCCTCTTCACAGAGTCACTGTGCCTACTCTACCTGTTGAACAGTCCAGAAAGCTGCTGCGTCTCCCTGGCTCAAGAAGGCCTTGTTGGCATGTCATGGCATATCTTCTAGATGCTTTGGGTTCAAGATCTGGGCTCCAGCACCAGCTCTGCTACTTAGCTAACCAAGTGAGCTCAAGCAAGATGACTTTTCTAAAGCCTCATTTTCCTCATAGGCAGAGTGGGAAGGAAAATATTAATACATACTTTATAGAGTTGATGTGAGGATTAAGTGCTGAGCAAAGTGCCTGTGAAATACTGAAATAATAAGCATGCTTTAGCTGCCATTATTATCATCACTGTCATTATCATTGCAATCAGCACTTCCCAAAGCAAGGTGCCCAAAACAGACCCAGTGCTTTAATGCAATCCCTTGGGTTTTTAGGGGCAGATGTGCATATGGCTTGAGATGGTTCTTAATTTCCCATACTCTGCTGCTTGGCTCCTCCAGTTGGCGGCTAAGAGTCAAGCAAGGGTTTACTCAGATCTTCAGGCCCCCAGTTCCCTAGATGGACACATGGCAGCTCAGCAGAGGCACCTGAGGGTCGCACTAGGTGAGACCATCACCCACCTGTGGGAAGCAAGATAAATGGGTAAACACAATTCCTGTCTAATGCACGGTCTGAGTAGTGTCCCAGTGGACCTTTCCAGAGAGGGCCGAGGGAGGACCAAGAAGGAGTATGACCTCTGCTGGAGCCAGGACAGTGGTGACCAGGACCTGGCTTAGCACCAAAGAGAGGCAGGCATCAACGGGCAGGATTTATCAAACTTCTTCTGAGGAACCCCCGAGGTCAAAATTGGTGCTTTGCAGATTTCAGATGTCTAAGCTTGATTTTTCTTTGATTCTATACAACAGATTGCTTGCCTGGGCTAGTGCTTATTTTAAGCTCTTGGTGCTTCTTGTCTGACTTCCGTATGTGCAATTAAAAACAACATGGCCGGCCGTGGTGGCTCACGCCTGTAATCCCAGCACTTTGGGAGGCAGAGGCGGGCAGATCACGAGGGGAAGAGATCAAGACCATCCTGGCCAACATGGTGAAACCCCGTCTCTACTAAAAATACAAAAATTAGCTGGGTGTGGTGGTGTGCACCTGTAGTCCCAGCTACTCGGGAGGCTGAGGCAGGAGAATTGCTTGAACCTGGGAGGCAGAGGTTAAAGTGAGACAAGATCCCGCCACTGCACTCCAGCCTGGCGCATGGAGACAGAACAAGACTCTGTCTCAAAAAAAAAAAAAAAAAACCATGGCCCTCCCCACCTGCAGCCAGATATTGTTAGAAATTCAACTTTGAAGGCCAGGCACAGTGGCTCAAGCCTGTAATCCCAGCACTTTGGGAGGCTGAGGAGGGTGGATCATGAGGTCAGGAGTTCAAGACCAGCCTGACCAACATGGTGAAACCCGTATCTACTAAAAATACAAAAATTAGCTGGGCATGGTGGCGCGTGCCTATAATCCCAGCTACTCAGGAGGCTGAGGCAGGAAAATAGCTTGAACCCTGCAGGTGGAGACTGCAATGAGCCTGGGCAACAGAGTGAGACTCCATCTCAAAAAAAAAAAAAGAAATTCAGCTTTGAAATATATTCCTATTGCTCCTGTTTTCACTTTAATAGAAGGCTGTTACAGTACTGCACGATGGGCTCTTATAAAACTTCTACTATCTGCTAGTTCTTATCTTTATGACAGGATTGTTTGACACTGAGCAAGGAAACACAATAAGTAATTTGGATGCTAGGCTGGCAGAAGCCTGCAGCTGTCAACCACATCCCCGCCCCAGTGTGTTCAACACGACGGCATTGTTCTCCCTGACTTCATAATGAGCAAATGCTTCACATTTGAACTTACAGAATAAATTTTTACTAATAAAAGATCGCTTTCATTTTGTTTTTCACATTGCAGTTCCAGGAGATGCTGAGGGTCCCTTGAGCTGGGGAGTGACAGCCAGGGGACAAGCAGCAGCAGGCCCAGGGCAGGGCCATGAGGCAGCGGGAGCAGCTGGGGTAGCAGGGGCATCCCCCAGGGTGCTGCACAGGAGGGCAGCCAGGAAAATAGAGAGGCCGGGCACGGTGGCTCACGCCTGTAATCCCAGCACTTTGGGAGGCTGAGGCGGGTGGATCACTTGAGTTCAGGAGTTCGAGACCAGCCTGGACAACAGAATGAAACCCCATCTCTACTAAAAATACAAAAATTAGCCGGGTGTGGTGGTGGGTGCCTGTAATCCCAGCTACCTGGAAGGCTGAGGCAGGAGAATTGCTTGAACCCGGGAGGCAGAGGTTATGCACCACTGGACTCCAGCCTAGGCAATAGGAACTCCGTCGTCTTTTGTGAATGGTGTCTACTTTCTTTTTTTTTTTTTTTTTTTTTGACACAAAGTTCAGGCAACCTGGAGGCTACACCGAGGGGTTGGGTCTTTATCCCCCAGCAACATGGTCTTAAGCAAGAAGTCCACAACGTACATCACCCACAGCCCAGCAGCACTGGGTAGGGTGGAGCAGGCCTGGCAAGACGTGTGTTGGGAGTCAAATCGGGGGGAGCCTGGGTTAACCTGGGCAGTGGGATCAGAACAACAGTGTGGGTTGGGTGCAGCCCAGGATGGAGGATGTTTGTGTTTGTTGTCAAATTCAGAGAACAGGGACGGGCCAAGATTTTGGCCAGGAAAGAATGGCCAGAGTGCCAAAATCAAAGACCAGAACATCTTTCAGGGAGTACCCTATTGGCAAGGGGACCTGCCCCCTCCACCGGTGTTCTTAAAAGACAGCCGCCACCCAGTGGCTTTGATTATTCACCCTTGACCCACCTGGGGGTCACCAAGAGACAGGAGAGGAGGCCCTGGGGTGTAGAGTCACGTCACCGACTTTGCCAACTTTTGGACAGTCGGGTGTGCCCCTACTCTTCCTCATTTACAGAGACAAGAACCCTGACCAAGCTTATATGCCCAGCACAACCCAGGCATAACACTAAACATAACAATCCCATTCCTTTACCAGGGGTTAGTTAGATGTGGCCATGTGGCACAATCCTGGCCAAAGAGACATAAAGGGAAGTTTGAAGAGGGCCTGGGACAGGTTCTCTCACCTTTAAAAGCAATGTTGAGGAAGAGATGGGCTATTTTCTGCTTGGCAAGTTGGCCTGCCACCTGGAACTGCAGCCACCACCCTGCAGTGGTGACAGAGCTGGCTGGAGACTGCCACAGGTGGGGATGGGCCCTGCAGAATCCAGGGCCTTGGTGATGTAATTGAGCCACTAAATCAACCAGGTAAGAGACTTTTTGCCAGATGCTAATTGTTATGATAAATGTTTCTTATTGTTCAGGCCACCTTTAGTTACTTGTAGTTCAGGATTTCCTAAGTGGTACTCCAACCTTCTCCCACAAAGCCACCTTCTCTTGGGATGGCATTTGTTACCCCTGCCAAAGAGGAGGACTCAGGCAGTCCCTGGTCCCTGGGATGTCAGGTGACAAGGTTGTCATTCACTGCAGTGGGGTAGCTTCTGCAGAACTGCTGAGAGCTGATGGTTTACGAGCCTGAGTCACTTCTTAGCTATTTCTCCAGTATTGCTTTTCTCTCAGATCTTCAACATATTTGTTTGTTTACTACAAGTCCCACCCGACACTCATGTTTGTAAACGTCCTATTGGAACACAGCCACGCTTATTCATTTCTGCACGATCCGTGGCTGCTTTCTGTATTGTCTATGGCCCTTTGCAGAGAAAGCTTGCCAACTTCTGGTGTACTCCATCAAATTTTCTTGAAGAAAAATACTGAGCTAAGGCAATATATGTGCTATAAAGGAATATATATGAATATTCCTCTGTGATATATTACACACATACACACACACACACACACATATATATATATATACACACACAAGACATGGTTCTAACCTATTCTTTCACTAAACAATATCTCTTAAAGACATTTCTCCATACGGGAGTGTGTGGATCTGCCTGTTTCTAACACCTGGTATTCCATCATGGGTGTAGCAGAACTTTGTTAACAAGTCACCCAGAGCTGGAAATTCCCATTGTTTCCCACAGCTGTTGTTCTGGTGGGCAGCAGGGGTAGGGGTATCTGACCATCCCCTCTTTTGTTAGGGGTTGACAATTGTTTAGAAGGTGGCCTTTGCATTGCACTTAGGTTTTCTGTGGGCACTCAGGAGCACCAGAGACAGCCCTGGGAGGCTCCCATTGTGCTGGAAGTGGCTTCAAGCCACTTAGAGGCACTTGGGTTTATTGAGAGATGTGGCAGGTGGTAGCCAGGCAGGCCAGCCTCACGTGAAGCCTGGTCTCCACTGCAGAGAGGAGCCCAGGGAGGGAGTGAGCAGCCAGCACTGAGAGAACTGAATGACACAGGTGCAGGCTGGCATCTCTTGGGAAGCCACACTCACCCTGCAGCGCTGAGACACTCAGGAGCCCATGATCCTCCACCAACCGTGAAGCAGCAGAGAAACTCATGGCCCGAAACCACAACAGAAGCCACCAGCTCCATGGCCAGATGTGGGTGGAGGCAGAGGGAAGGCCCACAGCCAGCCCACAGCCTCCCCGCAGCCTCGCCTCTGCCCTCTCCCAGCCGTGGGCCTGCAGGGCCCCCAGTATCCCCCAGGGTGAACCATCTGAGGGCTGAGCCATGATGAGGGTGGCCCTGGAATGGTGGGGAGCCAAGTGTCCCCAAGGCTGGGAACCAGCAGCCCCCGGCTCCAGGGGCAGGCCTCTCTTTCCCCTTTCTCCAGCTTGACTTTTGCAGCCTTTGAAATCCGCTGCCATTTTGTGGTTTGCGGCCCGTCCTCCACCATCCAGGCCGGCAGCTAAGCCACCCAGCTTTGCTTGTCACCATACCTTCTTCTCTGACCCCTCTTCCACTTTTCAGGACACTGGAGTTACACTGGGCCTGCCTGGACAGCCCAGGATGCTCTCTCTGACCAGTAGCCCCAGCCCCCTTGCTATGTGATGTGACCCACTTGGGAGGTTCTCGGTTCTGTGGACCTTTTAGAGGAATCATTATTTTGCCTACCACAACCCCTAAATCCCCATAAAGTACGGTCATCACAGACGTGCACGTGCGGCATTTATAGGATTTCACATACACACCGAGGTCGGAAACCCAATGAGGAGGGGAAAGAGGAGCACACATACAGATGCCTGGTCCTTACAGCACACTGCCCTGCAGACCTCCATGACCAGCAACGGTGCACTAAAAGGTTCTGGGAGATTCTCTGCTCTGTGGAGTAGCTGGAGGAAGCATGCAGGCCCAGGGTTGGCGGCAGCCCTCTTCCAGCCGCAGATGAAGCTCACACCGTGGAAGGAAAACCACAGAGCAAGAAGAACCAGGCCACTGACCACATCACGGCGCCCCTGAAGGAAGCCAGGCCAGAAGTTGCCGTACCCCTGGCCCTTCCAGGTTTCAAACCAACACATCATATTCCCTTGTGGGTAGGTTTTTGTTTCTTGCATCCCAAGATATCTTGAGGATGGTGCAAGAAGTGGGATGTTATAGGCAGGATGCGGGGAGCAGGGTGGAGGGTGCCCCACGGCCACACTCCAGGCTGAGAAGGTGGCGTTAGGCTCTGCAACTGTGTTGCCATGGGCTGAGCTGTGTCAGTTGCACCTGGGATGAGGCCCACTGCAGATGGAGGCTTAACATTCAAAAGGGCCTGTTGAGAAAAACTCTGCTTGTTGGAGCTTGAGGTTGCCTCATGGGACCTTATTGTCCGTCTCACAGAACCTCCGATAAGGCCCTACAGGGCAGAAACAAGCTACTTTGTAAGGGCCCATTAGAAAACAGAGAAGGAAAAAAAATATGCTTATTAGGAGATGCCTTTCCTGGGAAACTGGGTAAAGGCTACTCAGGATCTCTCTGGTATTATTTTTATAACTGCATGTGAATCTACCATTATCTCAAATTTTTTTAAAATTCATTTTTAGAAGGGGGAGTGAGAGACACCCCTTCTACCTACAGACTATAGTAAAAACAGCTCCCGGCCCCTTCTACCTACAAGCTATAGTAAAAACAGTTCCCCTCCCCTTCTACCTACAGGCTATAGTAAAAACAGTTCCCCGCACCTTCTACCTACAGACTATAGTAAAAACAGCTCCCCGCCCCTTCTACCTACAGGCTATAGTAAAAACAGCTCCCCGCCCCTTCTACCTACAGACTATAGTAAAAACAGCTCCCAGCCCCTTCTACCTACAGACTATAGTAAAAACAGCTCCCAGCCCCTTCTACCCACAGACTATAGTAAAAACAGCCCCCCGGCCCCTTCTACCTACAGACTATAGTAAAAACAGCTCCCAGCCCCTTTGGGATACTGACAGGAACATGTTAACTAAGAGCATGTAGCCTGAGCCCTTGGGTTCTTTACCTGGCTCCACTCCTTCCTTATGTGGCCTTGGGGAACTTAGACACCCTGCTCCTGACTTTTTCCATCTACAAAATGGGAATAATGATGGTACTACCTAAGAGGGTTATTATGATAATTAAATGAAATAATACATGTTACACTCTTAAAACAGTGCTTAGCATAGTAAGTGCCCCAAAATGTTAGGTCTTGATAGTGGCCATCATAATTCTACCCCAAGATGAGGTCTGGAAAAGTGGAAACAAAAATGGGGGGCTCCACAGGAGATAATATTGCAGCCCCAGATAAGTCTGGCCATCCAAGAAGATATTTCCTCCCTAAACAAACGAAAATGAGTTATGTAAAAAGAATAGAGAAAAATAACTATTAGAAATGTTTTCAAATGAAGAGCCAAAATAAAAGTTTCAAAGGAAGAGTAGGAAAATAAAGTGCAAGAAAATGGCCCAGAAAGTGGAGCTATAAGACCAGAGAGAGAGAAAAGAAAGACCTAGAGAATCAACCCAGAAGACCAACAGCCAGCACTTGGGAGTTCCAAAAAGAGGACAAAGACCAAAAGAAAGGAAAAGACCCAGGAAAAGGCAGGCTTTCCCCAGGACTCACCTCCCACAACAAGTGTGCAGTAGCCCACATGAGGTTCCTCATGGGAAATTTCAGAACTTCCAGATGAAGTGAAAGGCCTAATCGTGTGGGGTGTCTGGAGTGGGTAACATTTAAAGGGCTGAGAACTGGACCAGAGTGCAGTGACTCACTCCTGTAATCCCTGAATTTTGGGAGGCCAAGGGGAGAGGATCACTTGAGGCCAGAAGGTTGAGACAAGCGTGGGCAATATAGTGAGACCCCATCTCAACAAAGAAATTAAAAATTAACAAGTGTAGTGTCACATGACTGCAATCCCAGCTACTCAGGAGGCTGCGGCAGGAGAATTGCTTAAGCCTAGGCCTTTGCGGCTATAGTGCACTATGATCGTGCCACTGAACTCCAGCCTGCACAACAGAGCTAGACCTTGTCAAAATAAATTTAATTTAATTGATAAATTAAATTAAGTGTTGAGAACTGCAGTGGCATCGGGTGCTCAAAGCTAACACTCCCAGCACTTTAGAAAGCAGAGGCAGGAGAACCACTTGAGCCCAGGAGTTCTAGACCAGCCTGGGCAAGATGACAAAACCCCATCTCTAAAAATAAAAACAAAATTAGCCAGGCACAATGGCACACGCCTGTAGTCCCAGCTACCTGGGAGGCTAAGGTGGGAGGATCCCCTGAACCCAGGAGTTTGAGGCTGCAGTGAGCTGTGATAATACCACTGTACTCCAGCACCTGGGTGAAAAAGCAAGACCCTGACTCTATTTAAAGTAAAATAAAATTAAAAGCTAACACATGCTGGAGATTAAAGAAGCAAAACCTTTAAAATTCTGTGGGAAATTCATTTTCCAGCTATAATCCTATTCCCAATCTTACCATCCAACAAGCAGGAGGGCAGAGCAAAGATATTTTTAGACATGCAAACATTAGAAAACATTTTGTTCCAGTTGCCTATTGTTGTGTAACAAACTACATCCAAACTTAGCAACAACTCTTTATCACCTCTTACAATTTTGTGGGCCAGGAACTCTGACAGGGCTCAGCCTGGTGATTTATCTGTTTTATATGGCATCTACGGAAGTCCTCAGTGGTTTTCAGGCCTAGCATCCCTCACAGGCCTAGTAAGTGGGGAAGATATATAGAAGGCTGAACTCAGCTGGGACACTATGACCTCTCCAATATGGCAGGTTCAACTGGGACTTCATGGCTTTCCTATATGGCTGGCTCAACTGGGACCCTATGGCCTCTCTAACATGGCATGGTCAACCGGGACCCCATGGCCTCTCCAACATTACAAACTCAACTGGGACCCTATGGCCTCTCCATCATAGTGGGCTCAGCTGGAACCCCCCTGGCTTTCCAACATGGGGGCTTAACTGGCACCCATGGCTCTCCAACCTGGTGAGCTCAACTGGGTTCCTATGGCCCTCCAATATAGCAGACACACAGGTCCAAGAGTAAGTGTTCCAGTAAGAAAGGCAGAAGCAGCACGGCCTTGCATGACCCACCCTGTACATCGTTACTTCCACTGTACTTTATTAGTTGAAGCAGTCACAAGTTTCAGACTCAAGAGGAAGGACATAGACCCACCTCTCAATGACAGAAGAGTCAACAAATGTGCAGCCATGTTTCAAAACTGCCACATTAATTTCCATGCGCTTCTTAACAGGCTTCTTGAGGATACACTCCAGCAGAGTAAGGTAATAAACCAAGGAAAAGAAAGACATGGACCAGGAAACAGTGGATCCTACTAGGACAGTCTTGGGAAGTCCCAGGCTGGCCGACTCACTGTGGGCCAGAGAGCACCCACTCCAGCTGGCAGAAGAGAAAGAACTCCACAAAGGAGTTCAATACAAAAGCAAAAACAAAAACAATTAGAGGCCAGCTGGGCTATTAACGAAATGATAGAACATGGGAAAGGATTAAGCATGTAAATGGAATTATGCAGTGAAAACATGAGGCAAATTATGACTACAATAAAAAAAAATATATAGGGTAGAGTCAGACACAGGGGCTCATACATGTAATCCCAGCAGTTTGGAAGGCCAACGTGGGCAGATTGCTTGAGCTCAGGAATTCAAGACCAGCTTGGGCAACATGGGAAAATCAGGTCTCTACAAAAAATACAAAAATTAGCTGGGCGTGGTGGTGCACACCCATAGTCCCAGCCACTTGGGAGGCTAAGGTGGAAGAATCACTTGAGCCCAGGAGGTCAAGGGTGCAGTGAGCTGTGATTACACCACTGCAATCCAGCCTGGGTGACAGAGTGAGACCCTGTCTCAAAAAAATAAAAAACAGGGTAAACAAATGGAAACAATCACAGTGCACAACTTGGGTCTGAAATGAATATTTTTTACATACTCATACTATCTAAGCACCATATAACAAGTTTAAAAAGTAACTGTTTGGGGAGCGTGGAGGAGGAGTGGGGTGTAAAGAAAAAAATCTTCAGTCAACCAACCTATAATATCCAAGATGAACAAACCAAGAAATAGCAACATAAACCTATTATTTAGAAACATGGCATAACCACCGAAAACAACAGCAACAACAACAAACCCAGCTAAAAATTTCACTTGGCTGCTGAGAATTCCCATTCTGAGGAATGGGCCTGGACAGAGGCAGAGGCAGGGGCCATTTGTGTAATCATCAGATTTTTGGAATTTTTCCATGCATGTACTACTTTGTAAAATGCTAAGCGTTTGATATTTAAAATGTGTTAAAATAAAGGGGTGTCTAAAGGGCCTCACTGGTTCCTTAGCATAATAGATTCTCTGGGCCAGACAGGACCTTAAAGATGCTCTCCTGGGAGCTCACCAGCCTCACCAGCATCAGGTGACTGGCCAAGTACCTCCGGTGTGAGACCATTGGAGCTAACAAGGAGCCCATTTCTGCAATGCCGATGCCTGCTGAGCCCAGCATTGTGTGTCCTGATTAACCATGTTTGTTCAGATGGCCCCACATGGCTGGGAAGACCAAAGGTCAAAGAAAAAGGAGTGTAATTAATTGGCCATGAAGTGACTTATTGATCAGATGCTTTCTGCCTGCAGGACAGATAACCAGATCAGGCTGGGCCGTCGTCATTCACTCTGAAAGCCAGAGTTTGGTCCCTAAGACCTGGGCCACTTCTCTCCTGGCTTTGCTGCCTGCATGACCAGGCCAATTCACTGTCACTTTTGGATGGGAGTGGGTATGACTTACCCACATCTGTCCTGGGCCCCCAAGGATGGCTATTCCCAGAAAGCCTGATTTACACTGCTGAGATGTGAAGCCTCTGCTCCCTTGTATTTAAAGCCTGCAACTGACCTAGCCCCAGAGGCCATTTTCCTCCATAGCTTCAAACATCACTGCCAGCTCATCTGACAATATTTGTTGCCTCTTCTCAGCATGGGTCTGGCACAGGGGTCCCGGTGGGGGCTCAGGATTGCCCCTGAGCTGGGGGAACGGGCATGGCCTTGATCATTTAGTCCCCTGCTATCTGCCCCGAGATAGAGGGGCTGAAAGAGCAGGGGCTGAAATGGCAGAGGCTGGGCTGGGGATGGGAGACAGGCCCTCTCAGATGCCGTAGGTACAGTAGGAATTGGCAAAACCTCTGGGGGACAATTTTGCAACAGGATACGTCTTAAACATCCATACCCTTTGCCTAGCAGCTGTTTCTGTAAATGCATCCTACAGATAGACTCCCACGGGCACACAAAGACATCACCAAAACATGCCAGCAAAGTCTGGAAACAATGAGCCCATCCACAAATGATGCCATAGCTGTGCCATGCATACCCTGCAGGCGCCAAAACAGATGAGGCTGACGGGTAGAGCTGTGGGACTCACTCCAGGATGAGCTGTTAAGTCCGGTACACCGGATGAGGAAGTATCTGCACTGGAAACTACCATTTGTGTAAAAAGATAGGCAATATATGTGCAAATGAGCTTTTGCATGCACAGAAACTTCTAAAACAACACACAAGAAAAAGACACTGAGAGATACAGACAAAGGTAGGAAGGTGGTTTACTTCTCAGTGTACATCCACTTGAACT
Source organism: Ateles fusciceps (assembly GCA_036589455.1). Classification (NCBI taxonomy): domain Eukaryota; kingdom Metazoa; phylum Chordata; class Mammalia; order Primates; family Atelidae; genus Ateles; species Ateles fusciceps. The sequence continues at coordinate 6,759,432 of JAZHEH010001341.1, read as the reverse complement.
GTTTCGCCTTTTTGCATGCACATAAAAATTTAAAAAATACATGTTGGTGAGGATGTGAGAAATTGGAATCCTTGTGCACTGCCAGTAGGAATGTAAAACATTTTGGCCATTGTGGAAACCAGTTTGGCGGTTCCTCAAAAATTTAAATTAGTATTACCATATGTTCCAGCAATTCCACTTTGGGTGTATTCCCAAAAGAACTGAAAGCAGAGACTCAAAACAAATTTGTACACCAGTATTCATAGCCACACTATTTACAGTCATCAAAAGGTAGAAGCAACCAAGCATTCATCGACGGATAAATGGACCAAGAAAATGTGGTGTGTCCATGCAATGGAATACGACTCAGCCTTGAAAGGGAATGAAACTCTGATGCATGCTACAACATGGATGAAACTTCAAGTAAGCCAGATACAAAAGGACAGGTACTATATGATTCCACTTGTATGAAGTACACAGAGTAGTCAAATTCATACAGATAGAAAGCAAATGGTGGGTGTCAGGGGCTGGGGAGGAGGAACAGGGAGCTACTGTTTAACAGGGATAGGGTTTGCAAGATGAAAAAACTTCCAGGAATCAGAGGCTGCGGTGAGCCAAGATCGTGCCATTGCACTCCAGCCTGGGCAACAAGAGCAAAAAACTCTGTCTCAAAAATTTTTAAAAATTAAAAAATAAAGGTGGGCTGCCCGTGGCACCTGTCTGGATGACCCTGCCACTTCCTCATTGCAGGCGCTTCCTGGGCGACTTTCTTGTCTCTAAATGGAGAAAAACAACATCCCATCTCATCCTTAAAATGGCTCCACTTTAAGGATTATGGTGTAGATAAAACACAGCGATGTAGTCGGGGCACGGTGGCTCACCCCTATAATCCCAGCATTTTGGGAGGCCAAGATGGGAAGATCACCTAAGGTCAGGAGTTCAAGACCAGCCTGGCCAACATAGTGAAACCCCATCTCCACTAAAAATATAAAAATTAGCCAGGTGTGGTGGTGCACACCTATAATCCCAACTACTCCGGAGGCTGAAGCAGGAGAATCGCTTGAATCACGGAGGCAGAGGTTGCAGTTAGCCAAGATTGTGCCACTGCACTCCAGCCTAGGTGACAGAACGACACTCTGTCTCAAGAAAAAAAAAATGAATGTATATGAAATGCCTTACAATTGGGAGTAAAATATTCAAATTTTAGAAAATCTTAATAACGTAAAACATTATATTAACAAATTGAAAAAAACATGATCATTTCAATAGATGGCAAAAAGAGATTTTGAGAAATTCAACATACATTCTCAATTTTTAAAACTCTTAACAAAATAGAAAAACATGAATTATTCCTTACCATGATTTTTTAAAAAATACATATATTTCAAGACCTTCCAACTCTAGCCATGTGAGAATAACTGGACTAGACTTGGCCTCCTGCTATAAATACCTAGACACCGGACAAATTATTTGAAACAACTGTTTTCAGACATTGGACAGCAGGCACAGTCTCTGGACTGTGCTCCCTGAGAGAAGGGAAGCAAAGAAAATGATCCAATGGCTGTCCCACCTCCCCCACCACAGTGCAGGTGGTAGGAGCCCGAGCACAGCAAGGACTGGCAGAGGAGAGGGTGAGGAGCTGGAGTTTCGCAGGACAGAGCACAGAAGGGAAGAGCGCAGTCCAGATGTGGAGCTGCCGCATTCTGCACAGGGGTCCGTCCGCCTGGGTCTGTTGCTGCGTGGGTCTAAGCTGTGAGTGCTTAGGGCAAACTCTGCCAAGCTGGACAAAGAACTGCTGGGAACTTAAGCTGGAAACTTCCCAGGGGTCATGCAGCATTAGGAGACAAACCAGAGAGGAAAAGCCACTCTCAACCTGCTGTACTGGAGACAAAAAAGAGCCTTAAAAGTGCCAAGCTGATTCACAAGAAATGTATGCCTGCCAGAACCAAGCCCAGCCATGTGTAAAGAAAGACAAGGGCATGTAGCACTCACCATGATGGCCACTCAAAAATAAGCAGACGTCCAAAGGAGCAGGAAAGTGTGTGTCACTACCAGGAGAAAAACTAGTCCATAGAAACAGACTCAGGAATTCAGAAATGATGGAATTAGGCAAGCGCAGTGGCTCAGACCTGTAATTGCGCACTTTAGAGGGCTGAAACAGGAGGATCACTGGGGGATAGGAATGTGATACCAGCCTGGGCAACAGAGCAAGAGTCGTTTTTCTAAGAGCTGAAGTGCCTATATTCTTATCAGACAAAGTAGACTTCAGGGCAAATATTACCAGGGATAGAGATGTTTCATAATGATAAAGGTGTGAATTTATCACAAAGACATCATCATCTTAAATGTGCATCTACCTAATCACAAACCTTCAAAATACATGAAACAAAAACTGACAAATCCACAAATCCATAGACAGAGACCCTATCTCTACAAAAAAATTTAAAAATTGGCCAGGCGCAGTGACTCATGCCTGTAATCCCAGAACTTTGGGAGGCCAAGACAGGCGGATGCGAGGTCAAGAGATCGAGGCTATCCTGGCCAACATGGTGAAACCCCGTCTATACTAAAAATACAAATATTAGCTGGGCATGGTGGCGTGCGCCTGGAGTCCCAGCTACTCGGGAGGCTGAAGATGGAGAATCACTAGAACCCGGGAGGCGGAGGTTGCAGTGAGCCCAGATAGTGCCACTGCACTCCAGCCTGGCGACAGAGGTAGACTCCATCTAAAAATAATAATAATAAATTTAAAAATTAGCCAGGTGTGGTCTGAGGTGGGAGGATTGCTTGAGTCCAGGAGGTTGAGGCTGCAGTGGGCCATGATCATGCCACTACATTCCAGCTTGGGTGACAGAGCAACACTCTGTCACAAAAAATTAAATAATAAAATAAGACAGATATTATACATATGCTCAATATGCTCAAGAATTTAAAGAAAAATGTGAACATAATGAGGAGAAATATGGAAAATATAAACAAGAACCTAATGAAACTTCTAGAGGCGAAACATACAATACCTGCAATGAGAAATGCATTGAATAAGATTAACAGCATATCACACACTGACAAAGGAAAGATCAATGAACTTGGAAACAATGCAACAGAAACTGAACTGAAGCCGTGGGATAAAATGCTGAAATAAAATGAACAGAACTGGAAATGTTATCTGTGGGACACTATCAAGCAATACATGTATCATTAGGGTACGAGGGAGGAGACAAGAAAAATATTGGAAGACAATCTTCTAAATTTGGTGAAGATCATAGATGCAGAGTTCCAGGAAGCTCAAGGACCTCCCGCCAGAGAAGCAGGAAGCTGCACCGCCCAGTGTCCCCTCTTGGAAGGACTTGCCCAGAGGCTGTGGGGAGCACAGGCTGCAGAATGCCCTCAGCCACCAGCTCCCTCATCTGCAGAGAGAGCCACTGGTTCAAGGCCACACCTTCCCAGGCAGCCTGCATCAGGTGATGAAGCAGGCAGAGAATGTAAAGATCTGGTCTTTTCAGTTCAGCACAGACCACACTGCTGGAAGGCCTTGCTCTGGAGCCACCACCAGGTAGGCAGAGGTCGGCAGGCCTGATGGAGGTTGAACTCCGCTGCCAAGACTGCTGTTGCCTCCTCCTGTCACAAGTGTGAAACACCTGATGCCCCAGACTCCACCCCTCCATCTGCCTCCAGGGAAGCCAGCCCGAGACAACCAGCAAAGGCACATCCTAATGAAATGGCTGAGAATGAGGGGTAAAGAGAAACAGAGGCAAGAATGGCCACGTCCTCAAAAACTCTGCAGGCCAGGAGACAAACAGCATCTGCAAGAAAAACCCAGAGATCTACAAATCTATATCCTGCAATCAAAGAAGACAAAATAGAGATTTTTCCAAACAAGCCAAAGCTAGAGATTTTGCCAGTGGCAGACCTGCAATACTGGAAATGTTGATGGGATTTCTTCACTCCAAAGGTGAATGATACCAGATGAAAAGCCTGGAACTACATTAAAGAATGAAGAGTTTGGGAAATGGAAAATGCATCAGTCATATGAAAACCTTTCTCTCAGTTTTAATCTCTTTGGAGTGTAATCGGCTATGTAAGGTAAAACTGTTAACAATTTGTTGTTGGAGGCTGGCCTCAGTGGCTCATGCCCGTAATCCCAGCACTTTGGGAGGCCGAGGCAGGCAGATCACCTGAGGTCAGGAATTCAAGACCAGCCTGGCCAACATGGTGAAACACCGTCTCTACTAAAAATACAAAAATTAGCCAGACGCAGTGGCACGTGCCTGTAATCTCAGCTACGCGGGAGGCTGAGGCAGGAGAATCGCTTGAATCCAGGAGTTGGAGGGTACAGTGAGCTGAGATTGCACCACTGTACTCCAGCTTGGGCAACAGAGCGAGACTTGTCTCAAAAAAAAAAAAAAAAAAAAGCAGAATGGCAGGTGTAAATACAGACGTATGGATAACTGCATTCAGTATAAATAATTGAGGCACTCAGGAAATAAGATATCAGACTGGACAAAAAAAGCAAGAGTTACCTGTATGCTCTCTACCAGGAACTTACTTTAAATATAAAAATACAAATAAACTATAAAAAGATAGAAAAGATACATCATGCAAGCACTAGTCATTTTTCTAAGAGCTGGAGTGCCTATATTCTTATCTGACAAAGTAGACTTCAGGGCAAATATTACCAGGGATAGAGATGTTTCATAATGATAAAGGTGTGAATTTATCACAAAGACATCATCATCCTAAATGTGCATCTACCTAATCACAAACCTTCAAAATACATGAAACAAAAACTGACAAATCCACAATTCTCATCATGATTCTCATGCACAATTGGAAGGAAAAACAGACAAATCCACAATTCTCACGCGTGATTCCCCACACTCTTCTCCCAATAAGGACACAGAAGACTTGAACTCGGTCAGCCAATTTAACCATCTCACACTTAACAATGGCAGAATGTCCATTCTTCTCAGCACACATAGAGCCACCATCAAGATAAACCATATGCTGGGCCACAAAACAAGCTCTGTGAATGTTAAACATTAAATACAGGTAGAGTATGTTCTCTCAGTAAAACATAGTTTAAAAAGAAATCAATAACAATTAGATACCTTTTAAATCCCTGACAATTGGAAATTGAACAAAGCACTCTTAATTACCCATGGGTCAAAGAAGGGATCATAGGAGAAATTAGAAATATTTTTAATTTTGTGAAAATAAAAACATAGCCTATCAAATTTATCAGATGCAGCTAAATCAGTGTTTATAGTGAGCTTTACAACTTTAAATGTTTATGTTATGGCCAGTCATGGTGGCTCACACCCATAATCCCAGCACTTTGGGAGGTCAAGGCAGTCGGATCACTTGAGGTCAGTAATTTGAGACCAGCCTGGCCAACATGGCGAAACCCTATCTCTACTAAAAATACAAAAATTAGCCTGGCATGGTAGCACATGCCTGTAATCCCAGCTACTTGGGAAGCTTAGGGAGGAGAATCGTTTGATCCCAGGAGGCAGAGGCTTCAGTGAACCGAGATCTTGTCACTGAACTCTAGCCTGGGCAACAGAGGGGAGACTCCGTCTCAAAATACATACATACATACATACATACTTTTATATTAGAAAAGTGTCAGAAATTAGTGAAACCAGTTAATAAATTTAGAAAGATCATAAAATACAAGGTCTATCTACAAAGAAATGTATTTTTATAAACTGAAAATGACCCATTGGTAAATGGAATTTAAGACATATCCCTTAGGTGGAATCCAAAACACACAAAATAATAAGGGATAAATTTAACAACATATAAGCAAGACATATTCACTGAAAACTACAAGGGCCTAAATAGAGAGTCATGTCATGTTCATGGACTGGAAGACTTGAACATGGGTGGGTGCGGGCGAAACAGGACTGGCCAAGGATGATGACTTTAGGGGTCGGATGCTGGGTACATGGGGATGCATTATACAGTCCCTCTCACTTCTGTGTACATTTGAAAATGTCAGTAGAATAAAAGGAACATAAAATATAACCTCGACATCACATTGGACACCTTCCCCTCCTCATAAGCTCTCTACGGCTGCACAGACCGCCTCATGGATTCGTGTGGGTCTTGGAATCCAGCCACATTCAGAGAGGTGTGGGGCAGGGTGGTTGGGGATGGAAGTTCTCAGGCAGGCAACTCACCACCCTCTCTGTGCCTTGGCTTCCTCATCTGTGACATACAGCTGCCTCCTAGGATTGCTGTGAGGACTCAAAGGGCCCTACACCAGAGCATCTGGGCCAGCTCCTGAAGAGGGGAGCTCACGGTGCATCCTGGCATGCTACCATCGTCACCACCATCGTCTTCATCATGGTCATCCTCATGTTTGTTGTTTCACTGGTTTCTGGTTTCCTGCACTTGCAAGTAACACCACAGCAAACTTTTTTTTTTTTTTCTTTTTTTTTTGAGATGGAGTCTCGCTCTGTCGCCAGGCTGGAGTGCAGTAGTGCAATCTTGGCTCACTGCAACCTCCACCTCCCAGATTCAAACGATTCTCCTGCCTCAGTCTCCCAAGTAACTGGGATTACAGGTGCCTGCCACCACGCCCAGCTAATTTTTGTATTTTTAGTAGAGACAGGGTTTCACCATATTGGCCAGGGTGGTCTCGAACTCCTGACCTTGTGATCCACCTGCCTTGACTTCCCAAAGTGTTGGGATTACAGGCGTGAGCCACCACACCCGGCCAGCAAACTTCTTTATGTATAACACTTTGCCTCCAACTCTGATTCTTTTCTTAGCCTAAATACTAAATTACTGGATTTCTCAAGCCAAGGGTAGTCAGGCACCCACAGCAGGCCAGAACAGGGGCTGGACCAGAGCCCAGCTGTCAGGACCAAATACACACGGCTGCTGACAGAGAGCCAGCCTGCCCTCTATCCAGCTTCCTCCTGGGGTCAGCGCTGCCTCGAAACCAGGCAGTGGCAATGGATGGACAGAGATAGGCCTAGGAGATATTTAGGCCTGGGGTCAGAGATGCAGGTGCCACAGGGGCCAGGCGGAGAAGGCAGTGCTGCATGCTCAGAGCGGCTGTGGCATGCCTATGGCTGAGGTTCGTGCAGCAGCGATTGCACTACACCTGGGGCAGGCGTTGTTTCATTTGACCTTCAGAACTCTAAGAGGCAGTTCTAACAATAGTTCCAAGTCACAAATGAAGAGATGGAGGCACAGAGAGATCACATCCCTTGCCCAAATGCACAGCTAGTCACTGCTGGAGCTGGGATCCAAACTTTGGATCAGAGTCCTGACTTGCCTGCATCTGTCCCAGGAGATCCCATTTCTAAGTTTCTGACCCCAAGATGGGATTGCCCAAAGCAAATATTGCAATTTCTTTCTTTTTTTTTTTTTTTTTTTTTGAGACAGAGTTTCCCTCTGTCGCCCAGGCTAGAGTGCAGTGGCGCGATATCTGCTCACTGCAACCTCTGCTTCCCAAGTTCAAGTGATTCTCCTGCCTCAGCCTCCCGAGTAGCTGGGATCACAGGCACCAGCCACCACGTCCGGCTATTTTTTGTACTTTTAGAAGAAATGGGGTTTCACCATGTTGGCCAGGCTGATCTGGAACTCCTGACCTCAAGTGATCTGCCCGCCTCAGCCTCCCAAAGTTGTGAGATTACAAGCATGAGCCACCCCACCCGGCCACACATTCCCATTTTTAAGTGTTGACAATGAATCTTACAAATTTAATACTACACAGCCTTCTTGCCACATTTGGCCCATGGAGCATCAGTTTGCAACCCTTTGAAGGATGGAGGGAGGGAGAGGAAGGTAGTGCAGGCTCCTTCCCCAGGGAGGGGGACACAGGAAAAGAAGTAGCCCCATTTGTTTGCATTTCCATTCACTAAGCGAACCTAGAAAGGAATGGGGCATCCCCTGTTTGCTGAGTCAAGAAGTAGAGATCAAAAATGCCAGGAAAAAAAAAAAACACCTAGACACAGCCTGGGCTTTCTGCCCTCTGGCAGTGGGATTTGGGGTTGAGGGGCAGAGGACCAAGGCTGTCACTGTGATTCCCAGGTGCACTGAGGGAAGGGGCACCTCCTGGTGACCCTCCAAGAAGCAGCCCATCCAAATTGCTGCCTGCTGCAAGGGCCAAATGCTGGGACTAGAGGGACCGAGGCCTTTTGCATAGGGTTTTACTCTTTAGCAAAGCAAAACAGAGCCCAGCCTGCTGAGGAGTGCTGCACACCTGCCGAGAAACCCAGCCAAGCCTGGCCCTCCTCTCAGCCAGACACAGTCCCCAACCCCAGACACAGTCCCCCAGTACCCACGATGCCAGCCTTGGGGCTATCGTGCTTCTGTGATCAATAAAAGTAAAAGAAAGGAGCTGAGGCCACCTCGTCACCAGGTGGAAGACAGGCGGGAGAAGCAGGCGCCCAGGCAGCTCAGCTGGTGGCAGCTCAGGACAAAGTCTAGTCATTTTGACCATCCTTCCCAAGCACTCCACCTCCTTTCTGCCACCGTTCCCCCTCCCCCGCCCCAGGGCCCTTGGAGGGGTGGGGGGAAGCCCTCTTTGGGATGGAGCTGGGTGGGTAGGGAGCTTGCAGAAGGGCTGGGAAGGAGGTGGGATGGGCTGAGGGAGGAGTGAACCGGGCTGCGGCCGCTCCGGGGAGTTCCGGATGGGTCCTGAGCCAGGGCCAGCCCCAGCCTTTTGGGGAAGCCCGCCAACAGCCGGGCAACAAACTTCCTGGAAGGGGGCGCCAGGTGGAGCATCCGCAAAGCCTGCTCTGAGAGTCAGGCCCGGGCCACCTTTGTCTGTAGCCTGGACCATGGCAAGGGCCTCCCACCTTCCCTGGGTTCCCGCGCTGCTGCCAGAGGTAATCTTTCGGGCGGTGCGCCAGGTCCCAAGCCCGCCGTCCCCTAGGGAAGTGCGCGAGGCCCTCAGCACTACGGCCCCACCTCACCCCACTCTCCGGATTCCCCTCACCACTCCGCTGCCTTGCAGGCTTGGCTGTTCTTTCTCTAGAACCTTCTTCCCCTAGACATCCCAGTGCCAGTTCCTGCCCCTCTTCCAAGTCCTTCCCCCGCTTCTCAGGGCCCTTCCCCACCCGTGCGCTCGGGATTCAACCCTGCAGGTCCTCTCCCCCTCCTCCACTGTATTCTCCTGCGTAGCAGGGCCCAACCCCTGCCCACACAGTGACTGCCTTCCAGAGTGCCCGCTGGCTCTTTCAGGCTGTTCCTAGCGGTTTCCGTGGGGGAAGGAGGGCCCGGACCTGCCCAGCCTCTGGCTGGGTCACTGCTCGCTGCCACTCGAAGCCCCACCCACTAATCCTACGATCAGTCTCACTCAGCTCCTCTGGGGCAGAGCTCTCACGCAGTGCTGCCCAGGAAAGCAGAATCCCAGCCACGTCGGCGACTTTAAAGTGTGCAGTAGCCATATTTTAAAAAGCAAAAGGATATGCTTTATCTGACTCAATATAACCAAAATATTTTCATTTGAATCCATAACCAATATAAATATATAAACATATAACAAATATATAAAATATGTAAATATAATGGGATATTGTGCATTTTTTTTCATACTAAGTCCCTGACATCCATAGTGTATTTTACACTCACAGCACGTCTCACTTCAGACGAGCCACATCTCAAGAGCTCAGTCCCCTATGGACCGACACTCACATTGTCCCCAATTCCCCGCTAAACCACGCAGCAGTGACATGCTCACACATCCCTCCTCAAAGACTAGGGCATGAATTCCTTTCCCTCCTGGGGGACGTCTACAGGGCAGTGGTGGCTGGCTCAGACTTCATTGGTCGTGGCTTACCAGCTCCCTCTATAGGATGGCTGCGCTGGCCGCACTCCCTCTCAGGGAACACGGGTCCCACTGACTCCACACCCTTCCGCTTTCTGCATTACCCACCTTTACCCATCCAATAGGGTGGCTGTAAAATGACACCTCTTTGTTATTTTGATTTGCATTTCTCTAATTGCTAATGAGTTTGGACAGAGCTACCTTTAAAAGAATGTGTCCAGCCTAAATGAGCATCAATAACAGATTAGCTAAATAAGTCATATTGTGCTATTTCACAGATTACTGCAGACCTGTTAAAAAGAATGGAACAAGGCTAGGCACAGTGGCTCATGCCTGTAATCCCAGTGCTTTGGGAAGCCGAGGTGGACAGATCACTTGAGCCCAGGAGTTCACGACCAGCCTGGGCAATGTAGCAAAACCCCATCTCTACAAAAAATACAAAAATTAGCCCAGCACAGTGGCACATGTCTGTAGTTCCAGCTACTTGGGAGACTGAGGCAGGAGAATTGCTTGAGTCCAGGAGGTGGAGGTTGCAGTGAGCCAAGTTTGTGCCATTGCATTCCCACCTGGGCAATGGAAGTGAAACCTTGTTTTAAAAAAAAGGGGGAATGGAGCAAAGATCAAGTGCGGTTTCTCACCCCTGTAATCCCAGTGCTTTGGGAGGCTGAGACAGCTGGATCTCTTGAGCCCAGGAGTTTGAGGCTGCAATGAGCTATGATCATGCCACTGCACGCCAGCCTGGGTGACAGAGTGAGACCCTATCTCTAAAAAAAAAAAAAAGAATGGAGCAAATGTGCATGTACCCACTAAGATACCTGGTGGAGAGGAGAGAGCAAGAGATGCAACAAAGGCTGTGGTGCCCTGACACTGGTGCAGGAACCCGCCTCAGGTCACAACCAGATAGATGTTCAATAGAGCAGCCATTGTCTCCATCTAGGCAGGAGTCAGACTACAGGGCATTTTGCACTTACTATGTGTCTAAGGAATCTCCAATCATTATGGTTCAACTTTTCAGATAAATAAAATAAATATATAAGCACACATTCTCTTTAATCACCACTATCCTCATCCAAAAATAAAAATGTTCTGTCTCACAAACAGGCTGACCCAGCTCAGCCCTCCTGCCCTCTCTCACTCTCCAGCCCCTAACCCAGTAGCTGGCACTCAGAGGGGCCCAACAGCTCCAGTCACCATTCTGCCTGTTTGCAGCCTGGGATGGCAGCAGAGTAAGTCCTGGTCTCAGGAAGGGAGGCGGGGCTTCAAGGTTGTCGGTTCCCATCCCAGCCTGTCATCCTGGCTGTATGGCTTTGGACACTTCTCTTTTCCTCTCTCACCTCTGTGTCCTTACCTGAACAGAGGGACTAATTCCTACCCAACTGCAAGGACATTGTAAAGTAAAGTGAGGTGATGTGTGCACCTAATCAAGGGGTAGGGGAGGGTACTGCAGTCTCTGGGAGGCCCTCGGGCTTCCTTCCTGCTGCAGTTCTCAGGGGCACATCCAGGACCACCCACTTTGTCAGGCACTCAGTGTGTGACTTTGGTCCTCCCTGTGCCTCAGTTTCCTCCTTTGCAAAACAAAAAATGGATGAGGACAGTGTCTCACAGATTGTTGTGGAGAAGAGGCATTTGGAGATGCACAGAGACAGAGCAGCATTCAGTCACCTGAGTGTCCCAGCTTGGCTCCAACACCAGCACTCACTCCTCCTTGCCACACACCTTTGCTGTGCATCTACTGCATTCCAGGCACTGCTCTGGAGTCTCTCGGAACACAGAGGCAAAGTGCAAGGAAAAATAATCATCATCATATGATTATTAACCCCAGAGAAAATGAAATGCTACATAGGAGAGGAAAGGTAACCATAGATTACCACATGGTGCAGCTGTGCCTGGTGTTTACACTGGTTTCTGATCATATACATTCTGAACCAGAATTAATAACTAGAAGAAGGGAGGGACCAGGACAAGGAAGGGCAAGGACAAACTGTATCTTCAGAAAGCAGAGGCCCTCCCTGCTCCTTAGGCCAATGGCTTCCCTCAGTTGTGGTAGGAACGTTCCTTGGCCTCCTGAGCCACTGAGGGTGACACTGGGTGGCCTGCTGCTCAGGTGCTGATGGCGGTCTGATTTAGGGGCATCTGAGCCAGCAGCCCTTGGAGCCCAGCCTCACACACCACAGGCCCAAGGGAAAAGGCTTATGCAAGGCCACACCTGGAGCCAGAGCAGAAACAGATGCAAACCCACCCTGCCTCCTGCTCTGGTGCTCTTCCCTCTGGCCTGCTCAGAGGGCCAGGAAGGCTGGAGACCTCAGGATAGCCCTTCTTTTTTTTTTAGACAGGGTCTCACTCTGTCATCCTCACCCAGGTTAGCGAGCAGTGGCATGATCTCAGCTCACTGCAACCTCTGCTGCCCGGGTTCAAGTGATTCTTGTGCCTCAGGCTCCAAAGTAGCTGGGATTACAAGCGCGAACCACCATACTGGCTAATTTTTAGTATTTTTTGGTAGAGACAGGGTTTCACCATGTTAGCCAGGCTGGTCTCAAACTCCTGACCTCAAGTGATCTGCCCACCTCAGACTTCCAATATGCTAGGATTACAGGCATAAATGCCAGATTCTTGAACAGCGGAGAGTGGGACTGGTGAAATTCGCCCTGGTGCACACACAGCAGAATGCGTGGCTGCCTACAGACAGTGAAGCGAAGTTCCTTTGGGCCCTGTTACCTCATCTGTAAAATGAGGCTGTGCTACTGCTTGTGGGCTGTCTGAGGGTCCCCTGAATTAACATAGATAAAGCTCCTCATTACCATCCTCCTCCCCCTCCAATGAGGAGCGACAGCCTCCATGGTGCAGTGCCCAGTGCCAAAGGCACGAGAAGAACTCAGCTCACACCCTGGCTCTGCTGGTGGGGTATGGACAAGGCCCTGAACACACACATCCGTGTGTGAATGTATGAGGGGATGCTATATGGATGAGTGTGTGCGCAGTGTGTGTGGCGGGTGCGTATATGGGTATATGTATAGTTGCAGTTATGTATTGGTGACAATCATAATCTCCTAAGACACAATCCAGGATACCATGATCTCAAGTGTTGAAATCCTGAAAGATCAAAACTCCAGATGTTGAAATCCTGAAAGTCAAATTCTAGGAAAAAGATTAGTGCATTTCCAGTTGCAGGCAGGATGGTTGTATCAGGTTAGTTGCATGTTGGGTGGAACTATTACCTTGTTATGATCTTTATTTGGAAATTCAGTGTGGTTGAAGGAGATGTGTTTGGGTGCCAAGTTGACAAGCCTGGCTCTGCCTTAGACTTGAGAAACCTGGTAAAGGATTAAGCTCTCAGTGTAAACAGGCCATTTATTTATTGCTCAGATAAATCTCCCTTTAAATTAATGTCTTTTAGATAATTCTAAAATTATTTTTTCTAGAATTATGTTTTGGGGATTTTCATCTTTTGAGATTTTTATTTTCAGGATTCTAGACTCTAGGGATTTTGATCTTTCAGGATTTCAGCAGTCAGGGTTATGGAATTTGTGACTATGTCTTTTGGGATTATGGCCCAAACTGGTGTGCATACGTGTGTGCATGCGCACACATGGGTGTGCACATATCGTGTATATGTGTGTGCAGAGGGTTTACGTACATATGTGTCTATATGAGTGTGTGTGTGTGTGTGTGTGTGTGTGTTAGGGTAAATATAAACCTATAGAGAAAAAATTGAATTTTTTCTGGTGCAAAGAAAGACAGTAAGGCATCCCTCCCCACTTCGTACATCCTTTAAAACAGCTGAAGTTGCAAATGGTATCTCTGTCCCCTTGAGGTGTACGTAAATTTATTTTATTTTATTATTATTATTATTGCAGTAAAGAAATAGTTTGTGACCCGAGGCCAGCCACCTAGGTATGGAGTTATCACCCAATCTCACTGAGGAGTTGGAGGAGGGCTTTCAGGGTTTGGAGTGGGCCGAAGTGTGGAGATCGCTGATTGGTTGGGGATGAAATCGTAGGCGTGGGAAACCTCGCTGAGTCCGCCTGTCTGGGATCATCTGACAGATTTTTCACCTCCGGGCTCCTTCTCTCTGCCACGGAGAAAGCCAGGAGGTGGCGCCCGATCTCCCCCATCCTCAGGAGTGTGAGTCCCAGGTGCTCGCACCAGGAAGTAACTTCTTGCTTGTCAAAAGACTGCAGACATTTGGGAAATGAGCACGTATGGAGCGGGTGGTGTCTGCCAGGCTATGAAAGTTCTTTTTCTTTTCAATCTCTTTAGCCTACTGTGGTGAATACTGCAGTCCAGTTGTAGCAAAACTATCTCCTTGCTACTTTCGTGGAGACGTTTTCTGGGTTGACAGATTTTGTTTTTAATCATGTCCACAATGGTGTGTGTGTGTTTAAGATATGTGTCTATGGCGGCGGTGGGAGTGGGAGAGTGTCCTAAAAAGCCGGTTCAGTGCACGCCCCCCAGGACCGGTGGAGCTGAACCTGGAATCGGGGGTGGGAGGGACAAACCAGTTTTTTCCTATATACTCTGTGTAGCAATAGAACTAAGCACGTACATGTGCCTTGTATCACAGTTCAGTCAGCAACGAGCTACATCTATGACTGTGGTCCCATAAGATGATAATGGGACTGGGCACGGTGGCTCACCTCTGTAATAGCAGCGCTTTAGGAGGCCGAAGCGGGTGGATTACCTGAGGTCAGGGGTTCAAGACCAGCCTGGCCAACATGGCGAAAACCCGTCTCTACTAAAAATACAAAAATTAGCTGGGCGTGGTGGCATGCGACTGTAGTCCCAGCTACTTGGGAGGCTGAGGCAGGAGAATCGCTTGAACCCAGGAGGCAGAGGTCACAGTGAACCAACATCGTGCCACTGCACTCCAGCCTGAGAGACATAGTGAGACTCTGTCCAAAAAAAAAAAAAACAAAACCAAGGACCTAAAAATCCCCCTTACCTGGGCAAGTCATGTGAGTAATCACTCAAATGCTGTATAGGGGCCAAACCTCTGGTCTTCTCTTGTCTCTCCTGGTGAAGAATCTTCACCCTATGAACAAGCTGGGGCAATAGTGATAGAGACCCCAATGTTTTCAGGGTGCCATGCCTGAGGTAGAACCTCTGCTCTATGGATGGAATCTGGGTGGAAGATGGGAGTCTCTAACCTCTCAACCACACTTGCCTAGAAATTAGTCTCTGCAACATGTAGCTACATGGAGGAAGAGAGGGTCAGGTACAGATAAAAGTTAACAGCACAGTCATGCTGCAGACCAAATCTTGCCCATGTCTTTCTTTCTAAATAAAATTTTATTGAAACACAGCCATGCCCACTCATTTACTATAATCTATGGCTGCTTTTCTACTACAATGGCCAGTTCACTAGCTACAACACATACCCCACGGTCTGGAAAGCCTAAAATATTTACTATTTGGTCCTTGTAAAAAGTTTTCTAGAAAGCAGGACAGTAGTTATCCTTAGAGAGGTGGGCAGTAACTGGAACTACCATCTGAGGCATCTAGTCACGTTCTTTCTCTTGATCCCCGTGCTGGTTGCATGGTTGTGTTCACTTTGTAAACTTCATTGAGCTCAGGCTCATGATTTGCACACTTTTCTATATGTCTTCTAGCAAAAGTTTGTCCCCAAAATTCTCTCTTCTCCTTCAAGACACCCCACTGAAATGACAATTTAAGAATAAAAAGGTAGGCCGGGTACTGTGGCTCATGCCTGTAATCCCAGCACTTTGGGAGGCCGAGACAGGTAGATCACTGGAGGTCAGGAGTTTGAGACCAACCTGGCCAACATGGCAAAACCCCATCTCTACTAAAAATACAAAAATTAGCCAGCCATAGTGGCATGCGCCTGTAGTCCCAGCTACTGGGGAGGCTGAGACAGGAGAATTGCTTGAACCCAGGTGGCAGAGGTTACAGTGAGCTGAGATTATGCCACTGCACTCCAGCCTGGGAGGCAGAGCGAGACTCCATCTCAAAGAAAAAAAAAAAAAAAAATTACAGGACCTTCTTCACAGTGCCAGTGTGAGGACAGTCGGTGAGTGCATGTGGAACGGGACTGCTGCACATTCCCCAGTGTGCCATGTGTGCCATGTGCACCATGTGCATTGCTGCCTGTGTGGCTGGCCCCCTGGAGCTGTGCAGCTGGCATGGCCACAGAAGGGTACAACCTAACAACACACATGATACCCAGCAGTCAAGAATTGGTAGCTGTTATAATTATTGTTAGTATAGTAGTAACTTTTTCTTGCACTTCCCTCTGGGTGCCACAAAGAGGCTTGAGTTAATAACAGAAAGGAAATTAGCAAACATTGAGCTTTCTAGACCAGGCATTTCTCTAGGTGCTTTTATACGTGCTAGTTACTATTCATATCCCCCAAAGGATATTATTACCTCTTTTTGACAGATTAGGAAACTGAGACTGAGAGATTTTATTTTTTTATTTTTTTGAGAGTCTTACTCTGTCGCCCAGGCTGGAGTGCAGTGGCATGATCTCAGCTCACTGCAACCTCCGCCTCCCGGGTTCAAGCAATTCTCCTGCCTCAGCCTCCCAAGTAGCTGGGATTACAGGTGTGTGCCACCACACCCGGCTAATTTTTGTATTTTTAGTAGAGATGGGGTTTCACCGTGTTGGCCAGACTGGTCTCAAACTCCTGACCTCGTGATCTGCCAGCCTCAGCCTCCCAAAAAGCTGGGATTACAGGTGTGAGCCACCATGCCTGGCCTGAGACCCAGAGATTTTAAATGAGTAAAGTTATGTCACTATTAAATATTCAAGCCAGAAAAAATTGTGAGTCGGCTGGACTCCAAATCCAGGGCTGTTTTCACAGTGGTGGGAATATGTGCTCACCTGGTGACGCAGGATTTTTCTCAATCCCTTTGTTGGACTTGCAGAAGGGGCACCCTATCTACTTGGCTGACTGTACTCAACCTCTTATGGGAGGGAGCATGTGAGCAAGCGAGTGTGGGTTCGGCCAGATGCTCCAGGCACCAACATAGGCGCAAGCTGTATGCGAGGCCACAGCTGACCAGTCATGTCATCTCAGGGAAATGCGGCAGCACCCAGGTGAGGGTGCCTGTGACCCCAAAGCCCCAGAGGGGGCATTACAGTGCTCCTTTAGTTTTGCCATCGATGGACAGGGGTGTGTTAGCAGCTCAGTTAGCCCCTTGCCTCACTGCGTGGAGCGGCTGCCCTCCGCTGGTGCAGGTAAAGGGCTGCTGTGATAGCCTTTCTGGGTACTGGCACTGGTGAGTCCCAAGCTCTCGTCCTGAGCATCCAAGAAGAATGAGGTCACGTGGACAACTGAAGGATGGTGAAGATGGAGAATTTAACTGAATGATGAAAACAGCTCTTAGCAGAGAGGGAAGCTGAAGAGGGAACAGGAAAGGCAGGTCATCTTCCCCAAAGTCAGGCCATCTCATCTCTACCAACTGAGTCTTGGGTCGTTACAGGCACACGATGGGGAGTACAGGCTGATTGGGTTGTGAGTATGCAGAAAAAGGTTAAAGCAAAGATATCACTCAAAGGTAGGCTTGACAGTATAGAAAACCAATTAGGAAAGGGTAGGTGTGTGGGGACCAATCAGAGGAAAGTGCACCAAACAGGAAGACAAGTCCTCAATCCAGTCCAAGGATTTAACTTGTAACTTGGCTTTCAGTCTTTCAACTGTCTTTGGCTTGGAGGTGAGGTTTCACTGGGTAGCCATTCCTATCTGCTTGGGCATTTGGCTGCCTCCTGTTGCTATCACCAGCATGTATTCCTCCTTCTTATGGAAACAGCACATCAATTTTCCATGATAGAGCCACCCCTCCCAGATTCTCAATCTGTGTGATTTGGGTAAGGTTAGTCTCAGGCCTGGCAAGTTTATTCTGTCCTATATGGTCACAGAGATGGTTCAGGGGTGAACACTTACCCAATAAAACTCAGTCTCAGGATTTCTAAGAACTGTGGAAAGATGAAACTGTTCTTTCTGTTGAACTTGAAACTAAAAAGCCTAGGACTTCTGAGGGTCCCTCCAAGGAGGAAGCCCATATGAAAGAAAGGAAAGAGATGTAGAGAAATTGAGTCTGACAACAGTTTCTGAGCCTAGCCTAAATCCATCTCTGCCTAAAGCTGAATCTACCCTTTGACATTTCGGTTACAGGAGCCAAAAAATCCTACTATATTTTTTCTCAAGGCTGCTCAAAATAATTCTTTTGTCATGAAAGAGGAGTTACAAAATTAACACAGGCAGTTCTTAATCCACATAAGCACCAAGCATTGTCTACAGATGATCTGTTCACTACTGTTAATCCTATGTGGTGGGAATATGACTGTTCATTTTACCAGTCTTTAAAGTTTTCTGTACTTTTAACCTCACAAAAAGATCAGAAGAGGTAATGAAAACAGCAATGAAAAAAATAGAACAGTTTTCAGCACAGAAAAGGAAAAAAATATAAATTGTCTGGTACATCTCAGATCCAAAACCTAATTCCTGGATGAGTATGGTGTAATTCCCATGTTAACATCTTGTGCACCAGGTTTTCGCATTTGAGTTAAGCAGAATGGTTACTTTTGTATCGAATTGGCTAGGATAGAGTACCCACTTATTTAGTCAAACACTAACTTAGGTGTTGCCTTGAAGACATTTTATAGATGTCAATTACCTTAAAAAATATTATCCTCAATAACATGGGTGGACCACATCCAATCAGCTGAAAGGCCTTAGCAAAACTGAGGTTTCCCTCAGGGAGAAGAAATTCTTCTTGCGGACGCCTTATCAGCTCCTGCCCAAGTTCCTAGCCTGTCGGCCTACTGCATGAAATTTCAATCATATTATGCCAATTCCTTGAAATAAATCTTTCTTTCTCTCTCTCGTTCTATTTCTCTACCATACATATCTCTCTGATACATATACAGCTGGCCCTCCATATCTGTGGGTTCTGCATTAGCAGATTCAACCAACCATGGTTTGAAAATATTTCTTAGGCCTGGTAAGGTGGCTTACTCCTGCAATCTCAACACTTTGGGAGGCCCAGGTGGGCGGATTACCTGAGGCCAGGGGTTCGAAACCAGCCTGGCCAACGTGGTGAAACCCTGTCTCTACTGAAAATACAAAAATTAGCCGGGCGTGGTGGCAGGTGCCTGTAATCCCAGCTACTTGGGAGGCTGAGGCAGGAGAACCGCTTGAACCTGGGAGGCAGAGATTGCAGTGCTGAGATGGTGCCACTGCACTCCAGCCTGAGCAACAGAGCAAGACTCGGTCTCAAAAAAAAAAAAAAAAAAACTAAAAAGGAAAATATTTTTAAAAAAACAATGAAAAATAACAATGCATTACAAATACAAATAACTATTTACATAGTGTTTACATTGTGTTAGATATAAGTAATGTAGAGATCATTTAAAGTATACAGGAGGATGTCTCTAAGTTATAACCAAATACTACACCATTACATCAGGGATTTGAACACCTGCAGATTTTGGTATGTGCAAAGAGTTGGGGGTGCTAGCGTGGGGGGCGGGTCCTGGAACCAACACCCCGCAGATACCAAGGGATGACTATATGTATCTCCTACTGGTTCTGTTTCTGTGGTAGAACCCTGACTGACAC
The DNA here is from genome assembly GCA_036589455.1 of Ateles fusciceps. Taxonomy (NCBI): domain Eukaryota; kingdom Metazoa; phylum Chordata; class Mammalia; order Primates; family Atelidae; genus Ateles; species Ateles fusciceps. The sequence goes on along the minus strand of JAZHEH010001341.1, from coordinate 6,740,088 downwards.
AATCAGCCATGCCTTGGATGTAGCATTTGCTACATATTAACAACTGTAATGAAGCCAGGCTTCTCCAAGGATAGCTCTATTGCTAGCCTTACTCTGTTTTAGCCACAGGGAGCTACTTTGTCCAATCCCAGAAGTTTACCACACTCCCTCCCCTTTCTCCTTCTCAAGTGCCACTTTTACTTTATCAACTGTTAGACAGACTAAGTGCTATCTCCCCATACCCATTCTCCCCTTGTTCCATGGCAGTAGCCAGCCCATGACTTCACAGGATAAAGATTACATTTTTCAACCTCCTTTTCAGATAAGTGTGACTAGGTTATAGCCAAAGGAACAGAATAGATGCAATGTGTCCAACTTCCAGGTTGTGCATTAACAGAAGGGCAGTCCCACCTCTCCCGTTTTTCACCTTCTAAATGGCCAAAATGTAGATACAGTGATGGGCCATACTGGATTTTGTGGGCCACAGCACCACCCAAAAGGGAATGGAGAGAGAGGAGAGAGAGAGAGAGCTTCAGATCTATACTGCTATCTGGATGTCCATCTGGATTATGATACTGTCTGGTTTTTTTTAAATCTCTGCAGCAACAGCCAAATTTATATCCTAATCAACATACCACCAAACTGGCCAAAAAAATAACCAGCTACCCCAACCTGCTGTCTTCCGCAACCTAATTATTGTATCAGATTGTCTTGTTACCTGGCTGTTCTTCCTCCTTCCCCACCCTTAGATATGGTTGACCCCATCTCCCCCTCCGGGCCTTTCCTTGAATATGGTCTCTCTCTGTTTTCTCCCTTGGACATCTCATCCACTCTCGTGGAAAATGACTTAACATACTTCTAATCCTAACCCATCTCTGAGCACCAGGTCTGCTTATCGGATTGCTCATTGATCAGTTGCTGGTACCTCAAACTCTGCATGTTTAAAATAAAACTCACTTTTCTCTCTCTCTCTCTCTCTCACACACACACACACACACACACACTCACCATTGGGGTGAGCAGGCAACCTGTTCTCGATTTCCTTATTAAATGGATTAAGTGACACCACCATCTGGCAAGAACCCAGGCTTAAAACTACAGCAGAGGCCACACAAATTCAAATGCTTAGAGACCAGGCAAGAGGCAAGGGACAAGCGGTTAACTCTGGGGAGCTGAAGAGCTGATGACTAATCTTAGAAAAGCAGCCACTCCTTGGTAATCTCTGGCATGTAGGAATATTAGCCCAGTGCTGTCGGATCCTCTGATCTTTCAAGAGAAGTAAAATATCTAGATTTTATGTTTCATGTGATCTCTCCAGATTTTACAAACAAAACAAGAAGCCATCTTGAACTGGTCAATATGTATATCAAAAATTTAAAAACATATCTCCTGCTATTTCTAAATAAATAATATATATCATAAAATGACAATGTAACTTGCAGCAAAAATAATTTGACTGTTCTAATAAGTCTAAATCATTTTTTGATTTTTCAAAGTTATGAATCTTTTGATGCAGTTGTCACTAGATTTTGCCCCTGTATGGGGTGATGATTTGACATAAGAAGCAACATTAAATTCTTCCAACAACTTCCTCATTAAATGGATATTAAATGAATTATTTAAGTAGAGAATTTCCTTAACATCAATTATATTGTTTTTAGTGTTGACTCCTCAGTTTCTTATGAATAGCAATTAAACATTTCATGACTTTATAATGTAGTCTAAGAACACACAGAACTGATTCATTATTTCTGTTATTGTTGCATAAGTCACAAAAATCACTTACTGAAATATCTTTTAACTTACTGGTTTACTTACTATATTCTGTTCACTCTCAATTCATGGAGCTTCACAAACCAGTGGGCTTTATTTCAAGATTAAAAAAATTAAAAGAGCTTAAAAGTTTGTTACATTTTTCACTTTTGTTCATCAAATACGTTGATTTATTAGAAAATCCAATAATTATTCTCTTGAAATTGATACTTCATATTTTTTTCAAACAGGATACCTATTTTTTCTTATCTATAATACCTTCCACTTGTAAATAAAGTAAATAAACTTTACTTTATTTACATATGTCCAATTGTTTTACTGAAATCATGTCAGCTCTAATAACTAAAACACGTTTTGTTATAAAGCTAAAATAAATACTGCTGGGCCCCGGCGGCTCACATCTGTAATCCCAGCACTCTGGGAGGTTGAGGTAGGCTCATCACTTGTGATCAGAAGTTCAAGACCAGCCTGGCCAACATGGTGAAACCCCATCTCTACTAAAATTACAAATATTAGCCAGGCATGGTAGCACACACCTGTAATTCCAGTTACTCGGGAGGCTGAGGCAGGAGAATCACTTAAACCCAGGAGTTGGCGGTTGCAGAGAGCTGAGACCGTGCCACGGCACTCAAGCTTGGGCAACAGGTGAGACTTCATCTAAAAAACAAACAAACAAAAACTCTGAAATAAATACTGACATCTCCATTAAAATATCATTTATTAAGGCCAAAACCTTTAAACATATTTTTCAAATAGCCGCTCCATTTGTTTCTATTACACTGAACATACAGAACCTACTGACTTCCACCACAGGGGGTAGAGCTCAGGGGGAGAGCGTTTTAAGGCAGAACTTACTTCTTCCACACTGCTTTTGCAGATCTAGCACTACCGGCTTGTCCATCAAGGTTCAATTTGCATTAATTAATTTATAGTTATTTCTGCTACTTATTTGGTGTGTGAGAGTAAATACAGTTTATCAAGAAAAACATGAGTTCCCTGACTTATTGTATTGATTTATCCAAAACTGAATTTGATAATTTAGTGCCAAATTAAAACATCCACATTTTTTCTAAACTTTTGGCTGAAACTCCATACTCTCTCTAGAATTACATTAGCCCTTTTTGTATAAAATCCAATGACAATTTTCTTATTTGGTACAATATTCCAATTAAGTCTTTATGGAACTCTTTCTCAATTAAATATAATTCTTTCTTGTCTACTCACAATAAAGATAATACATTGTATTAAATGTTTCCCAGGGTCATAAAATCAACAAAAACCGTTATATTCAAAAACCTTTAAATTTGCATTTTAAGTAAATCATTAAAACACATTCACATAAAACAAACGATTATTTTAAATGTACCTCCTTGATTTACATATTTTTCAAAAACTGTTTCCTCATTTGGGTACATCCGGTTTTTAACAGGTGGGTCCAGAGTACAATGGCGTGTTCACATCAATATTAATCCTTTTGAAGTTCTAGTAAATGTGTGTGAAATGCTCAATTATACTTAACTATATAGTAGTGCTAAAAATTCTGACAGTATCTTCTAAATCTTTTTTCTTTTTTTTCTTTTTTTTTTTTGAGACAGAGTCTTGCTCTGTCACCCAGGCTGGAATGTAGTGATGAGATCTTGGTTCACTATATCCTCCCTCTCCCTGGTTCTAACCATTCTCATGTCTTAACCTCCTGGAATTACAGGCATGCACCATCATGCTGGGGTAATTTTTGTATTTTTAGTAGAGATGAGATTTCACCATGTTGGCCAGGCTGATTGGCCCTAAGTTTTTTCAGTTGCTTTATCCTCATTCTGATAACCTTCTTGGGAGTTCTAAGTTTTCAAATATTTAATGTATGAAACTGATTATATTCTTTTAAATTTTTTTCTCATTGATAATCACAAATTTTCTTCACTTGCACCACAAGCTTCAAGAGCATTCTGGTGAAATACATAAATGTTTAACGCATTGATCTTTTAACAATAGAACTGAGCACTAAGTAGCCAACATTTCTGTCACTAGGAATGTAACTCAAATTTTTGGTTGAAAAAATATTTTCGTTACAGAACTACAGATTTTATGTAATAAAGTTTATCTTATAAATTATAAATTTTATTTTGTGCTGATTCTTAAACAGTATCAAAAGAAGTTCCAGGCTGGGATTCACTATTATTATAAATTTCTTCTTTGTTCTTCTGCAGATAACAAGATTTACATTTATCATACTTAAAAGTATTGAAAATTCATCCAGATTTTTGTCTCTTTCATTCTAGTGTATGTTTCTAATATTCCATAATAAAATCTTAAATGTGTAAGTATGAAACACTGTATACCTATTTTCCAAATAATTAATGTTTCTGCTTACAATAAAAGTATTTTTTTTTTGAGACAGGGTCTCACTCTGTCACCACCCAGGCTGAAGTGCAGTGGCAAGAACTCAGCTCATTGCAGCCTCTACCTCAAAGGGTCAAGGAATCCTCCCACCTCAGCCTCTCCAGTAGCTGGGACTACAGGCATGTGCCACCATATCTGGGTAATTTTTTTGTATTTTTTTTGTAGAAACAGGGTTTCACTATGTTGCCGAGGCTGGTCCTGAACTCCTGGGCTCAAGTGATCCTCCTGCCTGGCCTCCCAAAGTGCTGGGATTACTGGTATGAGCCATTGCACCCAGCCCAATAAAAGCATTTTAAACTAGTGATTCTCCTAAAGCCATTAGGGTTTTAACACATGTAACTTGGCCACAGTCCCTGCAGTGACACAAGCCAGATTGTGTCATAATGTGGAAACAACAGGCCTGTTATCAATGGTACTAACATCCTACAACTATTAGCACAAACCAATGAGTTTATATTAAAATTTATATTATTAACTAATTGTAACACTTTATTGTAATTACCATGAAACTATTCACCCTCGAATTATTTCAACATTTTAACCATTACTATGGTGCAGGTTGCATAATGGCTAAATATCGGTTCTAGTCTACATGCTGAACTTAGTCCAGGGGCTGCCAGTTTTAGCATCAGACCAAAACTCCACAAGAGATCACTGGTGGGTCCCATAAGTGAAGATGGGTTGTATTTCAGACTATAGGTAAAAACTCAATGTCTTCTTTTACCCCTTTTTGGTGGGGGACGGATATCAAGTGATGTCGCACCTGGGCCACTTCACCGAAGTTACCCGCCTGTTCCCAGTAGTCCTTCGAATTTTCCACCGGTGGGTTTGTTCTTCCAAAAGAGACTACCTGACGAAGTCCCTGCTCCAAGAAGCTTACGGTCTTATTCACTAACTTCAAAAAGCAGTGAGTGCTGTTACGCGTATGGGAGCCACCAGGGTCTCCACCTGCCCGCAAGGCCACGCGCACGCACTCGACGCTTCGCGCCTGCCTCAGTTTCTCCATGGCGCCGCACCGCCCGGGTGTCTAGAGGCGTAACAAGAGCTCCCCCGCGCGCTCTCGCGTTACCAAGTCTGCGCAGCCGCACATTCCCCAGTCCCCGGCGTGCCCCGCGCGCCAGGCTCCTTCCCAACAGGCCCCAGGAGCCCCGCTGCATGCCGGGGCTAGTGGTCGCGGCGAGGCGCGGCGGCCGGCCGGCGCTCGTGGCAGGAAGCGGAAGCGACCCGAGGCCCGGCCCCGACCCGGCCCCGCCCCACACCGCGCCAAGCCGCTCGCTGCCGTGCTATCACTGACGTGTCTCTCGGGTACTGTACGGTGAAGCAGGCTGGGTCGCGGGCAGCGTCGCCTCACGCGGAGTAGAGCTGAGCCGAAGCGGAACCCGGAGCCCGAGCAGCCGCCGCCATGGCGAGTGAGTCCTTCAGGGGCAGCCCTACCGCGGCCGGGACGGATCAGATCCCCCTTCCCCCTCACCCGTGCGGTCGGGGCGCCCGCCGGCCAAGCCTTCCCGGCCGCCTGCAGAAGGAGCCCCATTAGCCTGCCCGGCCGCCTGCAGAATGGCCGCCCCCATTAGCCCCGAGCGCGGCCTGCTACCCTGACCCTTGCTCTCACTCGTCCTGGGCAGAACGTTTCCCTGGATAGCGCGAAAGGTTTCTTCTGTGTGTTCTAACTCCTCCTGTTTTGTTTCTCCCATCAAAGTCAAATTTCTGGAAGTCATCAAGCCCTTCTGTGTCATCCTGCCGGAAATTCAGAAGCCGGAGAGGAAGGTAAATGCCCCAAATCGCCAACAAAGGTTTCAGGAAACTGTCTGGGCTCTGGAACTTTACAGTATGATTAAAAATGGCTTCAGCACGGCAAATGGGAACTCTCCCTTCTCTTCCCCCTGAGTGTAGTTGTGTTCTCTTATTCCGGAGCTCTGTCGAAAGGAGACCTGGTTGTGTGGGAATTTCCACCGAAATCATCGTTATTTTATTTGGAGCATCTTTGGTGAATGTTGCTCCGAGAACAAAGCCTCCGGTTGCCCTGTCCCAAAAATGGATCCGGGCCATGAATGAATAAGGCCTCAGTTAGGATAGCAGATTGAGTTACCCTCCCTTTTTCACCTCCAGCGGGAGCAGATCATGGGTGGTTTTTTCCCAGGAGATGCCCTTTGTATCCAGTTGCTAAAGGGAAGAGCTGTCACTTTAGTGTGTACAAATAAGTTTGTACCTTTTATGTAGGCTTTCAAAATAGTGAGAATAAAGGAATTTGTGAAGTCTGCTGCTTTTCTCAGCAGGTGCTAAAACAAGGAAGGATTAAAAATGTAGAGCTGTGTTGAATCAAATTCTATGGAGTGAGTGTTGTCAGTATAAGTAAAGCTATCAAACAAGGAAGAAAAGTTTCGTTAGGTTCCTAGGTTAAAGAGTGGGGAGTAAAATGTTTGTGTTTCCACGTTCTTTTTTAGACTGTTGTTAAAGCTTCACATGGACACTTAGGGACTTGGAGTCCGCTTTTTAATTTTTTTACTTAAAAGTTTCATATAAATGCCCCACATATGTACTGCTTTTAATGGACGAATTTGTAAAGCTTTACCCCCTCAATTGCAGTGTAGAAGAGGAGTATGGCTCTGGAGGCAGGCAAGCCTAGGTCCCAGCCATTACATAGCATCTTAATAGCTATGTGACCTTGGCCTTGTAACTAAGTGTGGTAGATGAAACAAGGGAAATACGTGCAAGGTGTAGCAGTGGCTCAGGAAGGGATTAACATCTGGGAGACATGATGTCTTATGATGGTTTTGAAGGAGAAATAGAAGTTTCCTTAAAGGAATGGAAAGAATTCCAAGTAAGAGGAGTATATAGTTTGCAAAGGCATTGGGGACAAGAGTGTAGCATGTTTGGATGGCAGGTTGTTAGAGGTAGTTCTATTGATAGAACCTAATGGTAGGTGGGGAACAATAGGAGATGAATAACAAGGGCCAGACATGAGAATGTCACTTTGGAAGGAAGGGAGATAACTGGAGTGCGGTTTAGAGGTTTTCACATTAGAGGATGAACTGTAGTACTGTGCAAAAATGGATTTAGGGGCTACTAAGAGGCAGAGGAGACAGGACTTGGTTAAAGAGCTTTTGGGGTTTTGATGTTAAATTTGATTGTAACCAGGAGAGAGGACTTGGTGATTCAAAAGGGAGTCTTGAAAAAATTGTCTGCTCTTTGTTTCCCATAAAGATTCATTTCAGATAGCTTTGTCTGAAATGGTGTTGCCTTCTCTCGGCCACCTTCTAATTTCTTGGCGTGGTGGAATGGTAGGTGGGAAGAGGGGCATTTTCAAGAGAAGAGCCCTGTAAATGCCCCCAGCTTTGGATGGAGTATCTGAACACTGATTCACACCACACATGTGTGGCTGTATGACTGTGTCCTACTTTCCCTGCATGTATAGAGGACTGTGACTCCTGGCCAGAGGGCTAGGATGCTGACTCAGTGCCTGCCTAGAAGTGTTTTTAAAGAACAGTTTCGTCAGTCTCTCACAAGGTATTTCAACCTCAGAATCTTCAGTCTACACAGTAATTCATGGTTGTTAAGCCCTCTAAAGCCATTAGTGTAGTATAGGCAGCAGGTGCTAGTGAAGACACCCAGTTTCAGATGCAGAAAACCTGGAAGAGTTCTTACTCTACCCTTTAGTGACAGAGGCCTTGGGTGGGGAGGGTAAACTTTTCTTATGATACTTAATATTCATCCTTACAGCGATTCTTGTCACCTATGCAACCTATGAACCTGAGAAGATGTGAGAGTCCTTAAACAGATCCTCCTAGTTGTTAGGTTAAGCGTGCAACCCTCCTGCCCTCCCCCAATATTGTTTTATTACATTGTTTTAGCCTTAATTCATAGAAAACACACTACTGAGCAATTCCAAATTACTTGACTCCAGAATAAGAAGATTTTGTGACTTACACTCAAATGAAAAGTGGTTGCTTGTGTGTTTTATAAGTCATGTTCTATTGTGACATTCTTTGATCTTGAGTCTTAAGTGTTAATGCTAATGGTTAAGAGCACAGTTTGGGACTCAAATTCACTTTAGCATTGGGTTTGGGACAAATTACTTAGCTCTTCTAAGGCTCAGTTGTAAAATAAAGATAAAATGCTCTGTAGTGTGAGGTCAGCTGGAGTGATGCCGATAGGACCTTGCACTGTGCTCTGTGCAGAGGAAGTTACGTGGTACATGGTACTTAGGTTTGGTACATGGTTTAGCTTCTCTGCTGAACAGAGAAAGGGAGCTGATTGGAGTCCATTTTTATTAATTTGCCTGTGAAAGTAACTCTGCTTTAATTCATTCTCTTCTACTCTAGATTCAGTTTAAGGAGAAAGTGCTATGGACCGCTATCACCCTCTTTATCTTCTTAGTGTGCTGTCAGGTAAGCTCAGGCTTGTGTTTCATGTTGGGGAGGAGGACAAGAGTGGGCTGGAAACAGGTGTGCTGACTGCTTTGCTCTTTGCCTATTCCCAGATTCCCCTATTTGGCATCATGTCTTCAGATTCAGCTGACCCATTCTATTGGATGAGAGTGATTCTAGCCTCTAACAGAGGTAGGACTCTGGCTCTCTCTGCCTTTCTCTGTAGAGTGTGAGCTTGCCTAGCATCACTTAGTTAAATTACAGGCTTTGGCATTATGTGGAGCTTAGAGAGTAGCTTGGAAAATAGAGTGAAGAATGTTAGTGTGCTTCATTGAATAGCCTTATTAAATGCTGAGTTCAGCACTGAAGCATACCATCATATTTGGAATTGTGTTCGAATGCAATACAAAACCTGTGATAACAAGATAAGTCTATGTTGTGGAGAGAATAAAAAACACAGAAAAGCTAGAATACTTTTTAAATACCCGAAATGATGACCTTTCCATGATAACGTTCTTCAGAATATGTAATTTGTTTTTCAGCTATATCTTTTTCATATCTATGGGTTACATATATGTGTCAAAAAAATGTGTAACAGTGTTTTGTATACTCTAACCAGTTACCTGTAGGGACTGGGGAGGATTCTGAATGTGTATGTTGATACTGCATTTGATTAACTCATTTCAAAAATACAGTTCAATTAAATTCCAAATCAGTTGGAAGTATAGCTCATTTTAACATAATGGGAAGTAGAGGCTTATTCACAACTAGATACAATTGTATAGGCTCCCTTTCCAGACTCTGGAAATTATTTGAATGTTATCGTTTTTTATTAACTGATGAAGAGACGAACCTTTCTTATCTCTAAAACCAGAATGAATCTGTTTATGGTGAATTTAAATGCAGCAATCTGTTTAGACACCATGTGACTTCCGAAACAGAATAAGATATTGCCTGGCAGACTGAACAGAATGAATTGAATTATATACTAATTGTTGATATTTTGGGGTTGTTCTCCAAATTAAATGCAGCTAGCAAACTGAAACACATTGGTGTTATACAAGGGGTACCCTGTCAAATTTTACTCGTTCATTTTAAAAATAGTGTTCTACTTTTCCAAGCTAATATTGACTGTTTTGCTTCCCCGTTTCCTCAAGGCACATTGATGGAGCTGGGGATCTCTCCCATTGTCACGTCTGGCCTTATAATGCAACTCTTGGCTGGCGCCAAGATAATTGAAGTTGGTGACACCCCAAAGACCGAGCTCTCTTCAATGGAGCCCAAAAGTGTAAGAAAGATTATGAATAATCTGATGTCTGTAGTTGGAGAATTTGAACTTGCTATAGTTTTGGCATCAAACAGTTTTTCTTTTTTTGTTGTTATTGTTTGTTTGTTTGAGAATGGAGTCTTACTGTCTTGCCCAGGCTGGAGTCCAGTGGTGCAGTCTTGGCTCACCACAACCTCTGTCCCCCAGGTTCAAGCAATTTTCCTGCCTCAGCCTCCCAAGTAGCTGGGATTACAGGCGCGTGCTGCCACACCCAGTTAATTTTTGTATTTTTAGTAGAGACGGGGCTTCACTATGTTGGCCAGACTGGTCTTGAACTCGTGTCCTTGTAATCCGCCTGCTTCAGCCTCCCAAAGTGCTGGGATTACAGGCATAAGCCACTACGCCCATTCCAAACAGTTTTTCTTTTGTGCTGCAACCTCCTTGGCCTGCCAACCCTGCAGGAGCTCCATGGCCTGTGTTAGCATGAGAGAGCATTTCTGGGAGAGCAGGGGTGCGGGGTGCTGGGGACAGGCTGGGCAAGACAAGGGAGAGTGTCTGGAGTGTCTCTGAGGCTGTGTAATAGAGTGGAAGGATCAGAGCTTGGAGGTCTTAGCACCCTTGGCCACCATTTCATTATTACTTAGAAGGAATTAATGCTACTTCAGAACTGTCATAAGGATTAATTAAATAATCACTGTCACAATGCCTGGCACTTAGTAGTTATTTGGCAAGTGTTTTATAAAAGAATTTAACTGAGGAAAGGTGATCCCTGTCAGTCCAGCGCTGTCATTTACCAGCTCTGTGATTTGGGGGAAAGTTAGATGATAGCTCTTAAGTTTCAGTTTCTTCATCTGTAAAAATGGGGATGATGGTATTTGCCTCATATCTAATAATAAGTGTTACTAGTAACAATTACTAGTCATCAGAATTAGCCATGTTTAGCCTCTGTTTGCTGAAAAACGTTAATTAGGAAGTGATATTTACAGTCTCCTACCCAGTCGTCTTTTTGTCCACGTTTTGTACGGTAAATGAGTGAATAAGAAATACATCTATTTAAACTTGTCAGTTTTAGACAAAATGAGGATTTAAAACTATACACATGCGGCTGGGTGTGGTAGCTCATACCTGTAATCCCAGCACTTTGGGAGGCCAAGGCAGGATGGTTGCTTGAGGCCAGGAGTTCGTCACTAGCCTGGGCGATATATAGAGACCCTGTCTCTACAAAGCCTACAAAACAACAACCACAGCAAATTAGCCAGGCGTGGTGATGCACCTGTAGTTCTAGCTGCTGGAGAGGTTGAGGTGGGAGGATCACTTGAGCCTGGGAGTTTGAGGCTGCAGGCTTTAGTGAGCTTTCATAGTGCACCACTGCACTCCAGCTCCAGCAACCAAACCTGTCTCTTAAAACAAAAACAACAGAAAAAGTCCAAGCACAAATTGGCTGTTTTCTCTTTGGTCTTGACAGTTTTTTTAACGTTTTCCTGCATTAAAAATTGTTATGGAGCGCTTTTTAAAAAGTCAAGCAGGGACTATATTGGATGGCAACTTTGGAGTAAAATTTATTATACATGACAGATTAAATAGGAAAACTGAAACTGAAGGCTAAACCGTGCTTAGAGGGACCATCTAGTACTGTGGAACTTATCAAATGTGTCGATTCCCTTTGCCTAACAGTGAAATACAGTGAGATGTAAGAAATGAAGACATCCTACAAAAAGGAGAGCTTCCATTAGGCCAAAATAGCTTGGTAGCTAAGGGAATGGGAAGAGTAACCAAATTGATGATATATGGGGTTTTCCTTTTAAAAGCACATTAAATACAAACTTGAGAAGGGATCACTTTTCCCTAAAGCTAATATTCTGTGTTCTGGACCCAGACCTGGAGGGTGAGCCTAGAGAGGTGGCCCAAATGAGCCATCCAGACCCCAAGTGCCTGACATTGAGTTTGAGTGCTGCAGGGGTGACATCTCTGGATTGTGTCTCTGGATGCTGTCAGGAGTAGGTTCTGCTCCCTGATTTGCCTTTCACAGAACAAATTTTCCAAGTTTCACTTTTACTCTTCCCATGACTAAAAAGCATGTGAATCTAAGAAAAGGTGAAACTAAAGAACAAGTGTGTTTTTGTTAAAAAGGCTTTTGATTCATCATGTACTTTGCTGATGTGATGTATTAGCACATTCTCAGCCAAGCCCCTTGGAGGTAGTATCACTGCTCTTCATCTTAGTTCTCCCTTGTGCCTGGCGTTGAGTTGGTGTTTCTTAACTGTTTCTTTTGCTCCATGTAGCGACCCAATTGGAAAACACATCTTTCTTTCAATTCTAGTATTTGGCATGATCATTACTATCGGCCAGTCTATCGTGTATGTGATGACAGGGATGTATGGGGATCCTTCTGAAATGGGTGCTGGAATCTGCCTGCTAATCACCATTCAGGTAATTGTTATGTTCACATCTCCCTCTGAGTAGCCCCTCACACTTACCTACAATTCTCACATAACAAATCTCAACCACACCTAAAAGGAACTCCTGCTGAAAGGAAGCGGAAGCCTAAGACTCTGGGTTAGCCCTCTGAATTCAGCAGCGAAAGGCTTTACTGGGGCTGAGGATGTGATCTCACTCCATTTTCAGCATTTATATCAGAGAACCCAATTACTGAAGGATGGAACCATGTCCCTGGGGAGCAGTTACACATAGTCTTGTATTTTTAAATTTTTACAGCTCTTTGTTGCTGGCTTAATTGTCCTACTTTTGGATGAACTCCTGCAAAAAGGATATGGCCTTGGCTCTGGTATCTCCCTCTTCATTGCTACTAACATCTGTGAAACCATCGTATGGAAGGCATTCAGCCCCACCACTGTCAACACTGGCCGAGGTAAGGGCCCTAGGCTCCTCTGGTGGCGATAACGTTCACCAAAAACCACGGGGCTATGCAAAGCAGAAGACAAAAATTCTCACATTCCATAGAAAAATTATGTCAGTTTTAGGTTTATCTCTTCTGATTTTTGTGTACATCTGCAAAGTTTTAAAAATACAAATAGGCTTATAATGATACCTAACTTGTACTTTTCATATAAAAATATCTCCTGGACATCTGGTATGTCAGAATACACAATCCTGACTCACTTTTCTTAGCACAGTATAAGCTTAGATTGCAAGGATAAAGCAATGTTAAGTCATTTCCAAGTTTTTTTTATTGTTAACATTGAAACAGTGAACATCCTCATGTGTTCATCTTTGTATATTTTGGCAGCTGCTCTCAGTGAACAAGTTTCTAAAAATGAAATACCGGAACCAAAGCACTCGGTCATACAAGGGGCAACTTTCTGAAAGAGGATGAACTTGGAACTTAGCACCTGGGTTCAAATTTTGGCTGTTCCTGTTAGTCATATGTATGTGGCTTTGGGCAGATTCCTCCACCACTGAATCTTGGTCACCAGGATTAAATGAGAAGCAACATGAAATTACTATATGCCTGGCTCCTGGTAGATACATATCAAATGTTAGCATGCTGTGCTACATCCAATGAGAGCCATGGAAATTTTGTAACAGAACATGTGTTGTTATTTTTTTTAAGATGGGGTTTTACCATATTGGTCAGGCTGGTCTCAAACTCCTGACCTCAGGTGATCCACCTGCCTCGGCCTCCCAAGTGCTGGGATTACAGGCATGAGCCACCGTGCCTGGCCTTGAACATGTTTTTAATAAAAAGTTCAAAACATACAAGGGAAGCCTTAGAGAATAAGACTTATTAGGGAAAAGAAATAAACATTTTTTGACAATAAATATCTTCTTCACTCAGAAGCATTCCAGGAGAAATAACCATGCATATTTGAGAGTTTTCTTTTTAATTGAATGTCGGAAACAGAGTTCCTGGCCTCCAGAGACCATATTATCTCATTAATGAGATGGAAAACTGGTCCCCAGACAGGTGAAGGCTACATGTGCCTAACAGGTTACAAAGAAGAGTAGCTTTAGGTAGGGAGTGATAGGGAAGAGTGAGCAAGATCAGATTTGATGCTTCCTTAGGTACTTTGTATAATTTTAGGAAATCCAAGGTAAACTGGGAGAAGCAGGTCTGGGAGGCAGGGTTTGACTGGATGTGAAAAGGCAGGAGAGGGAAGGTGTTATAGGAGTTCAGATATCTGACAAGACCATCATGGTGACTGGCCTTGGGGGAGCCCCTGAGTGGGAAGGAAGTGAAATCAGAGGGGAGGCCATAGTGGCCTAGCAGCCCAGCAGCAGCTGCCAGAGGCTCACATTCTATTCTGCAGCAAGGCATTGAGTGATGGGAGCCAGGGTTTGGAAGGAGTGATTTGCTCTGCACTGAAAGACAAGCAGAGAGAATAGCTAGGTGTGTACAGCAGTAATCCAGCCCTGAACAAGCCAGCCTGCAGGAGAGCATTGTGTGAGGGCATTTGGAGGAAGCAAGTAAGAGAGGACCAGAGAGGTACTTTCAAGGTGGTGAAAAAGTGAGAAGCAAAGGTGGGTTTGTCTGGCCTTGAAGTCAGTGTGTCTTAATGTCAGTTGCTTATGTTTGGGACCTGGCTGAAGTGAGAAGCATTCATGAAGGGCTGTGCCCCATGGCCTGCATGTGGGCAGTGAGTGGTGCTGGAGGGAGAGCCTGGGGAAGGGCAGGGAGAGCCACACACAGGGCACAGCCAGGACAGCAGTTTTGCAGCTTGGAGCTGCTGCAGCTTGACTTGGGACTGGAGACTGTTGCATGAAATTCTACAGGCTGAGAGAGTGACTATTGCTGCTTCCCTGGGCAGCAGGAACAATCCAGAACTGGGAATTAGTTCCAAATTCTATACCATAGGGAAACAGGCAAGTTTTGTCATACAGGACCAAAAGGTGGAAAGGATAGAAACTGATGAAAGACCACCACAGAGTGAGATGAGGACATGATAGTCAGTTAGGATCTGGTGTTTCTTTCACAGAAGCTGCAGCAGAGGAGGTCAGTGGTCACATTGGTTAGATGATCTGCCTGGTATGTCATCTCTGAAAGGTCCAGGAAGATGTAGCAGGTGGTCCCAGCTATCACGTGTTAGAAACTTGAAGATAGTGCTGTCCCAGGCAGTACTTGGTACTCCTTAGAGTACCGATATCATGACCCCACACTGCCCACAGAGACCCTGTCTCTGGAATTGATGCCAGCTTTCTGCCAGTAGAAGCAGTGTGAGTTGCCAGACTTCCTTTATGGGATGGTTGTGCCGTCCTGGAACGGCAGAGGTTATGTAGTCATGTGGTGTTCTTGTTTCTTTCTTTAGCTTATTAGTTTTTTAACTTAAGTAAATTCTCAGCAATGTCTAAAACTTAGGCCTTAATAATGCACCACAATCCCTGCCTTCCTCTCACTTGTTCCTGTGTTGTCTGATCCTTAGATTGGGTTCCCTTCCCATTTCCCTCAGTCCCTCTGTAAGCTCACTCCACCCCTACTCCTGCCTCCCCAAGGAGCATCTCCTAGCAGGGTGTGATTTGGATGGGGCCACATGGTGGACGTGAGCGCTCCTCTTGTACTTGTACCCTTCGTGTGAGGAGCAGAGAGCTGGAGCCTCCCCAGTCCCAGCCAGAGGCAGCCTGCACTTCAGAGCTGTTGAATGGTGCTTGTACTTCTTGGGATTTTCCAGGAAAGTAGATTTGCCAGCTGTGAGCCCCCTCTTCATTGGATGACCCCTTCCAGCTAGAGTTCAGCAGACTCTACTTTTCTTTTTTCAATTATCATCGTTCCACACCACTGGTGGCCATTGACTCATGTGCCTAAGAAATGAGACCAATTAGGCCAGGCACGGTGGCTCAAATCTGTAATCCAGCACCTTGGGAGGCTGAAGCCAGTGGATCACCTGAGGTCTGAAGTTTGAGACCAGCTGACCAACATGGTGAAACCCCATCTCTACTGAAAATACAAAAAATTAGCCGGGTTTGGTAGCACATGGTGTAATCCCAGCTACTTGGGAGACTGAGGTAGGAGAATCGCTTGAACCCGGGAGGCAGAGGTTGCAGTGAGCGGAGATTGCACCATTGCACTCCAGCCTGGGCAAGAAGAGCAAAAGTGTCTCAAAAAAAAAAAAAAGAAATCAGACCAGTTAATTTTAAAAAGGGGAATAGTGGTTGGGTACTCTGGCTCACACCTGTAATACTAACACTTGGTGGGGGGTGAGGCGGGAGGATCACTTGAGGTCAAACTAGGTAACATAGTGAGACCCCCAACTCTACAAAAAAAAAAAATTAGCTGGGCATGGTAGCATGCCTCTAGTCCTAGGCATTTGGAAGGCTGAGATAGGAGGATCACTTGAGCCCAGGAGGAGGAGGGTGAGGCTACAGTGAGCTGCGACCATGCCACTGCAGTCCAGCCTGGGCAACAGAGAGAGACCCTGTCTTAAACACAAAAACAAAAAAAAACTCAGAATAGTCTGTTTCTGTAGTTTGAATTCTCTACAGAAGAGAAGTGAGGGATGAGAAGAATCCATGCTGTATCCCTGTGGCTATGGGCACCATGATTCTAATAACTAAGTTTGTTTTCCTCTTTTTATTTTGTCTGCTGAGAAGCCTAGAAACAAATTGAGTTGCTATTTGTTCCTTCACATTTGTCCCCTTTTTGTCAACAGGAATGGAATTTGAAGGGGCCATCATCGCACTTTTCCATCTGCTGGCCACACGCACAGACAAGGTCCGAGCCCTTAGGGAGGCGTTCTACCGCCAGAATCTCCCCCAACCTCATGAATCTCATCGCCACCATCTTTGTCTTTGCAGTGGTCATCTATTTCCAGGTGTGTCCAGATCCCACCCCAGGGAGTTTCAGTGGTCTGGATTTAAGTTTCAGAATGCCTTGTATGCAGTCCCCTACTCTGGGGGCTGCACATGTCATTGTGTTGTGTTGAAACCATGAGATGGTATTTGAAGGCAGCAGGTTTCCAGGTGAGCTGGACAAGCATGTTTATTGAGTTGTGGGACCTGCCATTAACGAAACAAAATTAAGGCAGGGCCTGTCAACAGGTAAGAAGATATATTTTTAAGTTCTTAGTTCAAGAGAAGCAAAAAGTACTCTAGCTCTGAAACCTCATTGCTATCCTATAGAAAGTTTGTAGGATATTTATAGGCAACGTCTGCATCTCGGAAAAAGCCTGTCTTCTTAAGCTGTCTTACCTTTAGAAGTATTCATCTCTTAAACTTGCATCTGAGTAAGAGACCTGAACCGCTAGTTGTTTTCCTGTAATTGGATTGATCTTTGTATTTTTTGATGGTTCACTTTGTATTTTGGTGTTTATTAAAAAGAAGGGTCAGAGATGGAAGGCAATGTGATGTTTGTGAAAGGTATTTATACCAGCTACATGCTTTTCCTGTTCCTTCTGCTGAGACTAAGCCAGATGCCTGGTTAATAACAAGCTAACTCTTTAGGGGCTTTGCCAGACTTTGTAGTCAGATCGTTAAGAATTTAATTTTTAAAGCCTCTGTATTCTGAGCCCTGTTATAGGTACTGGGAGTTCATTAAAATAAAATAAACCCTTTCTATTCTCCAAGAGTTTCAGAGGGAGAGATTGTATTCATGGAAGAGTTTAGCTTTTCTGTTTATGATTAAAAACATTGTAAGGAACTGTTGCAAGGTGTGAGGCCACTGCTGTAGTGGCCCTGCCTCAGAGCCAGTGTAAGAGCTCGGAAAAGATTACCACCTAGAGAGAAGCACCATTGGGATTTCGGTGTGTGGCCTCCAGGCTCTTCTCCATATTCCACATAGATATGGATGTAATGTGATAGGCTTTGTCGTTTGACAAAAAAGGGATCATTCCACTGTGCTCACTTCTGTGTTTTGTTTTGTGTAAGACAGGTTCTCGTGTTGCCCAGGCTGGAATGCAGTGGCATGATCTCCACTCACTGCAGCGTAGGCCTCCCAGGCTCAAGTGATCGTCCCCACCTCAGCCTCCTAAGTAGCTGGGTCTACAGGTGTGCACCACCACACCTGGCTAGTTTTGTTTATTTTTTGTAAACACAGAGTCTCACTGTGTAGTCCAGGCTGGTCTCAAATTTCTGGGCTCAAGCAATTCTCCCACCTTGACTTCCCAAAGTGCTGGGATTACAGGTGTAAGCTACCCTGCCTAGCCTTCAGTGTATTTATAATCCAGCTCTTCTGGGCCCCTTCTGGATGTGCCCCCAAGTGCAGGAATGTAATGGTGGGTAAGGAGTGGGCACAAGCTCTTGGAACTGGGAGCCGCAGAACCAGCGCACAGCATTTCCTCCCTCGTGGCCCGCTGGACAGTTCCCGGCTGGGCTGTGCTTCTGTGCAGCAGGCTGGAATGAGGCAGTGAAGGGGATTTGGTTCTGTTTGGTTTCTCAGGGCTTCCAAGTGGACCTGCCAATCAAGTCGGCCCGCTACCGTGGCCAGTACAACACCTACCCCATCAAGCTCTTCTACACGTCCAACATCCCCATCATCCTGCAGTCTGCCCCTGGTGTCCAACCTCTATGTCATCTCCCAAATGCTCTCAGCTCGCTTCAGTGGCAACTTGCTGGTCAGCCTGCTGGGCACCTGGTCGGTAAGTAGGCTCTTTAAAGATGAGCCAGCAGCATAGCTAGTTGCAGTGGTTTCTATCAGTATGTCTTGCTCATGAACAGATACTTCATCCAAAGATATTTTCCATTGTGCCTTTTACAAATTCAGCACATTAAATTTTCTTTTCAGTAAGAAAATTGTACTATGGGCACCGAGTAAATTGCATTCTTTCATCTGCTCAGAACTACGGTTTGCCTTGATGCTAACATGAAATGAAACAGCACTCACAGCGTTTGGTTTCTTCTTCCCCCAGGACACGTCTTCTGGGGGCCCAGCACGTGCTTATCCGGTTGGTGGCCTTTGCTATTACCTGTCCCCTCCAGAATCTTTTGGCTCTGTGTTAGAAGACCCGGTTCATGCAGTTGTATACATAGTGTTCATGCTGGGCTCCTGTGCATTCTTCTCCAAAACGTGGATTGAGGTCTCGGGTTCCTCGGCCAAAGATGTAAGTAGAAGCAAAACCTTCTAGAAGGGTGATGGAAGTGTGACTGGTATAAGGGGTGTGGACTTGTCACCTCATCATAAATAGTGGTCTGTGACACATGCAGACAGATCGTCTTCCTTGAGGGGGCAGTTCAGAAGCTTTCAGGGCTGACAGATGGACCCCAGCAGTAGATCAGCTCTAGGTATGAGAATCTGAATCCACACTGTAAAGTTAGACTTTGTCATGACTTTCTTGTAGCAGTTTTAAAGTTCTCTGTAAATACTGTTCGTGCTGGAAAAGGCAATCTGTAACTGTTTAGTACCACTTGGAATGCCTGTTTTCCCTTCAACATCCAATTCTACCTGCTCCCCCTGTGGGTACCCTGCAGGTTGCAAAGCAGCTGAAGGAGCAGCAGATGGTGATGAGAGGTCACCGAGAGACCTCCATGGTCCATGAACTCAATCGGTGAGTGGCAGCCCCAGGTCCCCAACCTCCCATCTGGATGTGTGTTGTTTCCTTCCACGTGGGGCATCCTGATAGGCCCTAGCACTTTCCAGGTCACTAAGTCTTATCCTTGGGTTACAAGACAGAATTAAATATTTATTAACTTGCTAAGTGCTGGACACTGGAGACATAACAATGTCCTTCCCTCCAGAGGTAGCCATTGGGTAAGGAGACAGAAGCATGTGGCCAGGTGGGTAGGAGACAGTGTGGTAAGGGTTCTGAGAGTGACAGCAGTGGGTGGCAGCCAGACCCTCACTCTGGCTTATGCCGGTGGGGTGCTGAAGAGAGCACCCTGGAGGAGGGTCAGTCTGAGCTCAGAGCAGGCAGGTCCTGGCATCTGAGCACATTTTGGGGCCTGAGGTGGCGGTAAGGCTAGAGAGGCTGGCCAGCGTGTTTGGGAACAGAAGGGGGTTGATGTGCATTTGAAGCAGGGCAGAAGGGATGGAGCCTGCGGTCTCTTATGAAGGTCAGTGCTAATACATGAAACCATGCTAGAGAGGGAGAGGGGGAACGTCACATACCTGCCAGGCTGCGGCGAGAGTTTGGGCCAGAGGTGATGGTGTCAGCCATCCCCTTGGGGATGGAGCAATTAGGTGAGGAAGGGCAAAGTTGGGGGTGACCTTAGATGCTGCCACAGCACTCTTCAGCCTGCACAGTCTCCATCACAACTACTCATCTCTCCCATTGTCACTCAGAAGCAGCCACAGACATAAACAGACAAATGAGCATGGCTGTGTTCCTGCACAGCTGTCTACAAAGTCACCTGCAGACAGGTTGTCCTATGGGCCTTACCTAAAGGAAGCAACCACAAGAAAAGCCAGAATTGCAAACTTTAGATCATTTTCTAATCCCTAGGAGGGATGGTAGGCAATTTAGTTCATTCTCTTAATATTAAGCTGCTGGATTTACAGCACTGTGAAGTAGAAATATAATTCAAGTCACATGTAAATATCTAGAGTCACATTAAAACGTAAAAAGAAACAGGTGAAATTAATTTTAATATATTTAATCTAACCTAGTGTATATCCAAAGTATCATTTCAACTTATAATTAATGTAAGAAAAACCACGATGAGATATTTTACATCCTTAAATCTCCAAAATCTTGTGTGACATCTCAGTTTGGTCTAGTCACAGTCCCCTGGCCACGTATGGCTGCCTGGACCACAGTGCCTTGGCCTAGAGCACTAGCGTGTGTTAATAGATGACTTTCAAGGCGACAGCAGAGGGGCCTCAGAGGCATTAGGTCCCAAAGTCCCAGGTGTCTGTTGGCCGCCTCGCTCACAGTGGGGGGGGCTCTGTGGGTGTCCCAGAGCTGACTGTCCCCTTCCTCAGGTACATCCCCACAGCTGCAGCCTTCGGTGGGCTGTGCATTGGGGCCCTCTCGGTCCTGGCTGACTTCCTGGGTGCCATTGGGTCTGGAACTGGGATCCTGCTCGCGGTCACCATCATCTACCAGTACTTTGAGATCTTCGTTAAGGAGCAGAGCGAGGTCGGCAGCATGGGCGCCCTACTCTTCTAAGCCCATCTCTTGGATAGCGGGAGGAAGCTGCTCCAGAAGCGCCTCAGAAGGGGAGCTCATCACGGCGCGTGCTGCTGCGGCATATGGACTTTTGTTTAATAATGTTTGAATTTCATATTGTTTCATTCCACTGTGTAAAGTGCTAGACATTTTCCAGTTTGAAATTTTGCTTTTTATCCTGGCATTGGCAAAAAGAACTGTGAAAGTGAAATTTTATTCAGCCGACTGCCAGAGAAGTGGGAATGGTATAGGATTGCCCCAAGTGTCCATTTAACTTTTGTTTTAATCTTTGCACCTTCTCAGCGCCGTATGCGGCTGCAGCAGTCTCACCTGTTTCCCCACGAAGGGAATTTCTCACTCTGGTTGGAAGCACAAACACTGAAATGTCTACGACGTTTCATTTTGGCAATAGGGTGTGAAGCTGGGAGCAGATCGTGTATTCCCAGGAGACATGGGACCTTGCTGGCACGTCTCCTTCACAGTCAGGCGTGGGACTATCTGGCTTAGGACTGTTTCTAAGACACCATTGTTTTCCCTTATTTTAAAAGTGGTTTTTTTAGGACAGAACTTCTTCCAAAAGAGAGGGATGGCTTTCCCAGAAGACACTTCCAGCCATCTGTGGATTTGTCTGTGCACCTTTTGGCTCTTCTAGCTGACTCTTCTGGTTGGGCTTAGAGTCTGCTTGTCTCTGCTGTCTCCGTGTTTAGTCCACTTGGGTCATCAGCTCTGCCAAGCTGAGCCTGGCCAAGCTAGGTAGACAGACCCTTGCAGTGATGTCCGTTTGTCCAGATTCTGCCCGTCATCACTGGACGCGTCTCCTCCGAGGGTGCCCTAGCAAGGGGCGACATAGTGGTGGCTATCAGACATGAACAGAAACTGACTTAGTGCTCACAAGCCCCTACACCTTCCGGGCTGAGATCACCCACCTGTGTCTTTAGTTTTCTTACTGTGCTTAGGCCTGCACGCAAGTGAGCACACGCCGCTGACTTCTTTCTGCATCGCCAGTGTTGTCAGCAGAGAGAGGACAGCACGGCTCAAGGTCGGTAGTGAGGTCAGATTCAGGGCGCATGGGCTGTGGTGGTGTTCATCAGTTGCTCCAGCATTTGAAATGAGAAGACTTGTGTTTATGTCTGGAATAAGTTCTGTTTGTGCTGACAGGTGGCCTAGGTCCTAGGGATGTGCACCCTGTCTCTCTGGCCTTTAGGGAGTCCCCCTCTTAGGCACTGCCCAGCAGCAAGGGCAGCAGAGTTGGGTGCTGGGGATCCTGAGGAGCTCGAGGTTTCGAGCTGGCTTTAGACATCGGTGGGACCAAGGGTGTTTTGCAGATGCCCCGATCCTAAGAAGGGCACCAGGGGGTGCATGTAGCCTATGGGGGGAGACTCCACACTGACAGTGGGCACATGGCAACCTGCGAACCACAGGGCCACTGCCACAGCCCAGCAGAGGGGCAGGCTCTGTCCCTGTCTAGGAGACCTCACTGGCAGTGCCAGCCAGGAAACAGCGACCAAGGGACAAGAAGAGACTTGCCTAAAGCCACCCAGCAACTCAGCAGCAGAACCAATATGGGCCCCAGGCTCTTCCATATGGTCTAGGGCTTACCATCCTATCACACGTGGCCTTGTCTAGACCCAGTCCTGAGCAGGGGAGAGGCTCTGAGACCTGATGCCCTCTCAACCACATGTTCTTCCACTGCCCTGTCTGCTGTGCTGTTACAGAGGGGCAGGGCCTCCCCCAGCCCATGCTTAGGAATGCTTGGCCTCTGGCAGGAAGGCAGCTGTACCCAAGCTGGTGGGCTGGGGGCTGGAGAGCACCAGGCCTCGGGAGGGGCCTCATAGTCCTGCCTGCAGCCTGTAACCATCGGCTGGGCCCTGCAAGGCCCATACTCACACCCTGTGGGTGATGGTCACGGTAGGTGGGTGGGAGCTGACCCCAGCTTCCAGGGGACTGTCACTGTGGACGCCAAAATGGCATAACTGAGATAAGGTGAATAAGTGACAAATAAAGCCAATTTTTTACAAGGTACTTTGTCGTGTTCTTTTAATTTTAAATTAGATTTTATTCCCAAAAAGGTCAGTGAGGCCCAAAGCTTGAGTGCAACTTTATGTGTGTTAAAGGCTTGGCTGAGGCACTCAGGCATTTTGCCTGGAAAACTTCCCTTCTGATGGTCGTGTCAACCTGGTGCTCACATGTGTGGTAAAGTGAGATGGGTGCTGGGCCACATGTGGGGCTGCTGCTGGACTCTGCCAATGAGGCAGAGCGCACTGGCTGCCCCGTGAGAACACAGAGGCCTCTGCTGAGCCAGGGCACCTGCCACCCCGTGCAAGAGTGGGAATCCTCCAGCAGGAGCCTAGGGCCCCACGCCTGGAAACCCATCAAGCCTCAGCTCCAGTACCCAGCTGGTGATTGGAGAAGTCTTCACTTGGCTGTGAGGCTGACCTCAGACCTGACCTGTAGCTGAGCCAGAAGGACCCAGCGTTGTGTGGGTGGGAGTGGCAGGCTTTTGGCTGCTCCCCTAGAACATGTCTAGAAGTCTTTCTGCACCAAGCCCCAGCGGTAGGCCACATTTCCACTCTCCCCCAGTCCTGGACAGGGCTTCACCCCAAACCTGCCATCCTGCCACCTGGGCCTGGTGCTTCCTCAGGAACTTGAGGGGCAGGTGGGTGGCCGACCCCAGGGCAGGCCTGACTAGGGCTGTGGAAGGTTGTTACTCCTTAGCTGGCTCCAGCCTCAGTATTTCCTTGTAGTCATAGACTTTCTTGGAAACTGATTTCCAAGGGGAGTTGGGTTGGGGCAGGATGGTACCTCTGAGACCACTTGATGGACAGCTGTGGGCCTGGCCTTGCAGAAGCCACAGCTCAGCACTATTTTGAGACTGCCAGGACACATGTGCAGGCAGGTCTGCCCTGTGCTCCCTCTGCACCTGCTGGCCCCAGGAGCAGGCTCAGGGAAGCCCTGGACAGCAGCACAGCATGTGGCCTCAGGCTCTAGACCAGCCAGGCGCTATGAAATGCTGAGGCAGGCAGGGTGCTTGCCAGCATAAATACATTAGAAAACTTCCTGCCCCAGGAAAGCAGTAGGCCATCTCTCGTGGCTGTGGCCCCGCTGGCCTGGGAGCAAACGGAGCCCACATTCCAGCAGCCATGTGTGGTTCAAGATGGCAGGCCCTGGTGTGGCTCACTGTGGCGTCTCTCCACCTGGCTCCTCCCTGTGCACAGGGAACCCTGCAGCGGTGCCTCATGCACAGTGATGGGTGGCAAGCCTTACTCTTCTTTTTCCCTTGGGGCAGGCACTGTGCCAGCCACTTCCTACATGGACTCTCACTTCACCCCACTAGAGGCCCAGGAGGAGACAACTCGATCCATTTTACAGGTGAAGAAACTGAGGCCCAGGGAAATAGAGTGTGGCCAAAAGTCACTTAGCCACCAACCCAGGACAAAAAGCCTAAGGCTCGCTTCCTACCCCAAGTCCCTGTTTGGTTGCTGGGCCTGCCTCCAGGTACTTCTGCTAAGGACCTGGGGCAAGGAATGAAGGGTCTAGGGAAACAGGCCCCCACCCACAGAGCTTCCTGTTGGTCCTTGGCTCACAGGCAGCACCATTTCAACTGGCACTCTGCTTCATCTGTGGTGCTGCTTTACCACTGCCTCCCTGGACCTGCTGATGCCTGCCCCACACTCTTCCCTCAGTCTGCGCTTGCTGAAGCCAGACCAGCATGAAGTCCTCAGGAAGCTAACATCTTAGTCCTGAGCCTCCCAACTTAGTCCTGAAAAGTCTGAACCCATAGCCGGGGGAGAGCAACAGATTCCTGATGAAGGCCAGGGGATAGACATGTGGGACTGTCCAAGTCAGCAAAAGCCCCAGCCTGAACTTCAGCACCCACCAATGCCTGGTTCTGGAGAGCCAGGTGTGCCCCCTAAGTGGTAGTGCCCACCTCACTCCCCTGCCCCAAACTCTTCTAGGGCCACATCACCCACTCCTTTCCACTTAGCAAACATTATTGAGCCCCACAAGGAAATGGGAAGGTGCTTCTCCCCTCGAAAGCTCCTGCGCCAGCAGTAAGGGTTCTGCAGTGTCTGTCAAACCTGTGTGCCTTGTTTCCTCTGCTGTCTGCCTGACAAGTTCCTGTTCATCCTTCAAAGCCCAGCTCAATAAGGCTAGAAACATCTAAATGGCCATCGGAGGGGGCTGAATAAATTATAGCAGCTCCTCCCTGTGGAAAGGAACTAGGAGAACATTCTTTCTATGTTGAGTTAGAAAAATCTCCAAGATATGCCATCAAGGAAAAATACAGAAAGCAAGAAACAATAGTGTATTCTACTATTTGTGTTTAAAAGCAAGGTGGGAAGCAGCTAATAGACTACATCAGGAAAAGGTGTAGCAATTTCTCATAAAACTAGACATACACCTACCCTACACCCAGCTATTCTAGTCCTGGGTATTGAAAGCCAAGATGAAAATATATGCCTATACAAAGACTTGTACAAGAATGTTCATAATAGCTGAAAAATAGGGAAGAGCCCAGATGGCCATCAAATAGATACATGTGGTGGATCCACATGGTGGCATTTTACCCAGGAATAAAAAGGAACAAACTACCCATACACACCACAACATTCATGAAGCTCAAGAGCTAAGTGAAAGGAACAAGTCCTGTTGTATGATCCCACTTACATGAAATTCTAGAGCAGGCAAACCTAATCTATGACAAAAAAATAAAAATCCTAACAGTGGTTGCCTCTAGTGTGTTAGAGGTTGGCACAAGGAACTTTCTAGGCAACAGTAATATCCTTGATTGGAGTTTGGGTTTCATTAGTCAGAACTTATGGAGTGGTCCACTTAGGATTTGTGCCTTTCACTGCATTTTTAACCTTTAAAAATAACCATAAGCAGGCAGGCACAGTAGCTCATGCCTGTAATCCCAGAACTTTGGGAGGCTGAGGCGGGTGGATCACCTGAGGTCAGGAGTTTGAGACCAGCCTGACCAACACGAAGAAACCCCGTCTCTACTAAAAATACAAAATTAGCCGGGTGTGGTGGCACATGCCTGTAATCCCAGCTACTTGGGAGGCTGAGGCAGGAGAGTCACTTAAATCCAGGAGGAGGAGGTTGCGGTAAGCAGAAATTCCGCCATTGCACTCCAGCCTGGGCAATGGAGCGAAACTCCATCTCAAACAAACAAACCCCACCATAAGCAAGTACTCAACTCTAGATAATGATACGCATGCTTAACTATTTATAGACGGTCGCTGACTGTGTCTGCGCTCACTTTGAAATGCACAGAAGACTGATGACAGACTGGCAGGTGGAGAGGGGGGATGGTCAGTGCCTAGATGACAGGGATATGGGGGCTCATCTACAATCTTTTTTTTATTCCCCCAAAGGGGGTACGTCATTTCTGGAGGTACTGCAGGTGGATGCATGGAGTGGAAGGAGAAGGCCCTATTCCATCCATCTCCCTGCTCCAAAAATCCATTTAATGTACTCGAATATCGGATATCAGATATAAAACTGTTAAGAACACATACCATACTTGATCTCAGCCAAAAGGCTGAGAGGCAATCAAGTGTAATTCCTGCAGTTTTCCTTGACATGTTTCATAATCAGTGTTGGGAAGGTGCTGAGTGTGTGCTGCCTCACGCACAGCCTGGCCATCTCTAGAGGAACACATTGGTGTAAGGCAGGCACTTCTGGAGAGGGAACAGGAGGCAGGGGCAGGTGTGGAAGCAGGTTTTTCACGGTACACCCCTTTGGCAATTTTCCATTAAAAAACTAAGTGTATATACTATTTTAAAACTGAAAGCCCCACTTAGTAAGCCTTCCCCCACTACTCTTCCCCGCATGTACGTGGGGGGACACACGCCTTCCTCTCTGCCCGCCAGGGTTTCAACCTCCCTTGCTGTGAAGTCATGCACAAGCTGGGTATGACTCGGAATCCTGGACCCCTAGGCTAGGCCTGGCCATGCCCCCATCGGGGCAGTGCGGCAGGGGCGGAGCCTGGTCCCGGAACGCCACTGGCGCGGCACTGTGCACGTCCGCCCACGCGGGGGCGCTGTGTCCTCGCAAGCTCCCGTGGGGGCGCCACACGGCTCTGGGAAGGCTGTGGTTTTCGAGGTGAAAAGGGAGAGTGGCTGGCACTGCCCCCGCTGCCGCTTGGCCCTGAGACCCTACCGCCCACGGGATAGGCCCCAAGCCACCCAGCTGAACCCCCTACCCTGCCCCTCGTTTCGTTCCCCTTGGCAGTTCGGGTTTCGGGTCAGTCCCACACTCGCGCCCGGCTGTCCCCGCTGCGCTCCTGTCACTAGCCGCCTCAGAGCAGTTGGCACGCGGCTCCTCCCTGGTGGCGTGTGGATATTTGGATTGGGCGGGCCTCTCCCTTCCGAGTCCCTAGTGGATCCCGGCGCTCTGGCACGGACGAGGCCAGCCGACTTTTGCCCCGGTCACCCGGTGGGGGCTGAGCAGGGCCCGACGGTGCGCTGAGAGCGCTAGGGGGTCCCCAACAGCATGACCCGACCCAAGGATGAAGCTCTGGGGAACGGACCACTTGCGAGGACCACTGAGGGAGCACAGTGGGGCGGCCGGCATGGAGGGGCGGGCCCTGCCTTCCCGCAGGCCTGGCGGGAGGGGGTGAGGAACTTGGGATTTAGCCCTGGGACCTGTGGAAGGGTTTGGGGCGGAATCCTGGCAGTCAAGACTGGGTTCTCAAAGATGGTTGGGACAGTGGGCAGGAGGCCTGCAAAAGCCGGAGGCTGGTAGACCTGGTGGCTGAGGCCTAGGCCAGGCAGGACTCACGATGCAGAGGTCACATTAGGTGTCATCCCCTCTTCCCCCTACCCCCTCAGGCCTAAGTCACTCAGGCCCTTGTGTTACAGTGGTACCGGGACCTCCACCCACTACACGCACGCGGCCCCGTGAACACCTGCGCCGTGTGTGCCCCAGACCTGCGACCCGCACCCCCACCGTGTCCTTAGTTCCCTGCACGTGGCTCTAGTGTGAGTGCTGTGTGCTGTTCGCGGCGTCTCAGCACGCACCCCACCGTGTCCCTCTGGGTGCGGGGTCCGCGCGCCCGTACCCTCCCCGCAGTTGCTGGCGTCCCCATTAATCACGCGGCGCTGACGGCGCAGATCTGCGCGCTGGCAGAGTGACGGTGACGGTGACGGCGGGTGACGGAGCGGGCAATCGGCGGGCGCCCATCGGCCCATCTTATCACGCCGGCCCAGCCGCCGCCCGCCGCGCGCCGCCCATTGATCGCGCCGGGCAGGGGCAGGGGGTCAGCACGGGCCGGGCCGGCCTGACAGCAGCATCCATCGCCGCCGAGACGCGCGCTGATGGCGGCCCGGCCGGCAAGGCCCGGCCATTAATCACCGCGCCTGTCGCCGAGTGACAGGGGAGGGGCAGCAGGGGCAGCAGGGGCAGACAGGCAGCCCCTGCAGCCAGCCCACCCCCTTCCCATTCCGGGGCCTTGCAGTGTGGCCCGGCCTGCACCCTGAGCTCCCCAGTCCCCTTGCCCAGGCCTCCCTTATTCCTTATCCTCGTGCTCTCCCGAGAACAAATGGAAGGGGAGTGGCTGCACACTGGAGGAAGCAAGGAAGAGGAACTTCTGTGTGGAGAATGGATGACCACGGAGGGAGGGGGTGAACACTGTTCTACCTCTCAGGGACCTCTTTTCTAGACACCAAATAAGAGCAGGTCTGGCCTTACAAATACCAGCACTGGCTGAGACAAGGAAGTGATCATTAACCCCCCCTCTGGCTGCTTGAGCACAAGCTGAGCCTCACATAGAGTGGGGTTCTAGAGCGCCTGTGAGAAGCAATATGTTCTTTCTGGCAGTTGCCCTGTGCTGCCCTCTCTGCTCTAAAGGGCTTTTTCCAAACATGGGGGAATCCTAAGGGTCCTTCCAAGTGTCAGCTATCTGGAATAGGGAGGGGGAGGGCCTAGCAGGCTGCTTGCTCCAGTTTGACAAACTGTGACCTCTTTTCCAAGTGGGCCAGGGATCAGGAACTCTTCACCGCCTCTTAGTCTCTTGGGTGCCTGATGCAGCCACAGGTCACTTCACCAAGTCCTCACATGGGTCTATGGGGTGTGAATGTCCCACTCACACACCAGGAAACCAAATGTCCAGGGGCTAGGACCAAGGGCCACACAGAGGAGGAAAATGCAATCAATGCCACACCCTGCTGAGCCCCAGAACCCCTGGTCCATTCCTACTGAGCCTCTGCCCACAGCCCTCCAGAGCAGGGCCATCTTGGGGCACTCCAGCTGCTCCGCCCAGCGCTGGCCACAGTTTCTGAGAGCTAGAGGTCGACTGGGATGTGACCCCACTCCCCTTCTTTACTACACAAATGGCTAAGAAAGGTTTGCTAACCACGAAGTCACTCTGGTGTGAGAGCATGATCCATTTAGTCCTAAAACAAACTATCCTACCAATCTGGCAAGTGCAACCCTAAGATGTGTGGCAGTTAAGAAGGTGTCTGCACTGAGAAAATGAGGCAGGGCACAAGGGGGTTTCCCTGCCAGGGCCAGGGACTTGTCTTTCAAGAGCCCTTCCCAGTCTCACAAGTATCTCTGGGCCATTAGCACAGGAAACAGGGGGCTGGGATTTATGTGAAAATTCTTCCCCCTCTCTCTCCTCAGCCACCCAATTGGCTCCCTGGGAGGTACCCAAGAAGCCTGGGCTGAAAGCCTGGAATATTCAACCACTTCCAATGACTAGCCCCACCCTGCCTCACTTTAATATTACAACAATTTTTCACACCAGAGCTGAAATAGTGCAAAAAATGGGGCTGCTGTAATTGTTGTTAGATTGTGTGTCAGTCTGATAAGATGTAACAAATATTTTCTTCCCCACCAGGGTCTGTTTCCCCTCTTAGTAATGGATAGAGAAACTTCTCACAGTCGGCGAGGGATCAGTCGTAAAAACTTCGCCTGAAAGATTAATGTAATAATCACAGGCCTTGCTGGAAAAAATAGGAGGAAAATTAAAATACCCCAACCTTCCTACCTATCCAGAACCATCTCCCTCACTTTGGAGCACAGACCAGTGAGCTGGGCCATCTCTCTGGGCACCACCTCAGCCAGGATATCTGAGGAGCAGGAACCAGGGGTCCGTAGCCTGGGAGGAGCAAGACCACAGTCCCCTCCTCACCTGGCTGCTCTGGATGTTGGTACCTTGCGCAGCTGAAGAAGACTGTCCCGACTGCAGCTGTGAGATCTGCAGTCAGTGCCGCTTCCATCCTGCTCATCAAACACTGTGAAAGGCTTGGGGCCTAAGTGAGAGGCCCAGCTGGGGCAGAGGCCTGGTTCTTGCCCTCTAAGTGGGTCACCTTCCCCACAGAGAACCCAGCTTCCCTCACCTGCCTGGTACAGAGGTTAGATCCTGACAGCTCCTGGCTGCCGCTAAATGCCAGACCATGCAACACACAGAAGGAGGCAGTGTAGCCCTAGGAGTTAGGAGCACAAGTTCAGAGCAGCCTGATTTCAAATCCTGGTTCCATCTCTCACTAGCTGGGCAAGGGAGTTGCCTGAACTGCCCCCTCCTCCTCTGTGGAAGTGGACTTGGACTAGTGCACCTATCTCAGTCTCATAGGGTACTGTCAAGGCAACACGGAACGCAAAGCATGAACACAGTCCCTACTGCAATAGCTCTTGCTACATCTCCCTTCTGTTTGTCTAACATGGCTTGAGTTGGGAGGCCAAAGACAAGCACAGCCTCAGAGGACACTGACAGCTGGCATGGGCCACATGAGCAGTTGACTTCATGAAGGGTCTTACCACCCCCACTGGGCCATGCCAGTGTCTCCTAGGGGCCAGGCCCAGGGAGAAGAGTCACTCTGGCAGCAGGGACAGGCTGGGGCCTCTTAGTCTGGATGGAATCCCCAGTATCATCTCCACCCCCTCCCCACTGTCCCCTCAACATGACTACAGGGGACTGTCCCTAATGGAAGGACAATGCTGCTTGCCCCACAAGAAGCTCATAGTTTGGACCAAAGCACTGGACCAAGATGCCCATCCTGGTCAGTCCGCCTCCCACATCATAACAGCTCAGAGGTCCAGTCTGAACTTGCACGTGGAGCAAGTGTCAGCTGTTCAACTTGCACATGGAACAGCGTCTGGGTGCTCAGCCCCACCTCAGGCAGGGGAGGACAGGCCTGGCAAGGGCAAGAACGCAGCACTCATCCTATTGGGAAGACACATTCCAGTAAGGTGCACTGTCCGGTGCTGCATTTGCCCTTGCTGCTTACTCAGTGGGTGAACCCAGAGATATGGCCAGACAGATGGGGACACATCAGAGGGACACACAAGCCAAATGACAGAGCTCTCACTGGCAAAACCTGACTCAATTTGAGCAACCAAATAAATCTACTAAAGTATACAATGAACTTCCATGAGTCCATTCTGATACAATCTCCCATGCAGGAGAATCCCAAATAATTTCCATAAATATTCAGTTCTCTAAGAGGCACATAGTGACTTCTTTCCCAATAATTCACTATGGAAAGGCAGCAGAGAGTAACTTTACAGTGGGAGCCCCACAAACTTGACCTCAGCCAAATAGTCAAGGTTACCATCATGTTGCTAGTATGTGATGAGAACTGCACATGATATGTGATGAAAACTGGATTTTACCTTCGAGGTCTTCCTCTCCATAATCCACAATCCCAGTCTACTCATGAAAAAAGCATCAGACAAAGCCCAATTGAGGGATGTTCTACAGAATACCTGATCAGTCCTCCTCAGAACTGTCAGGGTCATCAAGAACATGGAAAATCGAAGAAAATGTCACAGCCAAGAGACATCTAAGGAGACATGACAACTACTTGTAATGGGGTATCCTGGATGGAATCCTGGGACAGAAGAAAGGACATTAGTTAAAACTGAGAAAATGTGAATGCAGTACAATAATGCGTCAGTATTGGTCATTCACTGTGACAAACGTGCTATCTGCTGTAACATGTTAACAATAAGGGAAACTGGGTATGAGATACATGGGAACTCCCTATTGTATGTTCGCAACGACTCTGTACATCTAAAACTGTTCTAAAAAGTTTATTTTTAAAAAACTTAAAGAAGACAGAGAGAGAGAGAGAGATCAAAATAATCTGAAGATTTATAGAAAACACGCCAGGTAAGGAAGGGTTCTTTCAAAGCAACCACAGGAAAAGTTATGATAATTTAAAAAGACATGCTTTCCACACTGAACTCACAGCACTGCAGACCACGCCTGAGTGGGGAGAGCAGCCCCAAGCCCAGGGGCGAGCACCCACAGGCCGGACCTGGGCCAGGCACACCTGGAGAGTCTCTTGCTGCTGAAAACCTCAGACATCTCACTTCATGTACTTATCCTGCTGGTCAGCCAGGATTTTGGCAGAGGACTTGGCATCATAGAAAAGCTCACTGATCTCCTCGACGTGCTCTTTCTCAATGCTGTCCTTCCCATTGATTTTAGCAAGCAGGTTGGCCGGCGTCAGCAGCTGCACTGAGTACCTAGAGTGGACAGAGGCCAAGGCTGGAGTGAAACTGGGGCCACCAAAGGAAGCCCCTTCCCCCAAATCAGTAGGCAGCACTGGCACCAGGGGCAGTTCCCAATGCTAGGCTTGTGCTAGCTGTTGTTGTGAACACAGAAAACGGGAAACGAAGTTGTCACTTCTCAGAGAGCCGCAGTCACTAACCCATCAGAGAGGGGCCAGGAGCCACCAACAAGACTTAAGTGCTGTTCCCCAAATCTTTAGTACAGTCTACAAATTCTCTCCAATAGGAAGTAACGCCACTGCTACTGGAAAAGGACTGCAAACTTAGATGTATACAGGTGCCTGTCAGATAGGGATATTTAACATGGCAGGGAAGAGAAAACACAGCCAGCTGAAGTACACGCCCATCGAAAGGCACGAAGACTCCGCCAATTTAAAAAGTACCCCTTTATCCAAATCTCACAGCTTGTATCTCTGCCTTCAACCGCAGGAGCAAGAACTGACTCAAGGGATGTAGGGAAGGGCTGAGGACTGTGAAGCAATGATTTTACAATGAGTTAGGCCACTGTTAAGGGACATGGTCTGCAGGCCCCCAGACATTTTTTATTTGCTTGATAAATATAATGGTTAAATAAATAAAAATGTTAAAGATTTACCAAGCCTCATAATATCAGCAGGAGAACAGGAGCCAGGGCCCGGGCTAATGAGCTGCCACAAGGGCCCTGCTCTCTAGTTCTGTGCACCTTCTCTGTCACAAGAAGGCCCAGGGTCAAAGCACTCTCCACAAGAGGGGAGAATCTGCTGCAGGAAAGAGGGAATTTGGCCTTACTCTAGCCTGTTAAAAACCATCGGCCAGATCTTCTGCATTTGAAACTCAACTGCCCTGGCACCTAACACGCCAGGAAGAGCAGATGGGTACAGTACTGTGCCCTGGGAAGGGACCTGCCTTTATTGCCCAGAACGACCACAGCGAGGGCCCTGGCTGTGCTGAGGAGGCCCCGGCGGGCTCAGGGTACCAGCTCACCTCAGTGTGGTCTTGGTGCCAATCTCCCCCAGGTGGTTCAGTGCCTCCTCACTGATGTTGATTCCCTCCGTCTGGGCACGGATTTTAATGATCTTTTAGAGGAGAAAAAACATAATCAACAGTGACTAACAAGTGCCCCATTTCTAAAGTACTTTAAAGACCAACGTTGCTCAGTATTTCTCACTGTGCAACATAAGAGAAACCGAGACCTGGGCTGGTGGGCAGGGAGCCAACACCTGCCCAGCACTGCCGGCCCGGCCACTTCCAGGCATGTATGGCCCCGAAGCATGCATGAATAGTATCACGGCCAGTGTGCTGTGTTCAACTGACTCAGTGTGGCTGGCGCCTCAGGAAGTGTGCAGCTACCCAGGTGGCTCGCTCTTGCCTCCATGTCCTCCCCTCCCCCTGTCCCCAGGCAGAGAACTGAGGCCTCTTCTAACCTGCCCTGGGCTCCCTCAAGAGCTCTAACCTTCCTCTCCAGCATGGGTACCATCACCCACAAGCACTCAGCCAAGAGACATTTTTTATTTGCTTGATAAATATGATGGTTAAATAAATCAAAAAAGTTACTTTTAAAGATTTACCGGGCCTCATAACATCACCGGGAGATATCTAATCTATCAAGAAGAGGCTGACGCTTGTTGCAGTTTGAAGATCTTGGTAGAGGTGGAGGGGAGGCAAGCTGGCGGCGGGGACGCTGTAACACAGTGGACCAGGATCCTGCAGGCGCACCAGCATTGAGTGATAAGGGGCAGCCGGGATAATGATGTTGTGTGTTGTGGAGCTGAGATAACTGCAGGACTTCGAGCCGCATATAATACAGGAATTTTTCACTTTGGCAGCTTCGTAAACAAGATATCCAGAAGCCCTTGTTGAAATTAAAGCCATAAAAGCACACCCAGGGTGGAGGCCCAGGAGATGCGAAAGACTGAGTCCCAGCTTCTGCCATCCAGGAGGGAGGAGAGCCAGAGGTTTACAGAGGTGGCCATGTCAAGCCTCGCCTGTCAGCTCTCCAGGCTGGGACCCTGCGGGCAGGAGTTCCAGGGGGTGGGGAGCCAGTCTCTGATGGTCCTGGTTGGGGTGGGTGGACAGCATGTAGGCTGCCCATAGATCAGAAAGGCCCTGGAAAGCCCCAGCAGGCCCAAGAGGCTGCAATGAGCCAAGTGAGGGTGAGATGCTTGGCCAGCAAATACCCTGGGGAGGCAACCCCCCACCCCCAGCCACCACTGCTGCAAGGTGCTGTCTGCAGTCTTCCCTTTTGTCAAGACAGGCTTAGAATGCAGATCTTTGTATGAAATGTCCTAGAAGGGGTTTCACCATGTTGGCCAGGCTGGTCTCGAACTCTTGATGTCAGGTGGCCTGCCCACCTTGGCCTCCCAAAGTGCTGGGATTACAGGCATGAGCCCCCTCGCCTGACCCGATCCGTATTTTTAAAATATTTTCTTCTAGTCTGTGGTTTGTCTTTTCTTTTCTTTAACAGTGTCTTTCAAGGAGCAGAAGCTTTTAATTTTGGTGACGTTCAATTTATCTTTATGGATAGTTCTTTTGATGTCATTTCATTGTATGTGTTTTTCAGCTTTTCTCTGGGTTTGAAATCTTTTGTAATAAAAAGTTGACAGAGGCTGGGCGCGGTGGCTCACGCCTGTAATCCTAGCACTTTGGGAGGCCGAGGTGGGTGGATCACCTGAGGTCAGGAGTTCAAGACCAGCCTGGCCATCATGGTGAAACCCCATCTTTAAAAAAATTAAAAAATTAAAAAAATAAAAAGTTGAGAGAAAAAAAAGGTAGAAATAGCTATTTTGTGTTTTATAAAGCAAACAATTACTAAAAGGCAAACAATAACATAACATCCTCTGAGTTCTCAGATGTCAGCAACTTGTTCAAACATTTCACAAACACGGCATAGGCCATAAGAAACTTATCAGCTGGGCTCATGGGTAAGCTGCCAGGGTGTGCACTCCATTCAAACAATCTTAGCTTGTGCAGGAGGGGGGCTCCACTATCTGAGATCCAAAGCTAAATGCAGCTGGGCAGAGAGGGACCCTTCGAAGTTACTGGCTGGTACAAGGATGACCAAGTAAAGGAGCTAGGAGGGACTCCCTGCTCCATCAACAGAACTCCCCTCTGGGCTTCAAGACAAACAGGGCTTCTCACTCACAGCTGGGACTGAGGAAACTGCCAGGTCCCCGCCAAGAAAAATGTCCCCACAGGACCTTCTGAAACTCCAGGGAGATGCAAATATTGCATCCTGGAGCCTGGTCACAGGAGACAGCTTCAGCCTAAGCGTCTCCCGTTCAGTGAGCTGCAGTGACTCTGTGGCTCAGCTTCCGGAATGTCAGGGACACTGCTCTCTCTCTGACTAGAGCAGGTCAGAGCAATTGTGAGAGCGTCTGTCTCAGGCTGCTTGAAAACGGACAGTTCATAAATGAGATCTTTAATCGTTTAATAACCTATAGGGATAGTTTATGAGGGTGTCGGCTGGGATTGCAGAGTACACAAGTTACATCGAGTTTGTTTAAAAACCTAGTCCAGGCTCCAGTAAATATGCTGAGGTTATTGCCTGGGCCAGTGGGAAAGAGCCACCAGTCCTGAGAGAAAGCCCGAGGAGAGGCCCTCCTGACTGAGCCAAGACAGCCCCAGCCCAGAGCTGGCCTGGCAAATCACTGCTCTAGAAGCACAGTGCAGAACATTCCAGACTGCTTGGGCCAGAAGCTCTGAGTTCGCATGGCGGCAGCAAGGGTGAACTAGCTGAGCGGCAGTCCTGGCTCTGCTGCTTACTCTCCACATGGCCACAGGACCCTTGTTCCTGGAGCCTCCAACACTGGCTATTTCGAAGTTGTTGTATGTTGTGCGTAGAGGACCCTAGAGGGTACCTAAGAAGCACACAAAGCTATAAATACAGTAATAACAACAGCAACGGAAAGAATGGAAGGGCCCGTTACTGTCAATACCTCACAAATCCTAATGACAATCTTGCAAAGGAGGGAGCAGATCTTCTGTTTAACAGAGATGGTGGAGGCTCAGCAAGATGTCCCAAATTGCTCAAGTCAATCAGCAGGCAAATGCAGGCCTCGAAATACTCCTGATGTCTCTGGCCCTGACCACATCTGTGCTGGGCTGCCTTTTTTAGCAGGACACATGGGGTTTTGGACCCAACAGTAAGGTGCTATGGCCTACAGTAAGAATGGGCCACGTTTCCAAGAATTGGCAGAAGCCCTCAAGGACTCTGTTGCAAAGCCACAGACCTGCCCGGGGGAGGCCTCCAAAGACAGGCCTCCAAGAAACCTGTCATTCGTCATGCTGTTTACAGCAGATAGGCTTTGCTAGGACACAAGCACTGGCCTCTTCCAGGTCACGGTTGCTGCGTTCTATACCCTGCTGGAGCTGGCTCGCTGTTAGTTCAGGTGGAACAATAAGCCTGGCCTTGTTCTCTGAGTAGAAAAGGCTACGGGCACAGTCTGGCCTGGACACCAAAAGCCTATCACTAAATCATTATTTTATTGCCTCCTTTTTATAGAGCTGGTAGCCTCCCTAATGGCTATCATCAAGTTGATTTTTTCACTATCCTTTTCCTAAAGCTGATCAAAGGGGAAATAGCAGAAGAGACAACAGCCAAGACAGGGAGCTAAGCTTCTGTTGACAGTTGGGGCAGCGTCTAGTTAGTCCAAACTATGTTTCAGATGGGGAGATTGAGACTCTGGAGTAATGTGACTTGCTCAAGCCCAGCAGCTAAGTGGTGAGATGGTGCACAGCAGCCAGAACCAAGCCATGGATACCTTTCTGCACAGCCATCAGTGAACACTGGGAGCAAATGAGAGGAGAAGAAAGCGGGAAGAAAGAAGGGAGGCTCACCTGTTTCATTTCCTGCGGAGTATACAGCATGGTCCGGATTATCATCACTCGGTCCAGAAGGTCAAGAGGGATGCCATGAGGGGATGTGATGTCCTCAGTGCCTCTGCAAGGGGTAAAATTAATCCCATCACATAAACCTCTGTTAGACAAGAAACAACACTGGAAATACAGCTACAGCACTCACACCAAAAGCAGCTGGCTAGGCAGCCTGAGAATCAGAGCCAGGACCACAGTAAATATGCTAATGCTAACCTCCAGCCACATAAAAAAACTTCACGCTGGGCATGGTGGCTCACACCTGTAATCTCAGCACTTTGGGAGGTGAAGGTGGGTAGTTTACCTGAAGTGAGGAGTTTAAGAACAGCTTGCCAACATGTTGAAACCCTGTCTCTACTAAAACTACACATATTAGCTGGGCATGGTGGTGCATACCTATAATCCCAGCTACTCGGGAGGCTTAGGCATGAGAATCACTTGAACCCGCAAAGCAGAGGTTGCAGTGAGCCAAGATTGCACCTCTGCACTCCAGCTTGGGTGACAGAGTGAGACTCTGTCTCACAAAGGAAAAAAAAAAACAACTTCATTATCTTGGTAATCATCAATATCATAGGAAAACTGGAAAAGAGGAAAAAATGCCAACTAAAATCACACTAAAAAATAATCATCTGGATATTTGCCAAACTTTCATACACACTGTTTTACAAATTATACTAAGTATGCACATATTTTTTTTGCTTTCATCCATGTTGCTGCAGTCTTTTTGTTGTGTTTTGTTTTTGAGACCGAGTCTTGTTCTGTGGCGCAGGCTGGAGTACAGTGGCATGATTCTAGCTCACTGCAGCCCCAGACTCCGGGCTAAAGTGCTCCTCCCACCTCAGCCTCCTGAGTAGCTTGGAGTACAGGTGTGAGCTACTACACCTGGCTTGCCAGTCTTAATAATTATGTTTAGTATTTACTTAATAATCCATTAAATATTTTCCTTAACCCAAATTGTTGAGATTTAGGTAGTTTCCAATTGTTGCTATTATTTTTATTGATATTTTGATAAATAATTTTACACATACAGCCATAAGCATTTCTTTAGCAACTGTTGTAGTGCCTGACAGAACCCTGAATAGCTACTTGAATGAGTAACTATCCTGATACAGCTGCACGAGTTATCTAACCTCACAGGATCATAGCTAGTACTGAGTATCTCTCATTCTGAAATATTTTGCTATTTCAAGTTTAGAAAAGAGGGAAAGGTAACACCTTATTTAAGTTTGCATTTCTTTGATTATTAATGAGGCATTTGAATGTATTCCTTTATATATATTAATTTATTTCTTTTTGAGAAGGGTCCAATCCCATCTTTTGCCTGTTTTTCTCTTGAACCCTTAACCAAGCCATAGGAGAGGAACCTTGCCAACCCACAAGACCCTGAGGTGCCCTGGGCAGCCACTGGTGGCACACAGGGCCAGTCTTCAGCTACAGTGTTTGGAGGCCCCATGTACTGTGGGCTTCTTGGCGTCTGAGGGTCATAACAGCAAAGACTACATTTCTGGTATTCTTCAACTTGTACAGGATTGTATAGCCTATGATTATAAGTAATCAGTATAACTATAACGAAGAACTAGTCATGTCAATTGGATTTGTTAGTATCTGATTATTTGGTTTCAAAAACAAGTAAACATGCTAAAAATTTAACTTTAGTAAAAATAAAATCTACCTGTTTAAATTCTATCCAGTTAGTTGAGATATAAAAATGCATATTTATGACTGCAAAAATAAAATGCAAACAAAATACATGCTAGCACAGGATGAACCCTGAAAACATGCAAAGTGAAATAAGCCAGAGACAAAAGAACAAATATTTTATGGTTTCCTTATAGGATATATCTATAATAGGCAAATTTATAGAGACAGAAATTAGCTGGCTTGGTGGCATGTGCCTATAACCCCAGCTACTCCAGAAGCAGCGGCACAAGAATCACTTGAGCCTGGGAGGCAGAGGTTGCAGTGAGCCAACACTGTGCCACTGCACTCCAGCCTGGATGACAGAGTGAAACCCTGTCTCAAAAGAAAAAAAAAAAGACAGATATAGATGAGATGTTACCATGATCTGAGGGGAGGGAGGGTTGGAATTTCATGCTTGATGGTTACAGAGTTTCTGATTTTGAGGTGATGAAAAAGTTTTGAAAATAGCAATGATGGTTTTGGAAATAGAAGTGATGGTCGTACCACACTGTGAATGTCACTAATGCCAATAAACTGTACACTTAAAGATGGTTAAAATGGCAAATTTTATGTTATACACATTTTACCACAATAAAAACAATTCAAAAGGAGAATAAAATGCTACATTAATGACTTGTTAAATCTAATGTAAAAAAATTAAAATCTTCAAAGTAAATATGGAAACAGACTAACAGCAAATACAAATATTCAGTTAACTTTACAGAAAACTTTTCTTTTTCCAGCAACAAATGTCCTCTTAAAATTAGGAATAATTATAAAGATGAAATTCTATCATGATTCAAATGCCTGCAACCTTCACATTAAACAAAATAACCTTTTAAAACAATATTTAATTTTTAGTTTTCTAATTCTATTTAGGCCACAAGTATTTTTTAAATCTTATTTGAGAATTCTTTTGGGAATTCTGAGGAAATTGTAAGATCTCAATTGTGCCACATTAAAATATCCCAAGGACAAAAATACCCAAAATTCTATACCACCCATGATAAATCACAATAAACATAAAAAGCTTAAAGACGAAAAGGTTAGAGAAAAATGAAGTACTCCATAATCAAATTTCACAAGAACAGAATTTATAGAAATGCATTAAGAACATTATAGTTTCTGAAGTCTATTAAAAGGCTGCCAAGTGGTAAAAAGGACTTTGAGGAGAAAAACAAAAAAGAAAAGGCTGCTGAGGACTCCTAAGCATTTTTCAGGAATTAAAGACCAAACACCCTAGAGGAAAATCTAGGCAAAACCATTCAGGACACAAGCGCAGGCAAGGACTTCGTAACCAAAACACCAAAAGCATTGGCAACAAAAGCCACAATAGACAAATGGGACCTAATCAAACTCCACAGCTTCTGCACAGCAATAGAAACAGTCATTAGAGTGAATTGGCAACCAACAGAATGGGAAAAAAATTTTGCAGTCTATCCATCTGACAAAGGGCTGATATCCAGAATCTACAAAGAACTAAAACAGATATACAAGAAAAAAACAAGCCCATTCAAAAGTGGGCAAAGGATATGAACAGACACTTTACAAAAGAAGACGTACATGAGGCCACCAAACATATGAAAAAATGCTCATCATCACTGGTCATTAGAGAAATGCAAATCAAAACTACATTGAGATACCATCTCATGCCAGTGAGAATGGCCATCATTAAAAAATCTGGAGGCAACAGATGCTGGAGAGGATGTGGAGAAATAAGAACACTTTTACACTGTTGGTGAAAGTGTAAATTAGTTCAACCATTGTGGAAGACAGTGTGGCGATTCCTCAAGGACCTAGAAATAGAAATTTCATTTGACCCAGCAATCTCATTACTGGGTATATATCCAAAGGATTATAAATCGTTCTACTATAAGGACACATGCACACGAATGTTCATTGCAGCACAGTTTACAATAGCAAAAACCTGGAACCAACCAAAATGCCCATGGATGATAGACTGGACAGGGAAAATGTGGCACATATACACCATGGAATATTATGCAGCCATCAAAAACGATGAGTTCATGTCCTTTGCAGGGACATGGATGAACCTGGAAACCAACAGTCTCAGCAAACTGAGACAAGAACAGAAAATCAAACACCCCATGTTCTCACTCATAGGCGGGTATTGAACCATGAGAACACATGGACACAGGGAGGGGAGCATCACACACTGGGGTCTGTTGGGGGGGGAAAAGGGGGAGGGACAGTGGGGGGGTGGGGAGTTGGGGAGAGATAGCATGGGGAGAAATGCCAGATATAGGTGATGGGGAAGAAGGCAGCAAATCACACTGCCATGTGTGTACCTATGCAACAATTTTGCATGTTCTTCACATGTACCCCAAAACCTAAAAGGCAATTTTTTTAAAAAAGGCAAAAAAAAAAATTTTTTTTTTCTTAAATCCAAACAAAAATAAATAAATAAATAAAATGGAAGAATGGACAATTAAAAAAAAAAAAGACCAAACACTTTTTTAGATTTGTCCAAGCTATGAATCTGAAGTAGAAAGTTTCTTCTAGAAAACGTATTCATGGGAGATGGTTCTGGTCAGTGATGCTGCTGAGTGGGCTGGCTGAGTGGAGCCCCCATGTGCTAGCAGTGGTGCTGGGCTGTGTGTGCTGATCTCAGCAGTAGCTGGGGGGGCCAGGGAGTAGGGAGGATCACGGTTTAACAAGACAGCCATCATGGTAATGTTATAATATAAAACTGCTAATAAGCTGCATAATAATTACATTTTATGTAAATCTGCAGATTTATTCTTGTATTCTAGAAGTTCATTTCTGGTTTTGGCCTCAGTCTACTACTAATTTTAACATTTCACCATTCAGCAATTGTCCAAACCCGGCCATTAGTGAGTTTCCTCCAGATAGACAGTTTGGAGTTGTGAAGCCACAGGCCCAACTCTCCTTGGAATCCAATATGGTATATCGATAGGAACAAGACAAATGTACTTCTAGAAATGAACTCTGTAGATACACCGCCACATGTGCAACATGGCTGACTCGTTTGTGACTACTTTCCTCTTACTGTAACTCAGGGTTTCTCCACTGTGACCCTATTGGCGTTTTGGACCAAATTAACTCCTTTTGAAAGGCTGTCCTATATGCTGCAGGATGTTCAGTAGCGTCCTTGGCCTCTACCCACTAGATGCCAGCAGCACTTCTGAGTCACGTTAAATAAAAATGTCTCCAGACATCGCTACATGTCCCCCAGGGGGAACAAATTTGTCCCTGGTTGAGAATCACCACATAAATGCTTCTTTATGTAATCCTGTAACTACAGTGACACAGATAACACAAAGCTTTTCTGCTGACAGAAAGCGCAGTAAAAACACCTCTCTAGGTAATGTGATGGGTAACTCACCTAACAACCACTTAACCTTGGCTCAGTGGGCACATGGTAATAGTGCTAAAGGACAGCCATTTGACTTTCTGAAGCTGATTTTCTGAGGCTGCCAAGGCAATTCAATAAAAAAGAACAGTCTTTTCAACAAATGGTTCTGGGACAACTGGATATTCACATGCAAAATAATGAAGTTGGACCAATCCCTTCCTTATGCCATACATGAAAATTAACTCCAAATGGATCATAATCCTACACATAAAAGCTGAAACTAAAACTCTTATGAGAAAACACAGGCATAAACCTTTGTGATTTTAGATTAGGCAATGGGTTCTTAGATACGAAACCAGAAACACAAACAACAAAAGAAAAAAACATAAATTGGACTTCATCAAAATTTAAAACTTTTGTGTCTCAAAAGACACTGTCAAGAAACTAAAACGACAATCCAAATAGGATATTTATAAATCACATATAAATGATAAAGATATAGTATCCAGAATATATAGAGAATTCTTACAATTCGACAACAGAAAGATAAAGAACCTGAATAAAAAATGGCGGTGGCTCACGGCTGTAATCCCAGCACTTTGGGAGGCCAAGGCGTGCAGATCACAAAGTCAAAAGATCGAGACATTCCTGGCCAACATGGTGAAACCCCATCTCCACTAAAAATACAAAAATTAACTGGGCACGGTAGCGCATGCCTGTAGGCCCAGCTACTCAGGACACCAAGGCAGGAGAATTGCTTGAACCCAGGAGGCGGAGGTTGCAGTGAGCTGAGATCATGCCACTGTACTCCAGCCTGGCAACAGAGACTACATTTCAAAAGAAAAAATGGGCAAAGGACGTGAATAAACATTTCTCCATAGACAATATACAAATGGCCAATAAGCACATGAAAAGATGCTCAAGATCCTTAGTCCTTAAGGAAATGCAAATCAAAACCATAATGAGATATTACTTCACTACCCACTCGGACATCTACAATCAAAAAGACAGAGAAGTGCTGGCAAGAAAGTGGAGAAATTGGAACCTTCATACATTGCTGGTGGGAATGTCAAATGATGCAGCTGGCTTTGGAAACAGCTGGCAGTTCCTTGAAAGGTTAAACAGTTACCACCGGACCCAGCAATTCCACTCCTAGGTACATAATCATAAGAAACAAAACCTGTTCTACATAAAAATTGTGTACATAGGCCAGGTGTGGTGGCTCACACCTGTAATCCTAGCAGTTTGGGAGGCTGAGTCAGGAGGATCCTTGGAACCTAGGAGTTCAAGGCCAGCCTAGGCAACAAAGCGAGACCCCATCTCTACTTAAAAAAAAAAAAAACTTGTACACAAATGTTCAGAGCAGCATTATTCATAATAACCAAACAACCCAACAACCCAATGTCTATCAACTAATGAATGGTTAAATAAGATACACTATTAAATATTCCATATAATAGAATACTATTCAGCCAGAAAAAGAAATAAGTACTATGCATGCTACAACATAGATGAACCTTGAAAACATCATGCTAAGCGAAAGAAGCCAGTCACAAAAGACCAGATTATATGGTGCTATTTATACAAAATGTCCACGTTGACATTATTATCACCACTACAACAAATTTCCTACTAGAACATAGTGATAGAATTCTCTTCCAGAGCACACAACTGAATTTG
The DNA here is from genome assembly GCA_036589455.1 of Ateles fusciceps. Classification (NCBI taxonomy): domain Eukaryota; kingdom Metazoa; phylum Chordata; class Mammalia; order Primates; family Atelidae; genus Ateles; species Ateles fusciceps. Next base: position 6,696,246 of record JAZHEH010001341.1, on the reverse strand, counting down.
GGTTACCTAAACCAATACCTGCCTAAAGATCCACGCTCTGAGCCTCTTCCTTCCACTTGGGTAACTGCAGTCCGGCAAGGAGTCTCCACAACCTCTAGCAGCCCTTGATCAAATCAGCCCAGATGGGGCTGGGGCCAAATCTCCTAAGTTTCAGGCTAAGCAGAGCTTTGTCTCCACTGAGCAGATTCTGAGATCAAGGCCACCTTCCTGTGCACCTTAGTCCTGGGTGGGATGGGACTGAGAGATCTTGCTTCTGGGGACGAGAGATGCCAGGCTCTGTGGGCATCTGCTGGGCTGGGTTCCCTACTGTGGAGGGAAGGGAGCCTATTAGCAGAGCTCCCCCAGCAGGGGGCACCGTCTGTCCAAGGTTGAGCCCTTTCACCAGCTGCACTATCAGGATGAAGACTGGTGTGGCCAAGCCCAGCCAGCCACAGGCATGTCAGGCGTACCAGGCACAAGGCCCACATGCATCTGTCTCCAGATGTTGCCCAGGTAGCCATGCTGGATCTGGCACACACTTTCTTTCCAAGACTTATTAGGAGGCACTTGTGACAGTGGTCTTTCCAGAGAGCATCACGAGGATTCAGAGTAGCTACAAGATGCTGCCACATGGACTTGAATCACGCATTCGAATCCTAATTGCAAGTGAAAGAATCCACCTGAGCGGGAGGGCCTGCTGCTACACTGCAGTACTCACAGCACTACTGAATCCCCACTGTGGGGCCTATCTAGAGCCAGCCACACCAGGGTTTACATGGTTTATTTTTTTAAATTATTTTTAGAGATGGGGTCTCAAAATGTTGCCCAGGCTAGAGTGTGACAGCTATTCACAGGTGCGATCATTGCACACTACAGCCTTCAACTCCTAGACTCAAGCAATCTTCCCACCTTAGTCTCCCAAAGTGTACAATGCAGACGCATATCACTGTATTATTAAGACTGTGCCCAGCTTGGACAGTCTTAATAATAAAGCTTCTCTATTAAGAACAAACTAAAATCTTAGATAGGGCCCACCATCATTCACAGGTGAGTTAGGCAAATCAGCAGTTTTGATTTCAAACTCAGTTTGGCTCCAGCTCTGCCCTGAGATACTCATGGGCCACAGGGGTGTCTTTCCAACTCCCACTGCCTCCACTGCCCTGAGCATGCAGCCTCAGGGACTTTGTCCCCACACTCTCTATTGCAGGCTTGAAAGAGGCCCCTTATCACCCACCTTTGTGCCCCCAGCACTGCAGAGACCAGGCACTAATGTTTAAACAGAATCATAGAAAACCAAAAGAGCAACAAAACTACCAGGTACTGGGAATACTGACACTGGGCTTGAGAGATGGAAAGATGGGGTGTTATCTAGGACTACGAGCCTGGAGAGTGCTTAGAAGAAAAGCAACCCCAGGAAAGTTCCTGGTCCAGCTTCGGGCCAATCTTGGCAGGATGAGTACCACATGAACATCTGCTTTCCAGGGGTCAACATCTGCCCTTCCCAAAGGCAGGCCAAAGGGATGGGAAGGAGTAGAGCTGGGAGATGGAAAGACAGCATTGTGAAATGCTGGTTTTATTATCTGAAGGAGCTAGGTTCTTATCCTGTCTATGATGAGAAACAAGTTATGATTCTATTCAGTTTCTTTATTTGAAAAATGACGTCAACAATGCCTACCTCTCAGAGCTCAGAGGAAGACTGAAGACGTTCACGTGTATAATGTCATCAAAGGCTAGCCCTGTCTGATCTTACCTTTGTACACTCCAGCTGAATGACCAAATTGTAGTATTAGACCCCAAAGACCACGTGGGGAGACCCTCATCATGAGTGACAGAGCAGCTGCTGCCTTTGGTGACTAGAAATGAGGCTGGAGCCAAGCCACTTGGCACATTTTTCCCTCAAATCCAACATGACCTCCCCTCATCCCTGTCCTGACTCATGGGGTTTAGAGATCCTGAGGAACAAATGAGCCCAGATGGAAGGTAAAAAAGCCTTGTGGCTGCCAGGTAGCCATCCTACCTGATGACACAGTTGCCTCGGTTGGATGCAAAGATGACGATGGGGGCAATAGAAGACTCCAGGGCGCGGTGCAGGTAGGTGAAGCACTCAATGTCCAGCATGTGGACCTCATCAACAAACAGCACACCCGGGACCAGCTCAGCAATGCCCTGGTCGATGTACTTGTTCACCACCTTATTAATCTCCCCTCGAAGTTTGTCTAGGAGATGCAAGGATGGGCAGGCAAGGTCAGTACCAGGCTAGGGTAGACTATCACCTTCTCTCTTCTCCCCAACCTAAATTCAATCCAAACCCACGCTGGGAGCCTAGTTTTCCTACTAGCTATTTGACCCCAGACAGGGTGTGTCCCCCACTCCAGGCTTCAGTGTCATCATCTGAACACAGTGATAATCACACCTAAAGGTCACAGAATTGGCAGCCTCTCCCAAAAGATGTGTTTGGTTAAATGTGAAAAGGTTGCATGGGTATTCTGCATGGGAATCCCTTCATGGCACAGACTCACTGCCTACCATGCCTTATCACCTCCCACACACCCAATCTAGCTCTGTCTGATCTGGGAGACACTGGAGTTAGGAGCCCTGGGTGAAATGAGTTTTCACATGCAAATTTTCCTGTTCTATACTCAGTAAATGATCCTTTCTTTTGGTCCCACTTAACAATGCTTAGGTTAATTAATTTTCAATCAAGTGCCTGGACTAAGGAAGTGGGTGCTTTAGAATCCTGAGCAGAAACCTTGGAGGAATGAAAGGCTCTGAAGAAAGGCCCAATCTCAGAGCTCCTAGAGGGATGAGTCTCTCAAAACTTACACAACCCAGCTAAGGTCTCAGTGCTCATTTTCCAAACCAGTTCCTGTGTTATCATCAGGAAGGAGCAGCTCACAAACAGAGAACTGGAAGATCTGATGCAGCGTCTTCCACCAAAGGCACGAGGCAGGAATTGTCCAAAGGGGATGCACACCGAAAACCATGTTAAAACAAAGAAACTGGCCAGGCGCAGTGGCTCACGCCTGTAATCCAACCACTTTGGAGGCCAAGGCGGGCGGATCACCTGAGGTTGGGAGTTCAAGATCAGCCTGACCAACATGGTGAAACCCCGTCTTAAAAAAAAAAAAAAAAAAAAAACAAAGAAACTGCTCCTGACAAACTCAAACAGAAAGGTCTCAGATTGCTGCCCTGGCTAAAACTTAAACGATAATATTTGCTTTAATATTTAACTACCAACTTAAGGTGACAAAACTGTAGGTAGAATTAGAAAAAAACAACAACAGGAAAGCTAGGAAGAGCAGCAGGGTAAAATAAAGGTTCACATGGGAGCAGCAGCAACGTCCCTCCTGGAGCTCTGGGAAGTGCCCGCAAACTGGGCAGGGGTAGTGTGTGGAGCTGATCTGTGGAGCTGCCCTGCACTCTACTGGGGAGGAGGGTGACAGCACCAAGGCTCCAGAGCCTGTGCTCCAGCAGAGCTAAGCAACACAAATCCACATTTCTAGGGCCTCATAGGGGCCAGAAACTGTGACTGCAGACAGGCAGAGAGCACACAGGTGCTGTATGGCTGCCTAAATGCCACCAGAGACAGGCTAGAGTCAAGTTCTGAACTATGAGGAAGAAGGAACTGTTCTGAGGCATTTCCTTAGGGTGGATGTGCTCACAGAGCCGCAGAGCAACTCAAAACACAGGGCCCTGCACCCTGCCCCTTGCTCACAGGCCATGCTGGTTGTCCTACCTGTGATTTCTGTCTTCTTTGGCTTCATTAACTGGCCCATCATGGACAGGATATCTGTCCCCCCTGCATAAGAGAAGACTTTAGAGTCAGAGTCAGTGCTGCTTTCTAAGGCGGCTACAGAAGCCTCACCCCCCTGCATCCCACTCATCAATTCAACATGGGGTCCTGAGGTATGGAGACCCCTCCTCAAAGCCTGAGGAGCTTCTAAACACAGAGGAATTTTTAGAGGTTCCCCAGGACCTGTAAGAATCAAACAAAATCCTTTCATGGGAAGTATAAGCTCTGTGGTGCCTGCCCAGCCTCCTTCTCCCAGCCCTATCTTTTCCAATCCCTTGTTCCTTGATTAACATACAAGACCATAAGCCCTGCCCTGGATACTCCAAAGCTCTTTTACGACTCAATCCTTTTGCAAAATCTACTCCATCTTCCAGGAATACCATTCTCCTTCCTAGGAAGTTCCCAGTCATTAAAGTTCAAGTCAAATGCCCTCTGGGGGAGCATCTGACCCTAACCGGACTCATGACTTCCTCCCAATGTTCCCATGCCTTTGGGGACACACGGACTATAAGAGTAAGTATAAACATACCAAGATTATATTGCTGTGCCTCCTTTCACTAGATTTGGCCACAGGCTCGCATCAGGCCTAGCCCTTACTTAACCTGGAGCTGTTGAGTCTATGGGCCCGTCCCTGTGGAATGGCTGACTCTATAGCAGGTTCACCACTCACCTGCATCCTCCTGCGGGTTCCTAACAGTGCAGTCAGCAAGAGGAAGAGGTCAGTGTTTGGTCATTTGTTCAGCATTTAGTGATCACCTGTTGGTTACCAGGCCCTGGGACACAGAGGTGCTCACTAAATGCTGAATAGCTAAAGGCAGCAAATGTTTCCTGTCTGGTTCTCAAAACAGCCTTGCCAGGTAGGAGGAAACTCATTATCAGAACCCTAAATCACAGAAAACTCAGAGACCCAAAGTGACAAATCAACCAAGCAGTCAGTGATGGAGCAACATATTTCCTGACTTCTGACTCCCAGCCCAGCACTCTTCTCGGTCAAGGGCTCCCAGAAGGTCAGTTTGGGGATGGCCATTTCACCAACCAAGGGGACCTGTTGGTCCAAGATGAGTCTTCAATAATCTCTTGACCAGAGCTCCAAGGAACAAATTTCACAGATCAAATTTCAAGTCAGAAAACAAACTATTCCCCAATACTGAAGAGATGTGTCTTTTAGGATGAAGATGAAACCAAACTGGAAGACTATCAGCAGGAAATAGTTGGTGTCTTGTTTCTTTTAATCACACATTTCCTAGAAGTGTGATAAAGTGATAACATCCTTTCCTACATTTTATTAGTCAAGGTATAAGTATCCATCTGTATGAGAAGCAGACAACAGTACCAGCTCAAAGCTTAAAAAAACTGTGGCTTTTGCTAAGCAGGGGGAAAGAAGAAGCTTTGTCAGGCTTTCTGAAATCCTGTAAAGGGCTCATAGAACTCTCCTGCCCTCCTGCCATTAACACCCAGAGAGATCCCAGGTGTGAGCCCACTGCTGGAGCAAAGCCACAGAGAAAGCTGGCTAGCTCAGGGCCAGAGGCTTGGCTGGGATAAGAAACAATACACATGAAATCATCTGTGACTAGAGCATTTGAAAGGGAACAAAGGAGTCCCTCGTAGCTCATGTCGATGTTAATTGCTGAACATTACAGATAGAAAAGGACCGTCTGCCTCAAGATAGGCAGCAAGACTCTGACAATTGATTCCCAGACCTCTATGCACATATAAAAGGGCTAGTGTGCCAGGTCACCCAGGCATCGAAGCAGTACCTGGGGCCGTGCATTAGCCACATCCAAGTCATGCAAGGTCACATCTTGTATGATTTCTTTCTTTTTGTGCACATCCCCTTTTGGCAAGGGGACATACTCTTCAGCTTCAAGGTCAAATTCTGTTGCATAGGTATCACACCTGCCCTGCCTCTGCAAAAGAGAGAAACATGAGTGCCTGGTAAGTTTTCACTGCCAAGTCCCCAAATGGCACAGGGCTAAGTAAGATAAAGGTCTCAGTTCCCACTGCGGGCCTGACAGCTTACTTGACAAACTCCAAATATGCCCTACTCCCCCAGCTGCCAAGAGAAGGGGAGCTATCTGCTCATCGCTGGGCTCCAAAAACTGGGTTGAAAAACACCTGATACTTTCTCCCAAAATCCTTTTTCCCCTTCTTTCTTTTAACTGTATGCAATCCTGATAAAGGGCAAATCCAGTAGATTAACTGCAGGCGGAGGAGCTGCTCAGACTCTTTTGTAGGTGGGTGATTTATTGCATGATATGAAGTATTATGCCCATCCATTAAACAGTGAGGAACACTGTACAGGACCCTGAAAATCAGATAGAAAAGAATGCCAACGAATGCAGCGTTCCTTCCCACACGCATATATCTTGGGAAGAAAATACCAAAGAGATAAAAGCAAGATTAAATACACTGCACATTTCAATTTGAAAATGACTAAAGCTGTTTTGGTTTCTCATCCTGTCCTCCCCCTCTAAACAGGTTTTAGTATTTTTTCTAAGAGACTGTCTGTTTTAATCGTGAGAAGGTTAAAGAATGAAGATAAAGGGAAGGCAAACTTTATTATACATAAAGGGTCACTAGTTGACCTTCCATCAACCTCACACCAGACACCAGCCCCTCGCCACACACCCCACACCCTCTGAAGAAAGCAACTCTCTTGTCGCCTAGGTCTTCTCATGGCAAACAATCAGGGACAACGTTGTGTCCCAAGGCAGGCATTACCTTCACGGCCCCACTGTTGGCTTCAATGTAAATCACATCTCCAGCCTCTACTCGCTCTTTCTGCAAACTTTCAAAAATGCTGGGATCCAGCTAAAAAAACAAACAAAAAAAAGAGTAAATCAGAGAAGTGTAATACATATTCCATTTCCTTCTGACACCCTGTAAGGTACCTTTCCGTAAGGGATCTGAGGCAGTTAGCAGGTGTGTGCAGAATGTTTTGCATGTGCATGTATACTGGGACCTGCAGGAGTGTGAATGCGTGAGTACCACATGAGAGACTGGCTGGGGGACTAACCACACCAGGGAGAGAGGAGGGGGACCAGCATGCCTGTGTCCCTATGTGACAGGCATGAGAGGGACACATGGGACACCTACTCTCCTCTTTCCCTTGACTCCAGAAGCTGTAAGATAAAGGTCTCAGTTCCCACTGCGGGCCTGACAGCTTACTTGACAAACTCCAAATATGCCCCACTCCCCCTGCTGCCAAGAGAAGGCAGCAGGGTTTTTATAAGGATGATCCTGGTTGCCCTGAGATGGGCCCGGCCCACACCGTCCATAGGACCACAGGCCCTATCACTCCTTTTGAGATCATCATCCCTGCTTCACTCCTTCATTCGCCTCACCTCAGGGGGGTGTTGGGGTGGGGGTGGAACTTTCCACAACTAAAGCACCTGCCAGCACCTGCTTACCAATCTCAAGGCTGGCATCTTGCAGGGCCTATGATTTTGGATAAGGTTCTCAGAGCCTAAGTTTGCTCATCTATACAACAGCACCCAGGTGCAATCACAGATGTATACAGTAATTCAACGAAAAGCACAAACCAGAATCTTTCCCAAGCCTTTTGATTCACATCTCAGAGTTTGTGCTATTGGGCCTGCCTGCTTATAGCTCCAGGAAAGGAAACAAGCAGATTTGGGGGAGCTGTTACTTTTCTCTAGATTCTGGTGACCCTCAGTGATTAATATTCTAGGATAGCTGCCTTTGTAAGGATTCTGTAGTTAAACACAAGTTTCTCGAGGTCTTCATGGTTGATCTCCTGCAGCTCATGGAGAGCTATATTACACAACATAGCTATGGTGAAAAAAAACTTGGGCTTTTCCCCCAAACAAAATTAAAAAGTAAAAACCCAGGGCTTGGTGAAAGAAGCCAGAAACAAACAAACAAAAAAACCACACACTATATGTCCCATTTATATGAAAAGAAGGCAACAGAAAGTAGACCAGTAGTTGCTGAGGGCTATAGTGGGAATGGGGGATGACTGTAAATGAGCAGGAGGATTCTTTCTGGGGCAATGAAAATGTTCTGAAATTAAGATTGTGGTGATTGTACAACTGTGAAAATACATTAAAATTCCTGAAATTGTATACTTAAAATGGGTGAATTTTATTTAAAACGCTATCTCAATAAAGCTTGTAAAAAACCACCACCGCAGCAAACCCAGGGCTCTGCCTCTCCTTGGCTGGGTGGGGACAGGCAGCCCCTGGCAGAACTGCTGGGAGCCTGGGAGCCTAAAGACAATGGTGGCTAAGACCCCCAGGTAAGGCCTCGCAGGAAGGGGTCAGGATTACTAATGGCGTTCTCCTTGTTAGGACTCAGAAGAGTCCTTCAGACTTGAATATCCACCAAGTATTTGAGCACCTTCTAACCAAATATTTTGTACATATTCTAAAAGTACCTAAAAGTATTCATTTTGGAAGAAAAATTTCATCTTCTCCTCTACATTATTTTTGTAAAGAAACTGTACAAAGTAGCATTACAAATAGTTGAAATTTAAACTGTATGCCTTATTTTATCTGTCCTACATTGGAGAATATACTTCCTTTTTGCCTCAAGCATTTTTATACCAGTTAATTTCCCAAATGAATTGACTGAAGATGTAATTACTGGAAAGGTGGCACAGGCTACTGGGAAATCTAATTAATTCAGAATGGAGGCGACGAGAGGTAGTTATAAAAGAGATTATTTGCAGAGGCAAGCTCCTGAGATGGAAACCCTGTTAGGAAAATGAAAAATGGCCCTTTGAAGAAGTGACATTTTTATGATCTCCATAAAGCAGTGACCAAGAAACAACCTTAGAGAATCAAAGAACCATAAAATCGTAGAACAGAATAAAGATGGAGAAATTATATGGTCGATCTCCTGCAGTTTATAGATGAAAAAACTGAGTCCCAGAGAGCTCAACTGACTTCCTAAGGTCACACAGCAAGTTGGCCTGCAGACACCACAAAGCTTAGGGCTCAGAGGGTCAGCTCTGCCACCTGACTGGCTGGATGATCTCAGGATAACCATGTAACCTCTTTATGAGCCTTCATCTGTACCATGAGGGAAATTATACATACACACAATCACACATGCAAACATATACACGTATAAAGTTATGACTAACAATAAGTATTTGTTGAAGCACTTAGTCCAAGGCCTGGCACATACAATAAATGAGAGCTATAATGATAATATTTATTAATAATAATAAGGCAAAGCCTAAAATCCGGACTGCTCCATTTCTCTAAGTGAAGGCTCTCACGATAACATTAACAGCTATCATTCATTAGGTAACTAGGTGCCACACCCAAAGCCGTAACTCTGAAAGACAGGCAATTATTATTCCTATTCAACTGATAAAGAAACTACTACTCAGAGATTAATGCTACACAGTTGTAAGTAGCAAAGGCAGGGTTTTCCTTTAGGACTTAGACTCCAAAACTCATGCTCTTCCCCTAGGAACTCTACTGCCTCCATCCTAAAGACTTACAGGACAGGTGGCTGAGGAGTGCCTTTGAGGGCTATCCAGTGTCAATTCTGGCCTCTCCACAAAGCCCTGTACTGAGCAGAACCAGCCACTGAAGTGACGACAGGTTCCTGACACAAGCAACTCCAGTCAGGATTCTGTGTGTGGCCCCTAGGCAGTCCAACCATTATCTTTACACAACACTTATTTGATTACTCAGTGCTGTTTCTTTCTATGAGCATGAGCACTGATAACTGGAAAAAGTAATGCCCAGGTTCAGGCCCAGCCCAGGGTCTTTGACACATGGTCATAATATGGAACATGGGATGGCAGAGGCAGTTTCTTGACTTAACCACACAGCTCATGTTTTAACATAAACAGTTTCCTAGGAGTTACTAAGCAAAGAGCTGTCTTCCTTGAGTCCTCCTATGTGCAAGCCCTATGCTAGGTACCGCTTTACACACACAATATCCTCAACCAGTTCTGTGAGAAATCAACACCTGCAGTGCACAGGTCAGGAGACTGGGATGCAGAGACGTTACAACACCTGCCCAAAGCCACACAGTGCTGGGAGAGTCAAGAGAAAAGAGGCCACAAACATGTACTCACTTTCAACTGTTTGGTTCCTTTGGCTGTTTTGAGTCCTATGATTACGTGGCTAATGGTTTTGCCATATCCCCCCCATAGGATTCTCTGTCTCGCACGGAGTTAGCTCTGTGACTTCACCTTCATAAACTTCCTTGGTCTCCTTTATTCGCAGCCCTGGAAGAGGTGCAGAGGGGCCATGGTGAGAGGCAGAATCTTCTGTCTTATTCTGAGAGCCCAAAACTTCTGTGTCACCAGAACTGACAAATCAACCTTAATAATGTACATTCCAGGTGTCATGATGGGTAAAAAGGCAATACAAACATATCAATGTAAATTAGAGGTACTATTAGAAATGCAACTTTTTAAGGGAACTTTCTAGGTTCAAATCCAGAACTAGACAGACAAGTTATAATTCTCAAAATCGTCTGCTCCATTTCCACGGGGGTGAAATTTAGCTTTAGTCTGTAGTCTCTGAACCCACACTATTCTATTCCACCAGAACAGTGGCTATCAAAACTCCTGTAGCCTTGTTTCCTGCATTTCTGACTCTCAAAGGAAATCTTAAAACCAAAGGAATAACTCACTACACACCCTCTGACACTATCAAGCCTGAGCAGGGCATACTAAAATAATTAGGTGCCTATGTCAACAGTGGGGAACACTCCACCCTGCCGGGTGTTATGGACCTCTGGGGGACTCTCACTGCATACCCCAAGAAGAAATACCCAGTTGTCATGCACTATTTGCAATGTGTTGCTCTACAACTTTTCTTTCTTCTCTCCCTCCCTCCCTCCCTCCCAGGTGTTATGGGCCTCTGGCTGACTCTCACTGCATACCCCAAGAAGAAATACCCAGTTGTCATGCATTATTTGCAATGTGTTGCTCTACAATTTTTCTTTCTTCCCTCTCTCCCTCCCTTCCTTCCTTCCTTTTTCTTCTCTCTCTCTTTCTGTTGCTCTACAATCTCAATCTCTCTCTCTCTCTCTCTCTCTCTCTCTCTTCTCTTTCTTGTTGAGATAAGAGTCTTGGTCTGTCACCCAGGCTGGAGTGCAATGGTGAGAACTCGGCTCACTGCAACCTCTGCCTCCCAGGTTCAAGTGATTCTCCTACCTCAGCCTCCCAAGTAGCTGGGATTACAGGTGTGCACCACCATATCTGGCTAATTTTTTTTTTTTTGGACTTTTAGTAGAGATGGGGTTTCACCACGTTGGCCAGGCTGGGCTTGAATTCCTGACCTCAGGTGATCTGCCCATCTCAGCCTCCCAGAGTGCTAGGATTATAGGCATGAGCTACCATGCCTGGCTGCTCTATAATTTTTTTAAGGTGATAACAGAACCAATTTCCAAAGCACCTTATATTAGAATATTGCAAATAAAGGTAAATGTCTCTCCTAATTTTAAACATCATCCACATTAGCTCTTTAATAAACATCTGTTTATTATCCAAGAATCACTGTTAAATTAATTTTTAGAACATGATCTTTGTTCATTATATGCTTTTGCATATAATGGCTCTGCTTCCTGAAGCACTTTTTTTTTTTTTTTTTTTTAGCTTAGGCAACTCCTCCTTACAGTCTCAGTTTAAACTCATCCCCTGCCCCTTGACACATCTTTCTTTTCTTTCTCATCCTTCAAATTGCCCCCATGGTGACCTGTGTTTCCGCTGGCATAGCACCGGCACACGGCAATGCCATAACTTGCAGACCTTGCCTACCCCTCTGCAGACTGTCCATACCTGAGCTGAGGGCCTAGCACATCAGCAGGTACAGTGAATAGATGAATGAATGAAGTCATTAAGGGTGAAGGGGTTGTCATTAGGCAGACCATGTATTAATAATACTCAAGAAACAAACCTGCAGATACATTTACATGTTCTATATGGTAATGGCCTGAGAACTCTAAGGAGCCAGCCATGTAATGTTATAGCCTGTATCACCATAACACCCTCAACCTCAGCACTAAAAGCCAGGCATAACTGAAGCAAACTGTTAGAAATCAAGATTACCATTAACTTAGGAAAGGAAGGATGGCAACTGGGAGTAAACATGAAGGGTACTTTGGAGTTCTGGCAACATTACCTTTTTTGATCAGCTGCTGGTTTCATGGGTTTTCACTTTATGATAATCCACATACCTATGTATTTATGTTCTGCACACTTTTCTGTATATATGCACAAAATTACCAAGTCTACTTTAAAAAAAATTTTTAAGTGAATAATACCAGTGAGACTCAGTGAAGTAAGACCATTGATGGCCTAAGTTTAGGAAACACTACTCTAAACCTCTGCTGGAGCTTGTGGTCGTGGTTCTCAATCTTTAGGTCCACCTGAGAAGTCCCTACAATGAATCATGTCCTGGCTGTACCGAGACCATTTGCTTCCAATCTCAGGGGATGGGGTCCTGCCATCACTATTAGTTTAAAATTCCCCCTGTGCTATAGCTGGCCTAAAGTTAGAACCTGAACAAAGCTATGTTTTAAAACAAGTTGTAACGGCTGCCCCACTCTCCTCACAATAACTGCTGGCCTTTGGCTTCTGTACATAAAACTACTAGTTTGCTCTGCAAACTATCTACCTTTCTTATCAGTAACAGCCAGAATTGTCAGCCTTTGTAACTAGAATAGCAGCCCAAGCTAATTCCATCCTGGTCCCTGTGCCCTGTAATAAGTAACCAAAATCTGTTATTTCCACTACAGCCCAGAAGATGTGCAAACTAACGCTTATCTTAACTTCTGTAAGCCACTTAGGTAACAATCGAGGGGGCAAGATGTCCTCAAGCCCTCGGAATGTCCGGAGCCCCGCTCCCTCCTCTCTGTCCGAGAAATGATTTACGAAAACCCCTAAATGTCTGTGTCCCTTCACCCCCACCCCCGCCTCTCGCCCTCACTCCCAAAGTAATTCTTACGGGTATAAAAGGTCTTAACACCCTCCATTCGGGGCCACGGGTTGGAGAGACGCGAGTCCTCCATGGCCGCCGGCTTAATAAACCCTGCTATTTGGCATACTTTTGTCTTGGTGCTGGTTCCTTAATCTCGCCTCGAATATAACACCCCCATGATTCCAAAGTACAGACACAGTTGAGATCCAGTTACCTAAAGAATAAGTGAAAAACTATTCTCACAAATGTGGAGACATAAGCTAGTTCTGATGGCAGGGAGGCTCAATAAGGATTTGATGTCTTCACCATTAAGCTACCTCTGTTCTGATATGGAAATATTCCAATGGCACCAAGAAACACTACCTACGGTGTCAGGTACGCTCAGTAACTTCCCACTTTTAAATGCGGTCATTATCTTATCATTGGGCCATTTGCCTTCTTTACCCCAGAAACCCAGTCAGGACAAAGACTCTCAGATATTAAAGTTAAGGAAAAGTTTTACTCTACCTTCATTCCATCTGATAGCTTATAAATGGAAGTTTTGGAATAGCCCCAAAAGAGAAGACTCATTTCATTTGTGCTTTACCAAATTCTTAGTTCCTGAATATTAATCTTAGACAAAAATTTTCCAAACAACATAAACGTATCAGAAGATTGTGGTAAACTTGGAAAATCCTGTACCTTTAAAGTGAACTTTGATTTTTTAAAATCAAACGTTTTATATCCCACAGTGATAAATTCCTTCAAATGGAATGCTTACTTATATTTACTTAGACGAATGTGGCATGAAATTCCTCAAGAAGGGGAAGAAAGACATTCCCGTCTCTCACTAGCTCCCACATTTGTTTAGAAGTTACTCTGTGCTGACAAGCAGGCAGGGGACATGGCTGACGGACAATGAAACCGACTGTTAGCCAGGAAAGGGGCTGAGCTGGCGCTATCTCTGGCAACGACAACACAAATGACACAGGTTTCATCTGCTGGCTCAGGTTTCTAAATCCCTGACAGGGACCTTCATCACATCAAGGAAACAGCACAGACTCCCTGCTTTTTATTTCTGGTCAGCTTATTGCTTCCTCCCCCACCCCCCTCTCCCAAGTTTACAGGAATTCAAAGGTAGAGGAAGATGGGCAGGGTTCCTTTTTGAAGATAGTCAATGGCTGCCTTTTTATTCTCTGGTAGGATCAAGAAATTTCTCTTCACCTTGCTACCATCAAAAGAATGATACTGTCCCCTCCCCTCAAAAATGGCAAATTACAAAACAGATGCCAAGGTAACTTATCTTTTTCTGAATTTTAAAGCATTTAAGTTACCTTTAAGCAATGCAAACACAAACACCCATGTAAAAGCCAGTTTTCACAGATTTTATCAATGTCAGAAACATATTTTTTAAGTAAATAGAAAGAACATTTTCAAAGTACTCAGGGGCCAGGCACGGTAGTTCATGCCTGTAATCCCAGTACTTTGGGAGGCCAAGGCTGGCGGATCATCTGAGCCCAGGAAACAGAGGTTGCAATGAGCCAAGATCGTGCCATGTACTCCAGCCTGGGTGATAGAGCGAGACCTTGTCTCAATTAAAAAAAAAAAAGTACTAAGATATTTGAACTAGCTGTAACATCTTACTGTTCATCTCATCCGTATTATGAGTTAAATAAAACCATGGGCAGATGTTTAAATAAGAAAAAATACTCAGAAAGATTTTAAACCTTAAAGGAATCCTGTGAGTCATTTCCACTGCTACTCAGGACACAATGTAAAAATCCACAAAGTACACTGCATATCATTACATGGGCTGAACCTCACCATAGATGCTGAGCTAAAGAAGCAAGACACAAGAAACACATAAAGTGTGACTTAGATAAAGTTTAAAAAGGGCAAAATTAAGATAAAGTTCCATTTAAATGAAGTTTAAAAAGGGCAAAATTAAGCCCCATGGTTTAGACATACACACATGGGTGTACAAGGTTATGATGATCACATAAGCCATTCCCACACAATTATGGTACATTGTGGGCCCCAACTGGGAGAAGAAGGGGTTGTGACCAGGGAGGGACACATGTCTGAGGTGCTGGCTGTGCTCTGTTCCTTCAGTGGTGACTTTATAAGCCTTTACTTCATAATTAATTAATGTTTTTCATACTTCTTTATAAATCTGTAATATTTCTGTTTAAAATAGGCACTAGGATGGGTGCAGTGGCTCACTCCTGTAATCTCAGCATTCTGGGAGGTCAAGTTGAGAGGATTACTTGAGGCCAGGAGTTCGAGACCACCTAGGCAACACAGCAAGACCCCATATCTACAAAAATAATTTTTTTTTTTTTTTTGAGACAGAGTCTCACTCTGTAGCCCAAGCTTGGAGTGCAGTGGCACAATGTCAGCTCACTACAACCACCGCCTCCTGGGCTCAAGTGATTCTCATGTCTCAGTCTCCCGATTTTTTTTTTGTTTGAGACAGGGTCTCACTGTTGCCTGTGCTAGAGTGCAGTAGTATGATTTCAGCTCACTGCAGCCTCGACTTCCCAGGCTCAGGTGATCCTTCTACCTCAGCCTTCCGAGTAGCTGGGACTACAGGTGCATGTCACCATGTCCAGCTAATTTTTGTATTTTTTGTAGAGACGGGGTTTCCCCATGTTGCCCAGGCTGGTCTCGAACTCCTGAGCTCAAGGAATCTGCCTGTCTTGCCTCCCAAAGTGCTGAGATTACAGCTGTGAGCCACCATGCCTGGCCTCTCTACATAATTTTTTTTTCTTTTTTTGAGACAGAGTCTCGCTCTGTCGCCAGTCTGGAGTGCAGTGTCGCGATCTCAGCTCACTGCAACCTCCGACTCCCAGGTTCAAGCGATTCTCCTGCCTCAAGCTCCCAAGTAGCTGAGACTACAGGCATCGCCATCAAGTCCGGCCAATTTTTGTATTTTTAGTAGAGACGAGGTTTCACCATGTTGGCCAGGATGGTCTCAATCTCTTGACCTCGTGATCCGCTGGCCTCAGCCTCCCAAAGTGCTGGGATTACAGGTATTAGCCACTGCGCCCAGCCTATTTTTGTTTTTGTTTTTTTTTGAGACAGAGTCTTGTACAAATGTCCAATGTGAAAAAAAAAAAAAAAAAAAAAAAAAAGAGACAGAGTCTCACTCAGGCTGGAGTGCAACGGCATAATATTGGCTCACTGCAGCCTCCACCTCCTGGGTTCAAGCAATTCTACCTCAGCCTCCCAAGTAGCTGGGATTATAGGCGTGTGCCACCATGCCAGCTAATTTTTTGTATTTTTAGTGGAGACAGGGTTTCAACATGTTGGACAGCCTGGTCTTGAACTCCTGACCTCAGATGATCCACACGCCTCGGTCTCCCAAAGTGCTGGGATTACAGGCAAGAGCCACCACACCTGGCCTATGTAAAATTTTTTAAAAATTAACTGGGCGTAGTGGTGTGCACCTGCAGTTCTAGTTACTTGGGAGGCTGGGACAGGAGAATCTCTTGAGCCCAAGGAGTTGCGGCTGTAGGGAGCTATGGTTAAACCACTGCACTTTCGCCTGGACAACAGGGTGAGACGCTGTCTCTAAAAAATATTTTTAAATAGAAAAATGTTTTAAAAATAAATAAATTAAATAATATAGGCACCAAAGTCAGGCACGATGGTGTGTGCCTATAGCCCCAGCTACTTGGAAGGCTGAGGTGGAAGAATCACTTGAGCCCAGGAGTTCAAGGCCAGCCTGGGCAACATAGTGAGACCAATGGCTCTAAAACATAATAAAATAATTAAAATAGGCACCAAAAAAATCCAGCATTTCAGGGTAAAAATAAAATATTTCCAGTCAGAAATACTGTGCAGTTTTAAAAATATTCAAATCATGGCAGTGAGGAAGTGTTAAAAAAATAAATAAAAATAAATCTATTGAAAGTAACATAAAACTTAGCCTCTGGACACAGTTCATAATCTCTCTGGTTTATAATAGCCATAAACTTCAACGCTTAAGGGGACCTGGTCAGAAGGACCCACTCAGCTCCACCTGCTGTAGCTGTGAGAATAAAAGCTGCTTCAAAAAGGCAGAAATGACCACTTGATGATACTTTTCTATTGCTAAATATTGATAACTAGCTCCAAATTGATTTAAAAAAATACTTCATAAACTAAACAATGTATGTCTACAGGCCAGGCATATATGTTTTCTTTTCTTTCTTTCTTTTTTTTTTTTTTTTTTTGAGATGGAATCTCGCTCTGTCACCAGGCTGAAATGTAGTGGCACGTTCTCGGCTCACCACAACCTCTGCCTCCTGGGTTCGAGCGATTCTCCTCCCTCAGCCTCCTGAGCAGTTGGGACTACAGGTGCGCACCACCACATCTAGCTAATTTTTGTATTTTTAGTAGAGATGGGGATTCACCACGTTGGCCAGGCTGGTCTCCATCTCTTGACCACGTGATCTGCCAGCCTCGGCCTCCCAAAGTGCTGGGATTATAGGTGTGAGTCACTGTGCCCAGCCGGCCAGGCATATTTTTTAGCTAAAGACTTCTGTTTTCTAACTGCTTCAAAGTCTACCCACTTCTTTCACTCACTCGGAAGAACTTTCCTGAGTGTCCACTATGTGCCAGGAACTGTGTCTACAAAGATAAACACTGACCATTGTATCCCCAGGAGACACTGAGTAAAACACCCAACCTGCTCCCTCCCATTCTTCCCCATCTCCAAAAATGGCCAAACCTAGGAATTTTCCTCAATTCCTCTCTTCTTTTAGCCCCACATCTAACCCTTTAAGAAATCCTGTCAGCTCTACCATGCAAACATACCCGGAATCCAACCACTTTGCACTTCCACTGCCGCCACCCTGGTCCAAGCCACCACTTTGTCCTGCTCAGACTCCTCTCTGCCCTTACCCTCCTTACTGTCTACTCCCGCTCCCACCCCAGCCAGAGGTGTCTGGTAAAAGCAAAACCAGAACCCAGATACCAGCACTCTCCAACTGCTTCTCCTTTTGTTCAATGTAAAATCCAAAGCCTTAACCATGGCCTATAGCCCTACCTGATCTTACTCTAAAATTAAACTTCATCAGTCTTAAAGTTTCATCATTTCCTCAAAGTTTTCTGGTAAATTTCCTTCTTAAGAATACTTACTTTGGTTTGACAATGAAAGAGCCTGGAAACTGGTGCAGGCACTCTGACTAGTGTTCATAACCCACAATTCAGCAGGCAAATCCTAGACATGTACTCACACATGTGCACAGAGACACATAAAAGCATGTTCCTAGCAGCCTTGCTTTTAAGAGTAAAAGCTGAAAATAAATCTAAATGTTCAAAAAACAGAAATGACTTAATAACTGAACTTTAATGCAACAGTTAAAAGAAAGAAGATATTTCCATAAGCAGATCTGAGGGAAACTAGGATTTTCCCAGTGCTGTACCAGCAGAAATGGGGCCAGAAGACTGCCCCAGAAGTCCCAGCTGGCAAAAGGCAACTCGAGAAAGAAGCCATTTTCTTCTCAGAGCAAATCTTCAGAGCAATGGCTCTATAAATGAGACAGGTATAAATGAGATCAAACTAGTTCTGCCACTTACTAACTGGGTCATTAGCAAGTTATTTAACTTTCTGAGACTGTTTCTTCAAATGCGAAATGTCATTGATAATCTCCCCTCAGGGGGAGGGGAAGGCCTGGTTCATCACGGGCACTCACTATGATAGCTCCAGGCCGTAGGAGTTTGGCACCATAAGCCTCAAAGCTCTGTCAGTCCCACACAGTCTCCTCACTCTATGACAGGCCACAACTCTTCTGGCTCATCATCCAGGACCAGGGGCATTCTGGCCACATGGCACACAAAGATTCCGGCTTGAGTCCAAAAGCTTTTCAGTGGATAGTCATCTCTAACGGCAAAATAAGGCTTCCAGGAAAATATGACTCATTAAACACACACACACACACACACACACACACACACACGTTTAGACACATCTATTACATGAAGAAGCCCAAGCTCACAGCTAGGGTCCATAGTTGCTCCAATTGCTAATGCACTTGAATTAGAAAAGCTGGGGTTTTGTTTTGTTTGAAAAGTAATGCACTACTAAATGCCAAAAGAAAAATAGCAGTGCCACAAATACCAGTCATAAAGGCACCTTCACCACAAAGAGGCTTCGCTGCACAGGCTTCAGGAAGTGAGATCAAGTCCTCCCACAAACGTGACGTTACTTACCAATGGCCCTGCGGAAGTTCTCCATCAGCACCTCTGTTTTCTTGATCTCAGTCGAGTAAACTTCACTCCCCACCATTGGGCAGAAGGGGACCTTACTACCCAGTTCCTGAGCAATAGCCAGAGCCAAAGCCGTCTATAGAAGAAATCAACGGAAACACAGTTCACAGTCCTGAAAACATGACAATTCAGAAACACATGCTACAGAACCACCAGGAACCAGGAACAGCTAAACATCTAGTCCTGCCATTTGGCATGTTTCACACAATAAACATTTGATGACTTTTGAGGATAACTTATATCATAAATGGCCTCTCTAATCATCCCCATAATGACAAGATATCATTCACTCAGACTCACCCAGCGCAGGCCCAACTCCAAATGCCTCACATGACCCTCACAACCAGCCTATGAGGTAGACACTAGTATTCTCCTCATTTTACAAATGAGAAACTGAGAGACATTAAATAACACAACGTAAGTACCATGATCCAGAAAATGCAGTGCAGATTTGACCTCTGGCAGCAGGACTCCAAAGATCATATTATCATACTTAGAAGACTCTATTCCTCAGTATCCTTGGGGACTGGATACCAAAATCCATGGATGTTCAAGTCCTGACATAAAATGGCAGGGTACTTGCATATAAACTATGCACATCCTCCTGTTACTTTAAATCATCTCTAGATTACATACAATACCTAATATAAATGCTATGTAAATAGTTATATTGTATTTTTAAAATATGTATTATTTTTAGTATTGTATTTTTATTTTTTATTGTTTTTTTTTCCCTGAATATTTTTGTTGTGGTTGGCAGATTCTACACATGAGGAACCCACAGATACGAAGGGCCAACTTTATAGTCATCCAAAATTTTTCCCTTAATATCAATACATGGCTTTGACCTAATTGCCCAGAATATACCACTAGATATTTGAGATACCTGCTTTCTGTTTTTACAAATACAGAAAAACACCAATCTACAACCCATCAGAAATAAATAAAGAAGGAATGAATGAATTGATGTTCATTTTATGTTACGTAGCCCACAAAGAGTGAAGAAGGATACATCAAGTAGGATTTTGAAGCTGTGAGTTGGTCTTAACAAGTCACACTTAAATACATCCTGTGGTTTAAGCATAAACCACAAATTGATATTTGGTAACATAATTACAATGGCAAATGCTAAACAGAACCAGACTTCACAGATGTACGGTCAAATGTCAAGTATGACAAGCAAATGCTTTAAAGTTGGTACAGAACTGGGCAATGCCATGGCCTTTGAATGCCATTTTCATCTTTTCTCAACTCTGAAACAGCAGCATGAGTAAGGCCAGCTCCCCCAGGTGTATGGGCTAAGGAAGAAAACAAGCTTGTCACTAAAGAACAAAGTGAAACTCTGAGACAGTGTCTTAAAATTAACAGTCAAGGTTCCTCTCAGATTTTCTTTCTACGCCCTTTTGGTGATAGTTTTGAGGTGGTAAAATCTGGTAGAGAATCAGTGTATAGCATAGTATAAAATGCACTAGCCAGGAACAGAAAGATTTAGTGCTGGTTCTGCCACTAATTTTCAGTGTGACCTTGGGCACTCAGCAAATCTCAGGTGCCCCATTTCCTCATCTGTCAAATGAAAGTACTCAAGTGCCACGCTAGATCACAAGTGCCAAACTCGTTGCCTACAACCTGGTTCCATTTGGCCTGCAGTCTCACGGTCACCTTCAGCAAGGCGGAGCACCTGGGGCTGATAGCAGCTACCCCACAGTGCACCCAGCCACCTCCCTCATCCCCCGCTGCCCGTCTCATTAGGCACCTGCACTTCTGAGCCCAAGGCTGACACCTTGAAAACTGGTATTTTTCTAAGAGCAAAGGAAAAAAATCTCTGGAATGTGAAAGAGCACAATGAGAGGAGCAGCACAGTAACAGCAGACTCCCCATGGGGCTATCGGCTGGACAGGATCACCATCTACCTAAACTCCACTCCCTTCCCAGTCACCTCTTTCTCTTCCTTGTATCTCTGCCAGCCCCAATTTCCTACCCTCAGTTTTGAACTTCAAAGACAGTGACCACATCCAATTCAATGGCACCCTCCCTCCCTTTACCTAATATAGAAGTGATTATTAAAATATGATAAATACTTGGTTAAAAAATGCTTCATATGTATTCGTTTCCTCTATTTAAAGAGGGAAAGCATATGACATGGCTACTGTACTATACCTACACCTACTACAGAGTGCTACATAGACCTCATCAAATCTCCCCAACTAGCCTATGACCTTGATCATCTAGTTTGTACGTGACAGATTAAGAAATAAACTCAAAAGTTACCAACACACCCAAGGTCAAATGGCAAGCAGCAGCATCAGGATGCAAATCCCAATCTCCAAAGCCATTATCTTTTTGTACTCACCCCATGTGAGTGACAAGTGGCACAAAAAAGAGGTTGTTGCCAAAAGAAGGTTGAAGAAATCTCTATTTTCAATCTCATCTGAACATCTCCTTTTTCTAAAACCCAAACTCATTATTAACAGTGTGAGGTCCTCAAGAGTGGAACATGCATATGAACCATGCATTTGCATCTCTAAAATAATCAGTATTCCTGCCTGTCAATCGGTTAAGTTGCCTAAATTTTGGGACCCTGAAACAAACCATTAAGCAAAAGTCACTAAATTCCTTCATACACACTGTAAGGGAGTGGACAAACTTACAAGGTCACACCACAGTGCTGAGAACTTCTCTTATTTCCCGGGAGGAAAATGATATACTATCACCAAAAAAAATGAAGGACATATGCTTCTAACAATATGGCACACTGGATCCACTGAAAACCTCTCCTCTTACAAAACATCTAGAAATGAATAAATAATAACAAATCCAGAACAGTAAACTACTTGCCTTGAAAGGTTAGAGACTGTGGATATGGGAAAGCTTAGCAAGGTATAGCACTTAGAAACCCCTGAATAAAACCAGAGCCTGGTGTAGTGGTTCATGCCTGCAATCCTAGCACTTTGGGAAGCTGAGGCGGGCAGATCACTTGAGCCCAGTAGTTCAAGACCAGCCTTGGCAACATGGCAAAACACCATCTCTACAAAAACTACAAAAATTAGCCAAGGTGTGGTGGTGTGTACCTGTAGTTCCAGCTACTCAGGAGGCTGAGCTGGAAGGATCACCTGAACCCCGGGAGGCAGAGGCTGCAGTGAACCGAGATCACTGCACTCCAGCCTGGGCAACAGAGCTAAACTACCTCTAAAAAAAAAAACCTCAAAATTTAAAAAACAAACATAGAAACAGGACCCTTGAAGGGCCACACATAAGTAGAAAAGGTAGGCCATAACAAAATATACCTGGGGGCCAGGCACAGGTGGCTCATGCCTGTAATCCCAGCACTTTGGGAGGCCGAGGTGGATCACCTGAGGTCAGGAGTTCAAGACCAGCCTGACCAACATGGTGAAACCCTGTCTCTACTAAAAATACAAAAATTAGCCAGGCACCTGTAATCCCAGTTACCCAGGAGGCTAAGGCAGGGAATCACCTGAACCCAGGAGGTGGAGGCTGCAATGAGCCAAGATTGCATCACTGTACTCCAGTCTGGGCAACAGAGCAAGACATCTCCCAAAAAAAAAAAAAAAAGACATAGCCAGGCGCAGTGGCTCACGCCTGTAATCCCAGTTCTTTGGGAGGCTGAGGTGGGCGGATCACCTGAGGTCAGGAGTTCAAGACTAGCCTGACCAATATGGTGAAACCCCGTCTTAAAAAAAAAAAAAAAAGATATTATAACAATTTAGGCAGTGTGTAATCTTTGATTGCATTGTGATATTCTGATGTTTTTTAAAAAGCCCAAAACTGAAATGTCTTGGAAAAATGTTTTTTAATTTCTAACATCTATATTTTCTTTTCATTAAAATAATGTAACTTCGTTGTCTTTGAAAGCACATTTGTTAACTGCTCATGGAATTATATGATGAACTGCCAGGCTCCTTCATCTTTGTGATTTCTGTATCGCAGTTGACATGGTTACCTACTCCTTTCTTTAAAGGTTCTCCTTTATTAGTTCCTGAGACACCATTCTCTCCCTGGCCCTGCTCCTAATTTTTTTTTATTTAGTTGATCTATTTTTTAATTGACAAAAACTGGGGGACTATAAAAGCAATATCAAGGTTAAATTTGGTGAGTGTGATGACGGCATCGTGGTCATGTAGGAAGACATCCTTACAACTTACTTTCAAGTGGTTCAGAAATAAACTAGAGAAGAAGGAAATGCCACAAAATGTTTACAGCTGGCTATCTAGGTATAGGGTATGGGGTCCATTACACTATTCTTTCAACTTTTTTGTAGGTTCCAAACTTTTCAAAATGAAAAGGAGAAAAATATTACATAGGTTGGATTAATGGATTAATCAGCAGCTTAATCATAGCTTAAGAGACAATTACACTGGAACAAAGATCTAAAAGAAATCACTCATAATTTGGCAAAGTCAAAAAGATAAAAAATAGGCCGGGCGCAGTGGCTCAAGCCTGTAATCCCAGCACTTTGGGAGGCCGAGGCGGGCGGATCACGAGGTCAAGAGATCGAGACCATCCTGGCCAACATGGTGAAACCCCGTCTCTACTAAAAAATACAAAAAACAATTAGCCGGGCATGGTGGCGTGTGCCTGTAGTCCCAGCTACCTGGGAGGCTGAGGCAGGAGAATTGCTTGAACCGGGGGGGCGGAGGTTGCAGTGAGCCGAGATCGCGCCACTGCACTCCAGCCTGGCGCCTGACAACAGAGCAAGACTCTGTCTCAAAAAAAAAAAAAAAAAAAGATAAAAAATATGAGAGGCTAAAAGACAAAGAGGCCAAAATGAGAAGCTCTAGCCTAAGGTTTCTCAGCTTGGCTCCATGATGTTTGTGGCCAGATAACTCCTTATTATGGCAACTGCCCTGTGCACTATGGGATGCTTAGCAGCATCCCTGGCCTCTACCCACTAGATGCCAGTAGCACCGCCTACCAAGTCATGAGAACCAAAAATGTCTCCAGACATTGTCAAAGGTTCCCTGGGAGGGCAAAACTGCCCCAGGTTGAAAACCACTGCAATCTTAACTTCGTCTCACTGGAGTTCCAGAAGCAGAGAACACAGAGAATGGAGAAAGGCAATAGCTGAAGACATAATGCTAACAATTTTTTTTTTTTTTTTTTTTTTTTTTTTTTTTTTTTTGAGATGGAGTCTCGCTCTGTCACCCAGGCTGAAATGCAATGGCACAATCTTGGCTCACTGTAACCTCCACCTCCCAGGTTCAAGCAATTCTCCTAAAGCTGACAATTTTCCAGAATTGAGCAGAGACATAATACTCAGATTCAGGAAGCACAATTAGCATCAACAGGATAAACAAAAATTAATCCACTCTCTGACATATCATAGTGAAACACCAAAACCAAAAATATCTGAAAAACATGCAGAAAATGCCCATCAATGATAGACTGGACGGGGAAAACGTGACACATATACACCATGGAATACTATGCAGACATAAAAAACGATGAGTTCGTGTCCTTTGTAGGGACATGGATGCACCTGGAAACCATCATTCTCAGCAAACTGACACAAGAATGGAAAATCAAACACCACATGTTCTCACTCATAGGCGGGTGTTGAACAATGAGAACACATAGACACAGGGAAGGGAGCATCACACACTGAGGTCTGTTGGCGAGGACTAGGGGAGGGACAGTGCGGGGTAGGTAGTTGGGGAGGGATAACATGGGGAGAAATGCCAGATATAGGTGATGGGGAGGAAGGCAGCAAATCACATTGCTATGTATGTACCTATGCAACAATCCTGCATGTTCTTCACATGTACCCCAGAACCTAAAGTGCAATAAAATATATATGTAAAAAATAAAAAAACATGCAGAAAGAAAAGCCAAAACCCTCAAAATTAGACTTCTCAAAAACAATAGAAGCCAAAGGAGCAAATAACATTGAGAGAAGTACTGTGAAATAATACTGAGGAAAATATCTGTCAACTCAATTATATAGCCAAAATAACTATCTTGCAAAACAAAGGCAACATAATGAATGCAAACTCGAGAGACTTTTCCACCAACAAACTTCTAGAAGGAATTTCTAAATTATTTACTTTAGGAAGAAGAAAAATGGAGGGGAAAGAGAAGGTCTAAGATATAAGGAATAGCAAGCAAATAAATGGTAAATGCACTGGACAAGCTAATGCTGCCTGCAGAGAGGTAACTGAAGCTCACATTTGTATGGCCCTTCACAGTTTAAAAAAACTGTCACAATTTGCTTTTATATAGGAAGAGAAAAAACTATTAACAAATACAGCACTTCTTCCTCTTGTAAGATACCAATATAAGATACAAATCAATAATCATTTCAAAATTAAAATGCAAGTCATTATCTTACAGTTGATCAGTTTGATAACTGCCTGAAATAGGTAGAGTATGTTTTTGCTTAGAAAAGTTAAGGGACCTGCCTCAGTTCTCACAACAAGTCAATACCAGAGCTGGAATTTAAAGCCCATTTCTTTTCACACATAACCCCAAGCTCCTACTCGCCTACATCAAGAAGCCCTTTTGAAGAATAAGCAAAACTCAGATTGGGAACGCTGGTGAGTTTCAAGTATCTGTCTAGTCCCCTCACAAATCCCAAGAAGCCACGCGGTATCCTCTGCCTGAAAGGCCCTTATCTTCCCTGCAAAGCCAAACTCTCTCCCAGCTCTGAAGGGAAAATGTCAAGTCTCAACCCTTCCAGCTGTATCAACCGGAAGCGCTGCCTCCTGCTCAAATTCCAGCTGCATTTAATATTAGTCAATACCTCAAAGCTGAGCATTCATACTGAGTCCTCTTGCGCTGTCACGATTTCTTTCTTTCTGCCCTGGAGAGACTGTAAGCCCCTTGAAGATAAAAATCATGTCTCTAACTCTTGTTTTCTTTTTTTTCATCTCTCACACAGCCACAATAGCAATGGGTAAAGCTGGCTAGCATTTGGAAGAATGCTTGCTGACACATTTTTTTTTTGTCCCCCTCAAATAAGATGTCACTCAGAAGATCTTTATGAAGCCCTAGGCCAACAGAAATGTATTTCCACAGCAAAGAAGACTTAAAAGAGATAAAGGACAAATTCTAGAGACAATGAGACCCCTCCAAGGACTTCATTCTCTCTTCTCTGGAGGTAGGCCAGGATAATTTGAATTTTAGAAGCATGGATTTTAGATACACAATTGTATTATTGCACATTAGTTTTAAAAACATACATATAACCCATTTAGCTAAACAAAGACTAGTTAAGACATGAATTCAATTTGGCTTAGACACTAGGATCATTCTCTTGGGTAGATTTAAAAAATGAGAGAAAATGAGTACCTTGCCAGTTCCAGGAGGTCCTGCCAACAAGACAGCTCTTCCAGCCATTTTCTTGCTTTTGATTAATTCTACTATGACGCCACATGCCTACACACCACAATGGAAAGAAATAATAAATCAATATTAAAATGTTTCACAAGGGGAAAAACTCAGTCCCTGGCCTATACAATTCACAAACTCATCCAGCTAACACTGAGTGCCAGTGCACTTGCAGACACTGTTCTAGGCACCAAGGGTAATGAGTCAAGGCAGAAAAGCCTTGTAGGGAGGGGAGACAAACATACAAACATCGCACATGTGATCTTTATCACTACTATGAAGAAAAAGGGATGATGAGAGAGAACAAGTGGCTAGGAAGTGATCCTGGAATGTCTTTCTGATGACATTTAATTTGATATGTGAAGCTCTGGGAGGGGCAAGAGTCAGTGCTCCAGGCAAAGAAAACAGCAAATTCAGAAAATCCGAAGCAGGAACGAGCTTGGCATATCCAAGGGACAGAGAGGTTGCAGTGACCAAAGTATAGTGAAAAGGACCAGGAAGATGAGGTTGAAGAGGTAGGCAGGGGTTAGAATGCAGAACAGGAACTTACAGTCTGTGGTAAAGTTTGGATTTTATTCTACATGTAATAGATAGGAAGTCACTGAAAAGATCTTAGGACTGTGTCATGTTATGATTTATTTTTAAAAGATGGTGCTGGTTACTGTGTGAAGAATGCACAGCATGAGTACAAGTGGGAACACTGATTTTTAGCCCAGGGTATAGGGATAGACGCCAGGTGTCCAAATACCTCTTGAAGTTGGGAACAAAACTGTGCATATGTTCATACATACATTTTTTCCAGGGACAGGATTCAGAGCTTTCATCAAATTCCCAAAGTAACCTACTAAAGGGTAAGAATCAATAACATAGACTACTACCTGGCCATCAGTGAACACTGTAAATACTGAATGTGAAGTTAAACCTATGGCACTATTAGATCCATCAAATACGTTTTGAATCCTCAAAATTATATTCATCTGTTAGTATATTTCAAATACATTCTAAATCTCTGAATTTTACTAAGCATTTGCAGTACACATGTGTATATATACATACACATTCCATAAATGGGCTATGAATCTTCATATATTTTAGAATATTTGACTATAAGGGGAAAACACTGAGAAAGTTACATTTGCTGGGCATCTATATCTTGGGACTACATAATATAAGCTTTGCTATATTTTATTTAATAACTGAATACATGACTATCTAAAAGGTGCATTCTTTGCCTGATGGAAGGTCACAGCTCCTCTCTCTGGGCAGTGACCACACTGTGCCAGAGTCTTGTGAATACATCTTATCTCCTCTACCTCTATTCCTCAAGACTGTCAAGTACCTTGGCTCCACACTTATGGCAGCCCCTCAAAAAACATGTAAGGAATGTGTGTGGGTATGCTAATCCCATTTCCACTTCAGTTACCAAAGCACACTGCCCTTAATAGAACCTAGAAGATATTCTTCAAATGCTACATCTTTTTTTTTTTCCCCGAGATGGAGTCTCGCTCCGTCGTCCAGGCTGGAATGCAGAGGCACGATCTTTGCTCACTACAACCTCCGCCTCCCAGGTTCAAGTGATTCTCCTGCCTCAGCCTCATGAGTAGCTGGGACTACAGGCGCGCGCCACCACATCTGGCTAATTTTTGTATTTTTAGTAAAAACAGTGTTTCATCAAGTTGGTAAGCCTGGTCTTGAACTCCTGACCTCAGGTTATCCACTTGCCTTGGCCTCCCAAAGTGCTGGGATTACAGGTGTGAGCCACTGCACCCAGCCCAGATGCTACATTTTTAAATAGATAAAAAACCTACTATGGTCTTTCCATACAACCCTGTCATATCATAAACCTCAGCACTGAAGCCTTTGGGAAACTCAAGGTAGAAAAGACTTTATAAACCTTGGATATGTGCTTTTATTTACAGACCAGGACCTCTTCCATCTATTCTCCCTCAGTTTCCACTCCAATTTATCTCAAGTAAGACAAGCTTGAATTCTAACACTGAAAAAGAACTGGAAAGGATTTTAAAAGATCACCTAGTCTAACTCTCTCATTTTTCAGGGAGTTTACTGATGTGACCAGAGTCATACAAGAACCTGGTAGCTGAGGTGTGTCTTAGGTATACAGCATCAGTTCAGAGCATGGACTCTGGGTTCAAATACACAGACTTCAGTTTAAATACTGGCTCTCCCACTTACCACTGAGTAACCTTAGACCTACTTACCTGACCTCTATGAACCAGAATTTCTTCACCTGACCATAGTTCATACTAGTCAATGGCACACATGTTAAAGGGTGTAGGGGTAAAGTGTACTGATGCCTGCAATTCACCTTGAAATGTAAAAGTGGATTGGGAGAGGGACAGATGAACAGATATATGATAAAGCATCATAGCAAAATGTTAATTATAGAATTTAGGCACACAGGTATTTACAACTCTTTCAACTTTTTTTGTATGTCTGAAAACTGTCATACTTAAGTGGGAAAAGATCAACGAATACGTTAGATATGACAAAGCAATGGACATGCAGCTACTTAGCACAGTGTTTGGTACATGGAAAGCATTCACAATGTTAGCTACTTGCAGTAATAGTTGCTTAGTAAGCCAGGGTCAAACACTTCTTTTTTGGAAAGACGATGCTCAAAATGGAAACCTGAGGCTTTTCTTTGGCTCTTTCTATTTAGCAAAATCAGGCTAAGACGCAGTAGCTCAACTTTGTATTAAGTGAAGATTTCTGTAGAACCTAAGGCTCTGCAAAGGCCAAGGGGCATGGCTCTGACCTTAGAGAACAGCAGGCAGAGAGGGTGGCTGTATCACCATAGAGCAGATTTGGGAGTCAGAAATACACGTGGGTGCAAATCCCAGCTTTACCATTACTAAAACGAGTGTCAAGCATATAGGTGAAGTGCCCTCTTCCACCCTCAATATTTTCATCTCCAGAAAATAATAATGTAGGTGAAAGTACTCGGCATCACTAGCACTTAGAAGTAGATTTAATTGGGATGGTCAAAAAGGATGCTTGGAGGGGTGGATAAACCAGATCGCTCTTCTCCATAATTCCCACTTCTCTCCCTCAGCTCCCGGGTCCAGGGAACCAAAAATGAGCTTTTAAAGTTTAGTCAATTCCCTGCTTTAAAATGCCTCATAGCCTGCCATTGCGTTCACAATAAAATCCAGTTTCCTTACCATGGCCGACAAAGCCTGCAGTAACTAATCCCACCAAGATAAAATAATCATTTTGTTTATTGAGCTACACGTTTATCGTCTCTCACTACACTAAAATGTAAGCGATCTTATTTCCCCGCTGTATCCCGGTACTGCGAAGAGAGCCTTGCACAGACTGAGGGAACGGGGTTGGGCGGGCTACCATCAGTACTAGTTCATGAGTTGAAGCAAACCGTCAACTGCCCCTGTGAGTCGTCACCAGTTTTCCTGGGGCGACCCCTCACCCAGCTCTAAGGTGGCGCCCCTCCCCGAGGCCCCTGGCCCATTTTCACTTCCCTGAGGAAACTATGGCGGGAAACCCCTTGCGCGCCCATCCCGACACAAGCCCCCAACTTCAGCAGCTCTCTCGCGGCAGCAGCCCTGCTCGGAGCCCCCAACTCCCTGGTCCGCTGACCACACCTCGCGCGCGTTCTCCTGGCCCACGAGCCCTGAGGCCGCCTGCTTGGCCAAGCCGCTCTCGTCCAGACCCAGCCCTTTCACGTGGCTGTGGGAAGCGATGCGCTGCGTCTTCGTGGTGCTCTTCACCTCCTCAATCTTCATTTTGCAGACGCCGGGAGCTAAAACCAGCGTGGAAAACCAGCAGCTAGGTAAGTGCAACCGGCGCCTGAGGTTACCATGCGGCTGTTACTAGGGTAATTTGCAAAGGCCCGCCTAGGTTGGCGTTCCATTGGTGGAAGCGGAAACGCCTCTGCTCCCCATAGGCTTACGGCTGCGCCCATCGCGACTGCGGCTGGACCGCCGGTCACCCACTTCCGGCTGTGTCTCCAGGTTGGCTTCCCCCGCGCAGCCGGCACTTCCTGCCCACACTGGGGTCGGGAGCACAGTGGGGCCACGCCCCGGATTTGATCTAGGGCTGAGGTGTAGCGTGAGGTAGTGGCCCCCGGATACCATTCCTAATCGTTCCGTCCTAGCTATTAGCACATTTGAACGTCATACTCTTATGCGAAACTCAAGTTATTACTTCCGTTTTGGAAATAGAGGAACTGAGGTTCAGAGCTTAAACTGGAACTTTTGGTTACTAGCCAGTGTTTTCTGACTCCCAGACCTTTGCATCTCCCTGGAAAGGCCCAGCTCAGCCAACCACTCCTTTCATGGAATTGTCTTCCCCTGCCTCTAGCCTCCTTCCTCCACCCAAAGATAAGGTTCCTGCTAAGTTCAGTTCAGTTGACTGTGAATAATATTTTGCCGTTTTCAAAACTTCACAGCCCTGTAAGGTAGTGTAATTCCAAATGCAGCTACAAACAGGCGGAAGGAGGCCCATCTGTCCAAGAAAGCACCACAAATAAATCAGAACTGGAAAGCTTCAGGCTTCAAAACCTATATAATGCTCATCCCGTCCTATGACTCCAGATGAGATAATCGGCCAGCAAATTGTCCTGTCAAGTTTCATAATGATGTTAGCACAACCTGTACCACAATTGTACTTGCCATCCATCCAACCATCCATCCATTCAACAAACACGAGCCAGACACCACAATGCACTGGGTGTAAGGTCTTTTAGGCTGACTGACAGCACCATGGACACCATGGCAACCCCCATGACACCCACGTACACCTCTGGATGGCCTCCTGGAATTAGAAAATCTGAAGTAACTGGAGGATCATGAAAGAAGGAAGAATGATCAACCCCTGTGGTGCCTAACTAACTTGAGACTTTCTTCTTTTGTTCTTTATATAGCCACAATTGACAAGGCAATTGGACTTTGTAACCAACCTTGGTCAACTTCGTGACTCCAGACCCTACGACCCATTCCCACTTTGCAAAAACTGCCCTAAACTGTAACTTCTGTAACTTTCCACTGCCTACCCCAAACCTTTAAAACCAACTCCTATACCACTGCCTTCCACTGACTCTTTTGGACTCAGCTTGCCCACACCCGGGTGAATAAACAGCAGCCACGTTGCTCACACAAAGCCTGTTTGGAGGGGTCTCTTCATTCAGAGCGCACATTTTAACACTGGGGATACAGGAATAAAAGCCTTGATGAGCTTACTCCTTGCTTAGAAAACTTGCAACATGAGATGTGCTGGGACAGGTACACCCAGGTGGCATGCAAGACCAGAGCAGAAGCGCCTGGAACAGCACGGAGAGCCAGGGAAAGCATCATGAAAGTGATGTTGCCTTGGCTGAATCCTAACAAATAGGAGAGATTTCCTCAGAAGCAAATGGTATGACACCATTTTACCGAAGAGGAAACTGACATCCAGAGGAATGGAAGGATTTGTCCAGAGTGCAGGAGAGTTTATATTACAGTTGAGACAGACCTGAAATCAAATCCAATTACAGTAGTTCCAGAGTTTCACACCTCCTTGTACATCTTGATTCTAACTTTTGAATCTAGGTCTCTCTAGTTTTCTTTTCTTTTGAATCTAGGTTTCTAATGATTTGCGTAATTACTCGGTCAATGTTTACGTGGAGCAGTTACTCTCTCCCAGTAAACTGCAGGCCTTTTGAGGGTGTATACCACATTTGACTGTTTACCATTTTAACCTAAGTGCCTGACACACAGCCTACAACACATCTCACAATTAAGGCTTCTCATGAATTCAATTAAGCATCTAGACCACACACAAACACATATACTTGAATTCATCAGTTTTGCTGCATGTATTTTACACATTGGCTTTTATGGGACTCAGTAATGATTTCCATCAGTGAATGGAATCTTCTGGCATTTTCAGGGCCCAGAAGAACAGAGGCCAGGCCTTGGAAGGCTGAGGTTGTTAGTAGTGGCATGTGGCTCATCAGCCCTAGAGACAGCACCCCACAAAAGTTGCTTAGCCCCTCATTGACCTGTTCCTGGTCATTACTCTTACATAAGGAGCAATTCCTTTCTCTGTGTGG
This sequence comes from Ateles fusciceps, assembly GCA_036589455.1. NCBI lineage: Eukaryota > Metazoa > Chordata > Mammalia > Primates > Atelidae > Ateles > Ateles fusciceps. The sequence goes on along the minus strand of JAZHEH010001341.1, from coordinate 6,663,920 downwards.
AGAAGGAAGCTTTTCCACCAACTAGTAGTCAAAGTGAGGCATTCTATGGGACTGACTTCTTTGTGTATTGTCCAATTAGGAAAAAAGATAATTTTTACATTTATTATTTTAAGCCATAATATTTGTCTCTTTTGGCACAAAGAGAAGGATTTCCTTCTAGCCCAAAAAGAGGATGGGGGAATTAGGATTTTAGAGCACAGAGGAATCCCCTGGATTACTTGGTCTAGTAGTTTTTAAACCACATTCCCAGCAGTTGTGGAATCCTTTTGTGACCAGTATGGGTGGGGATAGGGAATGCTGAGAGTGTAGGATACCAGCTCCATGCCCTCACTTCCACCAGAGCTGTTCTTCTGTGTGTGTGCTAAAGAACAGTTCAAAAATCACTGATAGGCTAGGTGCAGTGGTTCACACCTGTAATCTCAGCACTTAGGGAGGCCAAGGCAGGTGGATCGCCTGAGGTCAGGAGTTCAAAACCTGCCTGGCCAACATGGCAAAACCCCATCTCTACTAAAAATACAAAAATTATTTGGGTTTGGTGGTGGGCACCTGTAATCCCAGCTACTCAAGAGGCTGAGGCACGAGAATCACTTGAACCTGGGAGGTGGAAGTTGCAGTGAGCTGAGATTGTGCCATTGCACTCCAATCTGGGCAACAGAGTGAGACTCATCTCAAAAGAAAGAAAAGAAAATCACTGATCTGGCCTAGTATTCTCATTTTACAGGTAGGTAACTGAGGCCTCAGGAGGGGGACAGGGTTTGTCCAAGTTCCCAAATTAAGCATATGCCTGACACAGACCCAATATGCAAAGATGCTGGACCTGGCTGCAAAGTCAGACGATTTCTTTCATTTCAACAGAAAACAATATGGCAGGCCATTATCCAAGCTACACAAGGCGAGTAAACAGCAAGTGAGGCCTGCTGCAGTGGACAGGGTTATTCCTGACCAGCATCCATCCCACTTCTGGGCACCATCACTCTCATTTTCTTTAGGAAATGACCGTTCTCCCACTTTGAGTCCAGGTAGTTTGGGCGAACTGACCCCACACCCCATGTTTGTTTCAGTGGTAAACATGTGACCCTGGCCCGTATCCCATCCTCTCAGACATTGTGATTGGCTTAGGAATGTGACCAGCTAGTTCAATGACAGTCAGTCCTGGCAATTTACTGGACGTAGCAGGAGAGAAAAACGTAGGTCATAGATTTGCAGGCTGGTCATCTTTGCTACTTCATGGGGAGACTCTATCTGAGAATGAAGCCAAAACAGAGGAAAGGAATGCTGACAGAGATTCCTGATGAAATCCTTTATATCCCTGCATCCAGCCTCGCCTTACTTGCAGTGTAACATGGCATTTACTTTGGGGCTTAAGATGTTTGAGTTAGATTTCTATCTGTGGGTACTGAAAATCCATATCAATGCAGTGACACATATGTAAGTAATTGTGTGGACTACTACATTCCAGAATGGTGCTGTGACAGCCCTATACCTGCCAGCTCTTTCTCTTACTCCTGTGACCCTTGTTCTTTCACCTCCAGGCCTGACTTCACTTTCTCCAGCCCAAGCTTGATTATATCAATCACTTGGTTCCTGACCCTTCTGCTCCCCTGCCTACCTTGACTTCTATAACACCGGACCTTTGAACCCGCAAGCCCAGGTCAAGCCTTCCTCTGCCTTCTCCACTGCCTCCTGAGGGCTACTGTGTGTGGCAGGATGCAGTTACCCAGTGGTGTCCTGGAACAACTGCACAGTCATGGTCTCCAGCCTCAACTGGAGTAACCCAAGTAATGATTAAATGTATTAGCCCAAGTGTAGTGGCTCATGCCTGTAATCCCAACACTTTGGAAGGCCGAGGCAGGCAGATCACCTGAGGTCAGGAGTTCGAGACCAGCCTGGCCAACATGGTGAAACCCCATCTCTACTAAAAATACAAAAATTAGCCAGGCATGGCAGCACACACCTGTAGTTCCAGCTACTTGGGAGGCTGAGGCAAGAGAATTGCTTGAACCCAGGAGGCAGAAGTTGCAGTGAGCTGAGATCGCATCACTGCACTCCAGCCTGGGCGACAGAGTCAAAAAATAATAATAATAAATCAATAAATGTTGTATTTGTTTTTTGGAGGGACTTCAAGTGATCCTCCCGCCTAAGCCTCCCAAGTAGCTAAGCATGCACCACCACATCCAGCTAATTTTTTCTATTTTTTTGGTAAAGACAGGGGTCTTGCTGTGTTGGCTAGGCTGGTCTTGAATTCCTGGACTCAAGCAGTCCTCCTGGCTTGACCTCCCAAAATGCTGGGATTATAGGCATGAGCCATCGCATCTGGCCACAGATGTTGTAATAGCTAAAAGATTAGTTCAGCTGCAGTAACAGAGAGATCTAAAATAACAGTGGATCAAGCAAGAGAGAAGTCACTTTATCTCACATAACATCCAAGCAGGCATGTCAGCAGGTGAGCTGGCTTTACAATCAGTAAGGGCCTATGCTCATTTTATGATGTGGCTCTGCCACTCCCCACACACACTGTCTATCAGGTGGTCCAAGACAGCTGTTCAAACTCCTTCCAAAAGGCCTGAATTTGCACCAACAAGAAGGAAAAAGGGGAAAGAAGACGACATGCTCTTTCCCTTTAACCTTGACATTGAAGTTGCACCATCATTTCTACTCATCCCAGGGGCCAGAACTTAATCAAATGGCTAGAACTAGATGCAAAGGAGGCTGAGAAATATAGCCTTACACTGGATGGATATGTGCCCAGTTAAAAATTCAATTCCTATGTAAAGAGAGGAGAAGGTAGATTGGGAAACAACTCTCAGGCTCTACCCTAAGCTTCCACTGTGTGCCAAACACTACAGGATTTTCCTTGGATGCTGACTCAAAGGCAGGCATCACCTTCCTTCTAGCCAAGATATCCCTACTATCTGGGTCCCAGATAATAACCTGGGCCCAATTCCACCTCTCAGAGGCCTTGTTCCACCTTTCTTTTCCTGTATTACTATCTGTTCTCCCTGATCATTCCCACAGGATACGTGCAATCTTTCTCCTCCCTCCCCCGTCCCAGTGTCATCACTTGCATTTCTTTCCTAGCACAGTTCTCATCTTGCTAAGTGCCCCCGCTTCCCTTCCCAGTCTTCAGCCCAGTGTAACGTAGCTTTTACTCTTGCTGCTCCCTTGAATCTGCTGTTAAAAGTCCAGGATGCCACAAAATGAGTCTTAATAAATTTTAAAAATTGAAATCATACATAATACTTTTCCAATCACAACGGAATAAAACTTGAAATCAATAATAGAAGGAAAATTCACAAAATATGTGAAAATTAAACAATACACTCTTAAACAATTAATAGGTCAAGGAAGAAATCACAAGGGAAATCAGAAAATGAGATGAATGGCAACAAAAGCACAATGTACCAAAACTTACGGGATGCAGCAAAAGCAGTCTTAAGAGAGAAATTTATAGCTATGAACATCTATAATAAAAAAGAAGAAAGATCTCAAATTCATAACTCAACTGTACACCTAAAGGAACCAGAAAAAAAAAAAAGAACACGCTAAATCCAAAACTAGCAAAAGAAAAGAAACAATAAAGATTAGAGAGTAGCAGTATTCCCAATGGTAAAGAAGTGCAAGCAATTTAAGAATCCACTGACAGACAATGGATTTTAAAAAGATAGTGTATACATATAATGGAATATTATTAAGCCCTAAAAAAGAAAAAATTCTGACATGTGTTACAATATAGATGAATATTGAGCCATCATGCTAGGTAAAATAAGCCAGTCATAAAAAGACAAATACAGTAGGACTCCACTTATATGAGGTGCCTAAAGTAGTTAAATTCATAAACGCAAAAAGTACAATGGTGGTTGCCAGGGGCTGGTGAAAGGAAAAATAGAGAGCTAATTTAACAAGTGCAGGGTGTCCGTTGGGAAGACGAAAGAGTTCTGGAGATGGATGATAGTGATGGTCGCACAACAATGGAAATGTACTTAATGCCACCTTACTGTACACATAAAATGGTTAATATGGTATAGTTTATGCTACGTATCTTTTACCACAATTTTTTTCAAAAGATTAGAATGGAGACAAAATAGAGAAATAGAAAAACAGAGAAAATCAAAAAAACTAAAAGTTGTTTCTTTGAAAAGAATAACAAAACTGACAAATCTTTAGCTAGATTGCCTAAGAAAACAACAGCAAAGTCTCAAATTACTAAAATCAGAAATTACAGCAGGAACATTACTATTTACTATACAGAAATAAAAAGGAATATAAGAGAATACTATAAATATTACAAACAAATTGGATAATCTGGACAAAATAGACAAATTTGTGGAAACAAACTATGAACAGACTACCAAAACTGACTCAAGAAAAAGCAGAAAATCTTACTGTAATCAAATGAGGAGATAGAGTCAGTAATCAAAACTCTCCCTATAAAGAAAAGCCTAGAGCCAAATGGCTTAACTACTGATTTCTACCAAACGTTTAAGGAACTAACACCAGGCCTGGAGCAATGGCTCATGCCTGTAACCCCAGCACTTTCCAAGGCTGATGTAGGAGGATTGTTTGAGGAGAGGAGTTTAAGACCAGTTTGGGAAACAGCAAGACCCCATCTCCAAAAAAAAAAAAAAAAATTTTTTTTTTTAATTAGCCCGGCATGGTTGTGCACACTTGAAGTCTTAGTTACTTGGGAGGCTGAGGCAGTAGGATCCCTCAGGCCCAGGAGTTTGAGGCTGCAGTGAGCTGTGATCACACCACTGTACTTTAGCTTGGGTGACAAAGTAAGACACCAGTCCTTCTCAAACTCTTCGAAAAAACAAAAGAGAACACTTTCCAGTGCATTCTATGAGGCCAGTGCTGCCCTGATACCAAAGCCAGATAAAAACACTCTAAAACAGGCTGGGCATGGTGGTTCAAACCTGTAATCTCAGCACTTTAGGAGGCCGAGGCAGGTGGATCATCTGAGGTCAGGAGTTCGAGACTCCCGTCTCTACTAAAAATACAAAAACTAGCTGGGGGTGGTGGCATCTGCCTGTAATCCCAGCTATTCAGCAGGCTGAGGCAGAGAATTGCTTGAACCTGGGAGGCGGGGGTTGCAGTGAGCCAAGATCACACCATTGCATTCCAGCCTGGGTGACAGAGTGAGACTCCATCTCAAAAAACAAAACAAAACAAACAAAAAACACTGTAAAACAAACTAACAAAAAAAAACAGGTCAAGATCCTGTATGAGTGTAGCTGCAACAATTCTCAACAAAATTCTAGCAAACCCAATTTAGCAGCTTGTTAAAGGATTATATACCATGACCAGTGGGATTTATTCTAGGAATACAAAGGTGGTTTGACATACAAAAATCAATGTAATATACCACATTAATAGAGTGAAGGAAAAAAAAAAGACCCACATGATCCAAATGTTTTGAAAAAAACATTTGACAAAATCCAATACACTTTCATGATTAAAAAACAATTAGGAGTTGCCTATGAGAGGGAGGCAGAGCAAGATCGCCAAATGAGCCCTCCAGCAATTGCCCCTCACCCCCGCCAGCAGCAACACCAAATTGAAAAACTATCCACACAAGAAAGCACCTTCATAACAACCAAAAATCAGGTGAGCAGTCACAGTCCCTGGTTTTAACATCACATCAAAGAAAGAGGCACTAAACAGGTAGAAAAGATAGTCTTGTCTCAACTGCACTACCCCTCTCTCATCCCTAGCCTGCAGCCTCATGGCACAGAGAGAGAATCTATGTAGGTGGCAGAGAAATCTATGTATGTGGCAGAGAGATTGTGGGAATTTGCACTGGAATTCAGTGCTGCCCTGTCACAGCAGAAAGCAACACAAGGCAGAATTCAGCCAGCACCCACCCACCAGCCTCCTGGGTAGCTGGGATTACAGGCGCATGCCATCACACCCGGCTAGTTTTTGTATTTTTAGTAGAGACGCGGTTTTCAAACTGCTGACCTCAGGTGATCTGCCCACCTCGGCCTCGCAAAGTGCTGAGATTACAGGTGTGAACCAACTTTAGACCAGCCATAGCCAGAGAGGAATCATTCATCCCAGTGGTCAGACCCTGAGTTCCAGCTGGCCTCATCACCACAGGCTAAAGTGCTCTGGGGTTCTACATAAACTTGGAAGCAGTCTAGGCCATAAGGACTGCAATTCCTGGACAAATCTTGGTGCTCTGCTAGGCTTGGAACCAGTGAATGTGGGGTGCATGTGGCCTAACAAGACAACAGCCAGGGCAGTCAAGGATGTGCTTGCATCACCCCCTCCCTCAAAGCCAGGCAGCGCAGTTTGCAGCTCCCGAAGAGATTCCTTTCTTCTGCTTGAGGAGAACAGAAGGGAGAGTAAAGGGAACTTTGTCTTGCAACTCGGTTACTAGCTTAGCCACAGTAGAATGGGGCACCAGGTAGAGTCCTGAGGCCCCTATTTCAGGCTCTAGCTCCCAGATAACATTCCTAGCACGCCCTGGGACAAAGGGAATGCACCATCTTGAAGGGGAAAAACCCAGACCTGGAAGGATTCATCATCTGCTGAGTAGAGTGCATGGCCTTGAATAAACATCAATGGTAGCCAAACAGTATTTACCACGAGTCTTGGGTGAGACACAGTGCTATGCTGGCTTCAGGTGACCCAGCACATTCCCAGTTGTGGTGACCACAGAGACTCCTTCTGTTTGAGGAAACAAGAAGAAAGAGATAAACGGACTTTGTCTTGCAACTTGGATACCACCTCAGCCACAGTGGGGTAGAGCACCAAGTGGTCTTTTGGGGTTCCCAATTCCAGGCCTTAGCTCCTGGATGACATTTTTGGACTTGCCTTGGGCGGCAGTAATCAGGCAGTGGTCACCATGGCCCTTGGGTGAGACACAGTATTGTGCTGGCTTTGGGTCTGACCCAACAAAGTCCCAGTGATGTTACCATGGAGGGGCTTGTATCATCCCTCCCTCAGCTTCAGGCAGCTTATCAGAGAGACTCTGTTTGTTCCTGGGAAAGTAAGGGAAGAAAACAAGAGTCTCTGTCTGGTAATCCAGGGAATTCTTCCAGATCTTACCCAAGACCACCAAGGCAGTACCTCTACACATCTGAAAGTCACAGCATTATTGGGCTTGGGGTGCCCCCTAGTGCAGATATGCTTGCAGTGACCAAAGACTTAACACTCAATTCCCTTTGAATGCTTGGCAAGCCTTCCCAAGAAGGATGGGTACAAACAAGCTCAGTTTGCAAAGACTATAATAAATATCTAACTCTTCAATGCCCAGATATTGACAAACATCCACATCATCAAGGCTATCCAGGAAAACATGACATCACCAAACAAATGAAATAAGGCACTAGTGATCAATCCTGAAGTGACAGAGATATGGGAACTTTTTAGACAGAGAATTCAAAATAGCTCTTTTGAAGAAGCTCAGTGAAATTCAAGATAATGCAGAGAAGGAATTCAGAATCCTATCAGGTAAATTTAACAAAGAGATAGAAATAATTAAAAAGAATCAAGCAGAACTTCTGGAGCTGAAAAATTCAGTTGATATATGAAGAATGCATCAGTCCACAGAAGAATTGATCAAGCAGAAGAATTAGCAAGCTTGAAGACAAGCTATTTGGCTGGGTGCAGTGGCTCACGCCTGTAATCCCAGCACTGTGGGACGCTGAGGTAGGCAGATCACTTGAGGTCAGGAGTTTGAGACAAGCCTGGTCAACATAGTGAAACCCCGTCTCTACTAAAAATACAAATGTTACCCGGGCATGGTGGTGGGCGCCTGTAATCCAGCTACTCTGGAGCCTGAGGCAGGAGAATCACTTGAACCTGGGAGGCGGATGTTGCAGTGAGCAGAGATCATGCCACTGAACTCCAGCCTGGCGGCAAGAGCAAAACTGTCAAAAAAAAAAAAGGCTCCTTGAAAATACACAGAGATGGCCAGGCATGGTGGCTCTTGCCTGTAATTCCAGCACTTTGGGAGGCCAGCAGATAATTGAGGCCAGAAGTTTGAGACCAGCGTGGGCAACATGGTGAAACCCCATCTCTACAAAGAAATAAAAATTAATTAGCTGGGTGTGGTGGCACATGTCTGTACTTCCAGCTACTTGGGAGGCTGAAGTGAGAGAATCAGTTGAGCCTGAGAGGTCAAGGCTGCAGTAAGCTGTGCTTGCACCACTGCACTCCAGCCTGGGTGAGAAACTTTGTCTTAAAAAAAAATAAGAAGAGGAAGAAGAAAAGAAAAATAAAATGCAAAGAGAGAAAAAAATTAAAAAAAAGAATGAAACATATCTGCTAAATCTAGAGAATAACCTCAAAAAGATAAATCTAAGAGTTGTTGGTCTTAAAAGGAGGTAGAAGAGAGATCGGATAGAAAGTTTATTCAAAGGGATAATAAACAGAACTTTCCAAACCTAGAGAAAATAATTAATATTCAAGTATAAGAAGGTTATAGAACACCAGATATAACCCAAATAAGACTACATATAGACATTTAATAATCAGACTTCCAATGGTCAAGAATAAAGAAAGGGTCCTAAAAGCAGCAAGAGAAAAGAAACAAATAACATAGAAAGGAGTTCCAATATATCTGGCAGCAGACTTCTCAGTGGGAACCTTACAGGCCTGGAGAGAGTGGCATGACATATTTAAAGTGTTAAAGAAAGGCTGGGCATGGTGGCTTATGCCTGTAATCCCAGCACTTTGGGAGGCCAAGGTGGGTGGATCATTTGAGGTCAGGAGTTCGAGACCAGCCTGGCAAACATGGTGAAACCATATCTATTAAAAGTACAAAAATTAGCCAGGAATGGTGCCATGCATCTGTAGTCCCAGCTACTTGAGAGGCTGAAGCAGGAGAATTGCTTAAACCCAAGAGGCAGAGGTTGCACTGAGCTGAGATTGTGCCACTGCACTCCAGCCTGTACTACAGAGCGAGATTCCATCTCAAAATAAGTAAGTAAATAAAGTGCTGAAGAAAAAAGCTTTTATAGTAGGATAGCATATCCAGCAAAAATATACTTCGAACATAAAAGAGAAATAAAGACTTGCTTAGACAAACAAGAGCTGAAGGATTTCATCAACACCAGACTTGCCCTACAAGAAATGCTAAAGTGAATTCTTCAGTCTGAAAGAAAAGGATGTTAATGAGCAATAAGAAATCACCTGAAGGTGCAAAACTCACTGGTAATAGTAAGTACACAGACAAACACAAAATAGTATAACACCGTAATTGTGGTGTGTAAACTATTCACGTCTTAAGTAGAAAGAATAAAAGATGAATCTATCAAAAATAACTACAATAACTTTTCAAGACATGACAGTATAATAAGATATATCATAGAAACAACAAAAAGTATAAAAGCAGGGGGATGAAGTTAAACTGTAGAGCTTTTATTAGTTTTCTCTTTGTTCTTTTGTTTTGGCAATTAGTGTTAAGTTGTCATTAGTTGAAAATAAACTATGCAGATGTTATTTGCAAGCCTCATGGTAACCACAAATAAAAAAAACCTTACCACACATGCACACACACACACACAAAGCAACAAATTTAAAGATACCTTCAGAAAACAACACCATCACACAAAGTAAAGCAAGAAGGAAAAAAGGAAGGAAGAGAAGACCATAATCAGAAAACAAATAATAAAATGACAGTAGTGAACCCTTATCAGTAATAACAGTGCATGTAAATGGACTAAACTTTGCAATAAAAAGACGAAGAGTGGCTGAATGGATTGAAAAAACAAGACCTGCCTGGCGCGGTGGCTCACGTCTGTAATCCTAGCACTTTGGGAGGCTGAGGTGGGTGGATCACCTGAGGTCAGGAGTTCAAGACCAGTCTGACCATCATGGTGAAACCCCATCTTTAAAAAAAAAAAAAGAAAAGAAAAAACAAGACCTGCCAGGTGTGACGGCTCATGCCTGTAATCCCAGCACTTTGAGAGGCCAAAGTGGGTGGATTGCTTGAGTCCAGGAGTTTGAGACCAGCCTGCACAACATGGAGAAACCCCATCTCTACAAAAAATATAAAAATTAGCCAGGCATGGTGGCACACACCTGTAGTCAGGTGGCACACAGCCACTTGGAAGGCTCAGGTGGCAGGAACACTTGACCCTGGAAGGTCAAGGCTGCAGTAAGCCATAATCATGCCACTGTACTCCAGCATGGGTGACAGTGTGAGACCCTGTCAAAAAAAAAAAAAGACCCAATGATCTACTGCCTATAAGAACATATTTCATCTATAAAGACACACATAGATGGAAAATACAGGGATGGAAAAGATGTTTCATGCAAATTAAAACCAAAAAGAGCGGGAGTAGCTATACTTACAGCAGAAAAAATAGATTTCAAGATAAAAACTATATAAGGAAACAAAGATCATTATATAGTGATAAAGGGACCAATTCAGCAAGAGAATATAACAATTGTAAATATATATGCATCCAACATTAGAGCACCACATGTAGAAACCAAATAGTATTAGAGCTAAAGATCATGAATGAAGAAACATGGGACTTAATCTGCTATAGACCAAGTGGGCTTAATAGATATTTACAGAATATTTCTTCTAACAGCTGCAGAATACACATTATTCTCCTGAGCACAGGGATCATTCTTAAGGACAGACCACATGTTAGGCCACAAAATAAGTGCCTACATAAAAAAAGTTGAAACACTTTAAATAAACAACTTAATGATGCATCTTAAATTACTAGAAAAGCAAGAGCAAACCAAATCCAAAATTAGTAAAAGAAAAAAAAGATCAGAGCAGAAATAAATAAAATTGAAATAAAAAATACAAAAAAGCAATGAAATTAAGACTTGGTTATTTGAAAAGACAATATCAACAAATCTTCAGTCAGACTAAGAAAAAAACAGAGAAGACACAAATGAATAAAATCACAGATGAAAAGGGAAACATTACAACTGATGCCACAGAAAGTCAAAGGATAATGAACAACTACTGTGAACAACTATATGTCAATAAATTGGAAAACTTAGAAGAATAGATAAATTCCTGACATATACAACCTGCTGAGATTGAATCATGAAGGAATCCAAAACCTGAATAGACCAAACTAACAAGTAACAAGATCGAAGCTGTAATAAAAAGTCTCCCAGCAAAGAAACACCTGGGACCCAATGGCTTTACTGCTGAATTTTACCAGACATTTAAAGATGAACTAATATCAATCCTCCTCAAACTATCGCAAAAAATAGAGGAAGGAATACTTTCAAACTTATTTTATGAGGTTAGTGTTACCCTGATACCCAACTCAGACAAAGACATATCAAAAAAAGAAAACTATAGGCCGAGATCCCTGGTGAACATTAATGCAGAGGTCCTCAACAAAATGTTAGCAAGGTGAATTCAACAACACATTAAAAAGATCATTCATCATAACCAAGTGGGATTATCACAGGGATGCAAGGATGTTTCAACATATGCAAATCAATCAGTGTGATACATCATATCAATAAAATGAAGGACAAAAGCCATATGGTCATTTCAATTGATACTGAAAAAACATTTGATAGAATTCAATATCCTGCTATGATAAAAGCCCTGAAAAAACTTGGCATAGAAGGAACTTACCTCAACAGAATAAAAGGCATATACAACAGACCCACAGCTAGTGTCATACTGAATGGGGGAAAATTGAAAGCCTTTCCCTTATAATCTGGAAGAAGACAAGGATGCCCCTTTACCGCTATTACTCAACATAGTACTGGAAGTCCTGGCCGGAACAATCAGACAAGACAAAGAAATAAAAGGCATTCAAACTGGAAAAAAATAAGTCAAATTATTCTTCTTTGCAGATGATATGAAATTGTATTTGCAAAAATCTAAAGATTACACACACATACACACACACACACACACACACACAAACTGTTAAAACTGATAAATTCAGTAAAGTTGTAGGATACAAAGTCAACATGCAAAACTCAGTAGCATTTCTATATGCCAACTGTGAACAATCTGAAAAAAGAAATTAAGAAAACAATCCCATTTGCAATAGCTACAAACACAATAAAATAGGAATAAACAACCAAAGAAGTGAGAGATCTCTACAATGAAAACTATAAAACACTTATGCAGGAAACTGAAGAGCCCACAAAAAAAATGAAAGATAGACCATGTTTATGAATTGAAAGAATCAATATTGTTAAAATGTCCATACTACCCAAAGCAATATACAGATTCAGTGCAATCCCTATAAAAATACCAATGACATTCTTCACAGAAATAGAAAAAAAAAAATCCTAAAATCCATATGCAACCACAAAAGACTCAGGATAGCCAAAGCCATCCTGAGCAAAAAGAACAAAACTTGAGCAATCACATAACCTGACTTCAAATTATGATACAGAGCTATGGTAACCAAAATAGCATGGTACTGGCATTAAAAACAAAAACAAAAACATAGTCCAGTGGAGCAGAATAGAGAACCCAGAAACAAATCCATACATTTACAATGAACTCATTTTAGACAAAGGTGGCAAGAACATACAGTAGCAAAAAGGTAGCCTCTTCAATAAATGGTTCTAGGAACACTGGACATCCATATATGGGAAAATGAAACTAGACCCCTCTCTCTCTCCATATACAAAAATCAAATCAAAATGGATTAAATACTTAAATCTATGACCTCAAACTATGAAACTACTGAAAAAAAAATTGGAGAAACTCTCCAGGACATCCGTCTGGGGAAAGATTCCTTGAGTAATACCCTATAAACACAGACAACCAAAACACAAATGGACAAATGAGATTATATGAAATTAAAAAACCTTCTTCACAGCAAAGACACAATCAACAGAGTGAGGAGACAATCCACAAAATGGGGGGAAATATTTGCAAACTATTCATCTCACAAGGGATTAATAACTAGAATATGCAAGGAGCTCAAAATGGGCAAAAGATCTGAATAGACGTTTCTCAAAAGAAGACATACAAATGGCAAGTATGTATATGAAAAGGTGCTCACCATCACAATCATCAGAGAGATGCAAATCAAAATTACAATGAGTATCATCTCACCCCAGTTAAAATGGCTTTTATCCAAAAGACAGGCAATTAAAAAATGCTGGTTGAAGATATGGAGAAAAAGGAATCAGTATATCGAAGAGACATCTGTACTCCCATGTTTACTGCAGCACTATTCACAATAGCCAAAATTTAGGAGCATCCCAAGTGTCCATTAATAGGTGAATGGATAAAGGAAATGAAAGAGAATGAGGTCCTATCACTTGCAACAACATGGATATAACTGGAGGTCATGATGTTAAGTGTAATAAGCCAGGCACAAAAAGACAAATTTTGCATGTTCTCACTCATTTGTGGGAGCTAAAAATTCGAAGAATTGAACTCATGGAGATAGGGAGTCGAATAATGGTTATAAGAGGCTGGGAAAGGTAGTGGGGACAGGGAGTGGGAATGGTTAATGGGTACAAAACTATAGTTAGAATGAATAAGATCTAGTGCCTGATAGCACAACAGGGTGACTATAATCAACAATAATTTATTGTACATTTTAAAATAACTAAAAAAGTGTAATTGGGTTGTTTGTAACACAAATAAATTATGAATGCTTAAGATGATGAATACCCTATTTCCCTTGATGTGATTATTATGCATTGTATGCCTGTGTCAAAATATCTCATGTACTCCATAAATGTATATACCTACTATGTACCCATACAATTAAAAAATTTTTTAAAAACTTCCTCAATATGATATGATACAAGCTGTTTTTTTTTTTTTTTTTTTTTTAGACGGAGTCTCAGTCTATTGCCCAGGCTGGAGGGCAGTGGCGTGATCTGGACTCGCTGTAACCTCTGCCTCCCAGGTTGAAGTGATTCTCCTGCCTTAGCCTCTCAAGTAGCTGGAATTACAGGCACACACCACCACACCTGGTTAATTTTTTTGTATTTTTAATAGAGACCCGGTTTCACCATGTTGGCCAGGCTGCCCTCGAACTCCTGACCTCAAGTGATCTACCTGTCTTGGTCTCCCAAAGTGCTGGGATTACAGGCATGAGCCACCATGCTGAGCTGGTAAGCATTCTAGATTTATTTTATTTTAAATATTTACCCTGTCCATCCCTAATCTCCACTCTGATTTCATTTCCCCATGGAGGTGCCCACTCTAATGCATCTGGTCCAGGTCCTGGCTGGCTTTCTGTCCCTGGTAAATAAGTAGCGTTCATTTATATAAGCAAGTACATACATGCCCTTGTACTACAGATCTCATTCTGTTTCTTACCTTTTTCACTCAACACGGAGGGTATGACGTGTGTTGTGGGTATGTGTGTGTGTGTGTACAATCTCTCCACTTCTCATTGATCCCCCGCCAGATTGGCAGTTCCTGCTGTTGTCCAAGTCCCATCCTAAGTATCCACCACATCTTATTCTCCTTCCAGTGTTATACCCTCCACTGCCTCTAACTCCCCCACAATTACAACAAAGCTGCAATGAACATCCTCATCCTTGTGTGCTAATGGACCTGAGAACAAAGCTTACTTAGGGGTGGGGCTGCTGGCTCTTAGATTATAGGCACACTCGCTGCACCAGCTCCCACATCCTCAGCAGCATTTGGACTTATCCACCTTTCTAATTATTGGCAAGCTAACAGGCATGCTTATTATTTCAGACCTGGGCTGATTTCTGGGGTGAAAGTGGATAGAGATGATTTTTGCTGCCACCTTATATAGGTGGTACAAAGTCATAAAATTAACTAACATTGATTTATGCTGTGAGAACACTATTGCCTTTTTAGTTTTCTTTTAGTAAGTTTTAGTGTGTTGGAGTGTGCCTTTAACTCCTTTCGCATACAGTCACGTGTCCCATAACAACGTTTTGGTCAAATGACAGACTACATTGACAGAGGTGAGCCACTGTGCCCGACTGGTAAGCTCTCTCTGATTTATTTTGTTTTAAATATTTTCCCTCTCCATCCCTAATCCCCACCTTATTGGTGGTACAAAGTCATAAAATTAACTAACAGTGATTTATGTAGTGAGAACACTATTGCTTTCTTAGTTTTCTTTTAGTGCTGGGATTATGTATAAGACAGTGGTCCCATAAGATTATCATGGAGCATATATAAAAACCTGATATATGAAACTTGATATTGGCATTTCACATCAAGTAAGGGAAATGATTGATATTCACTATTCAGTAATAATGTTGGGACATTTGTTTTTCCAGATTAAAAAAATACATATATATATGTATATATATCATCTAGGTTTGTATAAGTATACTCTATGATGTTTGTGCAATGACAAAATCACTTAAAGACACATTTCTCACAAAGTATTCCTGTCATTAAGGGATGCATGACTGTATTTGCTAGTCTTTCTTTTTATTAAAGACTCTGTGTAAAAGCTACTACTGTTTTTATTGTGTTTATTTTTGTGGTTTCTGACTATTTCTGATAAGTGATAATAGTTTTCTATGTATGGGGAAATACTTCATTAAGTAAAAAAAAGCAGGTCATTTGAAAGAAAAATGGTAATTAAGTCATAGGTGTTCCCTAGATAGCACAGAAATTCTGAAGATGGTTTTTCATATCACCAAGGCTGGGGAAATCAGACATAAACCAAGGTTCATCTGGGAACAGAGGGGTCCGTCCTGATGCTCCAGGCAGCCTGGTAGACCCTATCTCACAAAATGACCCAGGTTCAAAGCCTGCTTTCTCTGAGCAAGTTACCTCTCATTTTTCCCTGCACACCAATGACAACTCTCACAGGATTATTAAGATAATTAAATGAAATCTTAACAAGGGACTCTAGCACTGGGAGGGGCACAGAACATGGTGTCAGCACCTTGGAGTGTGAAGACATGGCCTTTTTTTTTTTTTTGAGACATAGTCTCGCTCTGTCGCCCAGGCTGCAGTGAAGTGGAATGATCTTGGCTCACTGCAACCTCCACTTCCCCAGCTCAAGCGATTCTCCTGTCTCAGCTAGGATTACAGTGCCCACCACAACACCTGGTTAATTTTTGCATTTTTAATAGAGACAGGGTTTCACCATATTGGTCAGGCTGGTCTCAAGCTCCTGACCTCAGGTGATCCACCTGCCTCGGCCTCCGAAAATGCTCAGATTACAGGTGTGAGCCACCATGCCCAGCCATCTTTTCTTAATAGTTTCCTTCTGTGTGTGTGTCCTGGTCTTAGCAGTTGATTTTGTCATGCTTTTCCCCCTTCATTATTATGTATTAAATTAATTTTTGTTTTGTGTGTCATCCTTGTACACGGACCATGCTAATTGTCTCTGTCTTGTACCAATTTTAGTATATGTGCTGCTGAAGCGAGCATTTGCCATACTTTTTAAATGGAAACAGTACCTCTGGGCATTCACAGGAAC
This sequence comes from Ateles fusciceps, assembly GCA_036589455.1. Classification (NCBI taxonomy): domain Eukaryota; kingdom Metazoa; phylum Chordata; class Mammalia; order Primates; family Atelidae; genus Ateles; species Ateles fusciceps. Next base: position 6,647,574 of record JAZHEH010001341.1, on the reverse strand, counting down.
TGGTTTGGAGCCTAGAGGCAGGAAGATGGGCTGGGGACAGGGGTCAGGTTAGCCAGGGCAAAGCCTGTGCCTCCCACCATAAAGTCCTCTGCTGGGAGCAGTGTTTCCTTTTCAGCAGTCACATCCCACTGCAGTGGGTAAACCTGGCCACATCTGCTGACTCCCAGAGTCTGCCTGGGAATGTGGCTGAGCCTGGGGCTCCCATGGGCCATATCTGGAGCACATGGCAGTGGGGTCAGAGGTCAGTCAGGATAGCCCGGATGAATGCAGCAGGTCTAACAAGAGGGCAAGCATTGAGGTCTCTTCTGGTGAAGATCTTAACTGTCAAATTGTGGTCCTGGGATCTAGGTAGTAGAATAAGCCTGGCAAAGACCCTGCAGAGCTCTAATGAGGTGGAGTGGAATTAGGAGCCATCCATTTAGTCAATAAATATGAACATAGATTCGACACTCCAGTTAAATGTTTATATTAGTTTCCTATTGCTTCATAATAGATCTAGTGGCTTAAAACAACACAAATTAATAAGCTTACAGTTTTGGAGGCCAGAATTCCAAAATGGGTCTCACTGGGTTAAAATGAACATGTTGTTAGGGCCACGTTCCTTTCTGACAATTCTTGGGGAGAATCCATTTTCTTACCTTCTCCAGGTTGCCCACATGCCAGGACTCAAGTCCCCTTTCTACCTTCAAAGCCAGAAATGCCCGATTGAGTCTTTCTTATGATGTCATCTTTCTGCTTCTGACCCTCCTGCCTCTCTTCTTTTTTTTCTTTTTTTTTTGAGAGTCTTGCTTTGTTGCCCAGGCTGGAGTACAGTGGTGTAATCTCAGCTCACCACAACCTCTGCCTCTGGGGTTCAAGCGATTCTCCTGCCTCAGCCTCCCAAGTAGCTTGGACTACAGGAGGGTGCCACAATGCCCAGCTAAATTTTGTATTTTTAGTAGATACAGGATTTCACTATGTTGGCCAGGTTGGTCTCAAACTCCTGACCTCGTGATCTGCCCACCTTGGTCTCCCAAAGTGCTGGGATTACAGGCATGAGCCACTGTACCTGGCCAAGACCCTTATCTTAATCACATCTGTGAAGTCCCTTTGGCTATGGAAGGTAACAGAGTCTGCACTGGCTCCAGGATGTGAACATCTTTGTGGGGCCACTATTCTGCCATGACCAGGCTCCCCCTCCTGAGGTCCCATCATAGCCCAGGCCCAGATTTCAGTCTAATGGCAAAGAGTACACTTGTATTGCCTGCCCTTGGAAATATGCCGGTGTTGGCTGTGACTAGGCCAACTTGGGTGGTATACTCACTATCAATCCAATCACTGTGGCCAGCAGGATGGACCATGCTGCCTGGTTAGTACTGAGTCTCAGGCTCATCCCAGGAACTGAGATGGGGTCAGCCTCCCAGTGACCTGGAAGAAAGGAGGGGAGAAGTTTCCAAGGAGAATTGGGGAGCTCTTACAAAAGCAGAGGGAGTAGGTGCTGATCACTACAGACCACAATGATCTTGTGAAACACTGTGATGCCCATTTTGCAGATGGAAGAGATGGTGAAGTCACACTGTCAACATGAGGTACAGCCATGATTTGAACCCACGTGGAGGAGTTCTTGCCACTGTATTAGGCTTCCTTGACCCCTGGCTAAATGTGGCATTAGCAGATCTGATTAATGCTGGAATGTAGCTCAGCTGGTGACCTGGATGGCAGCCTCCTCAGAGGTTGGCATGGGACCTACTGAGGAAGGCACATGGTTAACACAATCACTGGCGAGGTAGATACCCCTCAGAGAAAAGGGAAATTTCCATTTCACTCCTGAAAGACTCTTTAAAGCCAAAATTCAAATCAAAGAGCAAAGTATAATAACTTCCTCTGGGCAAATTTATAATTAATCCCAGATTAATTGGCCTTAATGAAGTTGAATTAATTACTAGCTGTTTGTAAAGAACTTTGAACTACCTTAGTACAAAATGGCATTAAAGAAACAGAAAGGAACCAGCATCGCATTAACATGGAGAACAAATCCCAAATAATCGCAGTTCTGCAGGCTGTTTCCCATCACTAATTTTCCCAGGGACTGTGTCCAGCCTGTGGAACTGTAGGGGGCCCAGGGAGTCTGCTGTGGAGGAGAATGTCTTTGTGGGCTAGAGGTTTGAGGGTGAGTGCATTCAAGAAGCAGTTGTGGGGCTTTGCGTGTGCCAGGCCCAGGGCTAACAAAGATGTGCAAGTTGAGGCCCCTGCTCTCCAGGCATCCTCAGCTACCAGGAAGTGGGAGAGCTCCGGAGCACCTGCCTGGTCTAAAGCAAACTCAGCTTAGTGGGAGGGATGGTAGGACAGAGACAAAGTACACTACAGGAGGCGTGATGAAACCTGCATTTTGCTGGGAACAGCCTTCCATTTCCTGTAGGGGATCCTCTGGTCCCTCCTCCCCCATTCTTGGGTGGGCCTATGACCCACACTTGGCTAGGCAGAGTTCATGAGGAATTAACATAATAAGGAAATCCAGGCAGAGCACTGTATTTCTCTCTTGGTGCAGGGGCACACGACTTCATCAGGACCAAGGAGACTTGATCTGGGGACTTTGTGGAGCTGCTGACAGCCACTTTGTCATTGTGAGGAGGGAGCCTGTCTGGGAATGGAGACAACTCAGAGGAAGGAGAGAAAGAGACAAGGTTGGTGTTTTCATGTTGTCATCTGAGCCCTGGGATGAAGCAATCTCTTCCCCCAGACTTTTTAGTTAGGTTTATTTACTTAAATTCACAAACATTGATATATCACTTATAATATACCAGGCATTGTTCTAAGTGCTATAGACATACCAGTTCATATAATAGTCACTAATCTGTGAGTTAGGAAGTATTATGCCCCACTTGACAAATGAGAAAACTGAGGCACAAGGCAGTTTTGTAAGGTGCCTGAGGCTCCACAGTTTCCAGCTGGCAGGAGCAGGACTGGACACAAGCAGTGTCTGTGCTTTTCACTACACCGTGGGCAACATGTTCCCTTTTTTGCTTAAGTCAGTTTCACTGTGAGTTTCTGTCATTTGTCCTTAAAAAGAAGAAAAGCGTGACTATATAGAATGTGACATGGAGGTAGCCAATCCAGCCCCTGGAGGTCCAAGGAAGCTTCCAGAGGGTGTGACAGCCCAAGAAAGTAGCCTGCGGACGAGTGTTGGGGTGGGGTGGATGAGCATGGTGTGTGTGCAGGATTACACAGGTTCAGGATCACCAGGTATAGGGAGAGAAACAGAGAGGTACATGGCAGGGTGGGGTGGGGTAAGGAGTCAGTCTTTCCGCAGTTGACAGCAATAAAGCATTTGTAACTCTTCCCTTGGGAACTACAAACTAAGGAATCTTAGTCTCATTGGTGGCTTTAGGACATTTTTTTAAATTAAAAAAAATTTATTTCTTGAATATTATAATACTTTCACATGATTTAAATTTTTAAAAATGCCAATGTATTTCAAGTAAAATGTCTTTCTGTCTTCCCTCCAGCCAACCTGTTCCCCCCGCTGGAGATAACATTTATTGAGCACCACCTATATGCACTGTGCTAAACCCAGGGGGAGACAGATAATGAGGAATGAATATAATAAGGAAATAAACTATACACGTATGTTCAAAGGTGATATGTGCAAAGGAAAAACTGGAGCAGGATAAGGGAGAGCAGGAGTAGGGAGGGGGCTCTTCTGTTAAATAGGCTGTCCAGGGCAGGGCTCATGCAGCACGTTAGAGTTGAACTTGGAGGCGGTGAGGGGTGAGATGTTTAGAGGTTTGGAAGAAAAATGTTCTGGTCCATGCTTGGGGGCTTTGAGTAACAGCAAGGGGGCCAGCACGGCTGGAGCCAGAAGAAAACAGGAGACAAGTTCCGGAAGGTAGCATGGTGTGCCTGTGTGTGTGCGTGTGTGTGTCTCTGTGCATGTGCATGTATGTGTCCCTGTGCATGTGTGTGCGTATGTGTGTGCATGAGCATGTGTGTATGTGCATGCATGTCTCTGTACGTGTGCATGGCCCCATTTGCCTGCCACTGTGCACATGTGTGTGTCTGTGTGTGCGTGCATACGTGTGTGTCTGTGTGCATGCGTCTGTGTGTGTGTGTGTGTCTCTGTGCGTGTGCTGGCCCCATTTGCCTGCCGCTGTACACACGTGTGTGTGTGCATGTGTGCACGTGTGTGTGTCTGTGTGTGCATGTGTCTCTGTGTGTGTCTATGGGCCCATTTACCTGCTGCTGTGCCCAAGTGTGTGCATGCATGCATCTGTGTGTGTGTGTGTCTCTGTGTGTGCGTGCATGCATCTGTGTGTCTCTGTGTGTGTGTGTCTCTGTGTGTGCGTGTGCGTGCGTCTGTGTGCGCATGTGTGTGTGTGGCTCTGTGCGTGTGCATGGCACCATTTGTCTACTGTGGTGCTGTTAGGACTGTGGCTCTTCCTCCAAGTGAGATGAGGAGACAAAGGCTCATTCCAGCTTCGGTATGCAGAAGAGGCTGTAGGAGAACAAGAGCCAATGCAGGGAGTCCTAGTAAAAGAACAGCTGCAGTAAATTAAAATCACAGTGCGATACCACGACACATCTATTGGAAAGGCCAACATTATAATTATTATTGAGACAGGGTTTTGCTCTGTTGCCCAGACTGGAGTGCAGTGGCAAGATGATGGCTCACTGCAGCCTTAACTTCCTGGGCTCAAGCATTCTGTGCACCTCAGCCTCTTGAGTAGCTGGGACCACAGGCATGTGCCACCATGCCTGGCTAATTTTTGTATTTTTTGTAGAGATGGAGTCCCACTATGTTTCCCAGGCTGGTCTCTAACTCCTGGGCTCAAATGATCTTCCCATCTTGGCCTCCAAAAGTGCTGGGATTACAGGCATGAGACACTGCATCCTGCAAGGAAAAGTAAAATTAAAAACAAAATAAAATAGTCTAAGTAACATAGCAAGACCCATGTTTACAAAAAATTTAAAAAATTGGTCAGGCTACCCAGGAGACTGGGGTGGGAAGATGGTTTCAGCCCAGGAGTTTGAAACTGTAGTGAGCTATGATTGTGCCACTGCACTCCAGCTTGGGTGACAGAGTGAGACCCCCATCTCTAAAATAAAAGCAAAAACAAGACAACCAACAATACAAAATACAATTGATGATGCTGAGCAATTGAAACTCTTATACATTGCTGAGGGAATGTAAAATGATATGACCACTCTGGAAAATAATTTAGCAGTTTCTTGTAAAGTTAAAACACACTTGCCATATGACCCAACAATTTCTTTTGGTATTTACTCAAGTGAAACTTATGTTCACATAAAATCCTATACATAAGTATTTAGAGCAGCTTTATTTATAACAGCCAAGATCTGGAAATAACCCAAATGCCCTTCAACAGGTGACTGGGTAAACAAATGATGATCCACCCATATAATGAATACTATACAGTGATAAAAAGGACAGCACCCTGCAGTTACACACAACAACATGGATCGATATCAAATGCATTATGCTAAGTGAAAGAAGCTGAGGCCAGGCACAGTAGTTCATGCCTGTAATCCCAGCACTTTGGGAGGCCGAGGCGGGCGGATTACCTGAGGGTGGGAGTTCGAGACCAGCCTGACCAACACAGAGAAACCCCATCTCTACTAAAAATACAAAATTAGCTGGGTGTGGCGGCGCATGCCTGTAATCCCAGCTACTTGGGAGGCTGAGACAGGAGAATCGCTTGAACCCGAGAGGCGGAGGTTGCGGTGAGCCAAGATCACACCATTGCACTCCAGCCTGGGCAACAAAAGCAAAACTCTGTCTCGAAACAAACAAACAAAATGAAAGAAGCTGGACCCCAAGGCTACCTACTGTATGCTTCCACTTATACCATGTTCTGGAAAAGGCAAAGCTTGTAGAGACAGAGAGCATAGATAAGTAGCTGCCAGAGGCTAAAGGTGTAGGAGGGTTTGATCACAAAGGGTTTTTTTTTTTTTTTTTTTGAGGGTTATCAGTCTGTTTTGTATCTTGATTGTAATGGTGATTACCTGATTTTATGCATTGGCCAAAGCTCATAGAGCCATACATCAACAAGGGTGAATCTTACTGTTGCAGTAATCCAGGTAAGCGATGATGGCTTAGATCAAGTGCTGATGGTAGAGATCTTCAGAGGAGGCTGGATTCTAAGGGTAAAACCAACAGAATTTTTTAATGAATTAGATGTGAACTATGAAAGAAAGAGAGGAGTCAAGAACTGAGCCATTAAACAACTGAGAGGATGCAGTTCTCATTCACTGTGATGGGAGTGGACTGGAGGGTAAAACCGGGAATTCTGACCTTCACATGTAAGTTCGAGATGCCTATTACACATGCAGGTTGTGTGCGTGAGCCTGCAGTTAGGAGGGGGAGGCTCCTAACTGCAGGCTTACACATAGAACCTGAATTTGGGGGTCAATGGCTTGTAACACCAGGAGATATGGACATCACCAGGGAGTAAATATATAGAGAGAAAACTAGAGGGCTGAGCCCTGGGACCTTCTTGTGTTCACTGTTATCCATCTCTTGTGTATCCTTGTAGGGCTATTCTATACTTGTACAAGCACATATATAGAGAGTGTATTTTTCATAAATGCAAACATGCTACACACACTAGTGTGCACCCTATTTTTTTCAGTTACCAATATATCTTAGAGATTGTTCCCAAATAGATACAAACAGCTCCTTTGTTCTTTTCAAAGCCTGCATAGCATTCCATAGTATAGACAGACCATGATCTCTCTCTCTTTTTCTATTTACAGTTTTTTTATTATGGAAAATTTTGAATATACCAAAAACGTAGACAGAATAGTGAACCCCGAAGACCCATCACCCAAAAATGATCAACTCAGGGCCAGTCTAGACTGCCACACACTCCTCTTCTTTAAAATTATGATTTATGGTAGCTTTGTGTCCTGATATAATTTCTTTTCTTTTCTTTTCGAGACAGTCTTGCTCTGTCACCCAGGCTGGAGTGCAGTGGTGCAATCTCGGCTCACTACAACCTCTGCCTCCCAGATTCAAGTGAATCTTGTGCCTTAGTCTCCTGAGGAGTTGGGATTACACGTGTGTACCACCTGGCTAATTTTTGTATTTTTAGTAGAGATGGGGTTTTGCCACATTGGCCAGGCTGGTCCCGAACTTCTGGTCTCAAGTGATCTGCCTGCCTTGGCCTCCCAAAGTGCTGGGATTACAGGCGTGAGCCACTGTGCCTGGTCTTTATCTTGATATAATTTCTTTTTTCTTTTTTTGAGACAAAGTTTCACTCTTGTCGTCCAGGCTGGAGGGCAATGGCGTGATCTTGACTCACTGCAACCTCCGTCTCCTGGGTTCAAGCGATTCTCTTGCCTCAGCCTCCCAAGTAGCTGGGATTACAGGCATGTGTCACCATACTCGGCTAATTTTGTATGTTTAGTAGAGACAAGTTTTCTCCATGTTGGTCAGGCTGGTCTCAAACTCCCAACCTCAGGTGATCTGCCTGTCTCGGCCTCCCAAAGTACTGGGATTACAGGCATGAGCCACTGCGTCTGGCCTGTCTTGATATAATTTCAAGCTTACCATAATTATTCTTTTTAAGGACATTTACTTTGTTTACAACATTTTGCTACTACATACAATACAAAAAAGAAATACTTGGTACTAGAACATGTCTTTTCCATAAAGACTGCTTTCCTTGGGTCCCAAGAGGACAAGAAGCTGGGGCCTGAAATGCTTCCAGAGCAACTGTCTTGAGGAGTGAGTCTCAATGGTTTGTATCGGGGAGTCTGGTTCTGAGACCCCTGGGCTAGCCATGCAACCAGAACCCACACAGGGAGGGAGTCTTGGGTGATGCTGCAACACCAATCTCAGCATTGGTGAGATCCTATTTTCTGGGGAAATCTGGCTTTGGCCTCTGGCCAGCTTTCCAGAGCATCTGCCTTTGATGTTTCAGAAGGCCATACCGCCAGGCAAAAACCATACTTTGAAAGACATTTTCGGGATATGCTTAGCATGCAACTTCTTCTCTTCAGCCCCACCTTGCCACGTGCCACATGGCTCAAGTTGCTGCTGTCTCTTAGCCTGCTGTTACCTCTGTGCAGCACATTCTTTCATCAATTTCCTTTGGTTCTGTGCAGTCTGGTCCTTGTCCTGTGTCTTTGTCAGCTCAAATGCCTCTCCCTTAATGAGTATCCTCCTCCCTTGCACCAGTACCTCTCAGCCAATCTCCCTTGCTGTTTCTCCCAAAGCACTTCATTATTTTCCTTATTCATCCATAGTTGTATCCCTCCAAAATATCATGTCTGCCACACAGCAGGTGTTCAATCAATATTTATTAGAAGGTTTGTATTAGTCAGGATTCTCTAGAGGGACAGAGCTAATGGAATGCATATATATATTATATAGGAGTTTATTAAGTATTAACTCACATGATCACAAGGTTCCACGATAGCCCATCTGCAAGCTGAGGAGCAAGGAGAGCCAGTCAGAGTTTCAAAACTGGAGAACTTGGAGGCTGATGTTTGAGGGCAGGAAGCATCCAGCATGGGAGAAAGATGAAGGCTAAGAGGCTAGGCCCATCTCTCTTTCACATTTTTCTGCCTGCTTATATTCTAGCTGTGCTGGCAGCCGATTAGATGGTGCCCACTCAGATTAAGGGTGGGTCTGTCTTTCTGATTAGATGGTGCCCACCCAGATTAAGGGTGGGTCTGACTCAAATGTTAATCTCTTTTGGCAACACCCTTACAGACACACCCAGGATCAATACATTGTATCTTTCAGTCCAATCAAGTTGACACTCAGTATTAACCATCACAAGATTGAATAAATGAAAAAATGAAGGTCTATAGCTAGAAATTTGGAGATCATCCCAGCGTTCTCCTTCTCCCCTATTGCACATCCAATTAGTCACAAAATCCTGTCACTGAAAAATCTTTATGAGTCTCTAACCCCTTATCTGAAGCTCCTGGGACCAGGTGTTTCTCAGAATTCAGAATTTTTCAGATTTCTAAGAGGCAATACAGAGGATAAACTATATACCATATGACTCCCTCAGTGGAGTATGGGCAGCATATCACAGTCAAACATCTGCAGTGAAATATGTGCATGCTTGGGAAAAGCAGTTATATAGCTACAGCTAGCCTCCTCTCAGTTCAGGTCATGGTTTGCTGCCAGAAGGTTGACAGAAAATTTGCTGTTTTCGGAGCTTTTTAGATTTTAGAAATACTGTGGATAAGAGATTGTAGGACGGAACCTTTTTTTTTTTTTTTTTTTTTTAGTTTAAAGGATTGGGATTGTTTCATTCTCCCCCAATATTTTATTATATTATGAAAATGTTCAAAAGTATAGCAATGTTTAAATAGTTTTACATGGATCATCCATATATCCACCGCATGGATTCTGCCAAATTTTTGTTTATCATGCATATGTCCATCAAGCCATCCCTCGCTACTCATCAGTTCATCTAGGTTTTTAGATGCATTTTAAAGTAAGGTGCAGAACCAGTACACTGTCTCCTGGACATGTACTGTCAACTAGAGTTCAATATTTGTTCATAGTTTTTTCTTTTAATATAAAATTTCTATATGGTAAATTACACAAATCTTAAGTTCATATTCACTAAACCCAAACCTCTGTAAAGATATATACCATGCCCACACCCCAGAAAATGCCTTTAAGCCCTTTACTAGTCAACCCCCACCAATCCCTTACTCCTCAGAAGCACCTCCTAGTCTTGTTCAGATTAGTTTGGCCCTGGGACAGTAACTTTGAAATCCCTCTTCAATTCCATTCTTTTCACTTTCCTTCCCTGCCATGTTCAGTGCCCCTATCCCACGCTGTCACACCCCTTCCGACCTTTGCTAGGGAGCTCCCCTGCACTTTATTCCAGTTTAGATCAGGTGCCACTACCTTTAAGAAGCATCTCCATGTCCACATCTTCCATGTCCACAGCTCACTCCCACTCAAAACCTGCCCTTCTCTGTCTTGTAAATACCAGATGATTATATTGACTGTGCCCCTCCCACTTTCACATTTGACTGTCAGCATCTTCCAAGGCTTAGCATTGCCCCAAGTTTCAATCAATACTTCAGAGGTCAATGCATGAAGTTCACTATTGAGTCTGTGAGGCCAATACAACATTAAAGTGTTAAAACACAATTTTTTTCGTTTTCTTTTTGAGATGGAGTTTCACTCTTGTCACCCAGGCTGGCGTGCAGTGGTACAATCTTGGCTCACTGCAACCTCCACCTCCCAGGTTAAAGAGATGTTCCTGCCTTAGCCTCCTGAGTAGCTGGGATTACAGATGCCCACCACCACGCCCGACAATTTTTGTATTTTTATTAGAGACAGTGTTTTGCCATGTTGGCCAGGCCAGTCTCAAATTCCTGATCTCAGGTGACCCGCTTGCCTCGGCCTCCCAAAGTGCTGGGATTACAGGCATGAGCCACCGTGCCCTGCCCAAACCTTTTTTCTTTTCATCACCATTTCAGGATTCTGTGTAAAACAAAGGTGAGAAATGAGGTTTATTTGAAGCCAAGCCCTGTACAAAACCTTTTGTTAGCTGAAATGTTTCTCAGAGGTACATAAAGCCTCTAAAGCTCTTATTACCTGTTTACTAACCCTCCGTTTTAAACATGTCTACTGCTTTTAGCAGTTTATTTTTAAAATGGAAGACATATTTTTACTGTTCCCTATTTGCAAGATGGGAAATAGAAACAAAGTATCTGTTGTCTATTTATAAGGACACTAATCCCATCACAAGGGTCCACTCTCATGATCTCATCTAACCTCCCAAAGGTCCCATCTCCAGATACCATTACACTGGGGGGTCAGGGTGTCAACATATGAATTTGAGAGGGATACAATTCAGTCTAAAACACGGACTCTGTTCTTACTGCAGAGTGGTGGAACGGAGGCAGTTACTGCAAGCATGAATACATCAGCACATGGCCTGGCTCATCACAGAGGGCAAAGGTAAGATTCAGTGGACTTTGTGCTCCACTGCCACATTGTTACAGAAATACTCTCTTCTCAAGAAAAATGGAAGGATGGGGCAATGTTGGCTGAGGCTGAGCGGTGGCTTCCCTCTTTGCACAGGAAGAGGGCTCTCCAGTTCTCCCAGGTCCCTAACACTCGCTGTCATCTTAGACTCTGATAACTTCTCTTCTTTGATTTACCCACCACCTGGCCAAAGTAGACACTTAGGTTTGTGACCTCTGGTTGGTGACTGTGGCTGACAACCTTTTTTGTGGTTCCAGACACTTCAGAATCTAGTGAGAGTTGTGGACCCTCTCTCTAGCATGAACACATCACAACACACTGTATATACAATATGGAGGTTTGTGGCCTCTCCTAAGGCCAGGCTACAGACTCTCAGGGTGAGAATTTCTGAGTCAGAGATAATGTCGTCCTCCTCCATTTTCAAACAATCTTTTATCACGGTTGGCTCCTTCTCAACACTGGAGTTTCAACTCAAATAGCAACTCTTAGAGGTCTTCCTTGACCCATTGTTAGGCAGCTGTCCGTCCTCCCTCTCCCGCTCCTTTTTATCTTAGCTTTTCTTTTCCTGAGGAGACTTCTCGCTCTCTGAAATAGTCTGGTTCAGTCTCTGTTGTTTGACTTAGGCCTCACCCCCTAGAATGTAATGTTAGCGGGCACTGTAGCCCAGAGGTACCCACCAGGCACTTGGTAAGAGTTTGCTGAAATGCGTGAATGACTGGAAGGATCCCCGGATCTCGGGCTCCTGGAGTCTTCAGGTAGGAGGAGCCAGGTGAGAGAGCAACCCTGCCGACGGTGACCTCCCATTCCTCGAGCACCCACCCGGAGCACGGCGCTTGGCGGTGCCCGCCGGCCTCCGGAGGGCGGAAGCTTCGGGGCCGGAACGGGTGTGCCTGGCGCGCCGGTTGCTGGGGGGGGGGCAGTTTAACCCGCCGGACCGTGGCGACTACCGAGGGAGGTGAGGGGCGGGCAGGGCCGGTGTCTTAGGCGGCGGAGGCATGGCAGGGCGGCGAGTGAACGTGAACGTGGGTGTGCTGGGCCACATCGACAGCGGCAAGACGGCGCTGGCGCGGGCGCTGAGTACCACAGCATCTACTGCCGCCTTCGACAAGCAGCCGCAGAGCCGCGAGCGCGGCATCACGCTCGACCTGGGCTTCTCGTGCTTCTCGGTGCCGCTGCCCGAGCGCCTGCGGTCCGCTCTGCCCGAGTTCCAGGCAGCGCCCGAAGCCGATCCCGAGCCCGGCGAGCCACTGCTTCAGGTCACGCTGGTCGACTGTCCCGGGCACGCCTCCCCTCATCCGGACCATCATCGGCGGTGAGCGCGGGCCGGGGCGGGAGCCGGGCTCAGGGACGCGGGCAGAGCGGCCGAGCTCCGTGTCCGAATTCGCTCGAGCCTATGCCGGGAAGGGATATCGCCTCACCTCCTTGGTGGGGCCCCCTGAGGCCCCAAGAGGCGCACGTGACTTGCTCAGGCCCCCCCCCCCCCCCCCCCCAGCAAGCGAGCAGAGGCTTTGAGATTCGAACTCACGGCCAGCTGACATGGAAGTTTTTCCCATCCAGCGCAACCAAACTGCAAGGTGCTTTCCTTAGGGAAAAAAAAAAAAAAAACCTCTACCAAATATATTTATAATACATGATCAAGTAAAGAAAACTCAAAAGCTACAAAAAGGGTATACATACAAAGGCTGTCTCCATTCACCTTTCCCTTTGGTCTCCTGGTTCCCTTTCCTAGAGTCAACCGCTGTTCCCAGTTTTGTATATCATTTCAGAAAGACTCCACGTTAATATAAGCATATCTGTGTATTGTATAAATCCCTCTTTCCCTCTTCCTTTTAGACACAATTTCACTCCACACTGTGTCTGGAGAGTGCCCCATATCTGCACACAAAAAGCTACCTCATTCTTTTTAAAGCTCACATAGGATTCCATTTCACACTTGTACCAACGTTTTTCTAAACAAATCTTTTCGTGATGGACGTTTATGTTGTTTCCAGTGTTTGCAAACCATGCTACAGTGAATATTCTAGAAGTCTTTGGTATGTTTGTGTATCTGTAGTGTAATAGAACTAACTGGCTGGAGCAAGAGGCATGTGTGTTTTTGGTTGTAGTGGGTACTGCCAAAATGCCCTCCAAAAAGGTACCATTAATTTTTGATTATACATGTATACATGAATACATACCACTTGTGAAGAAATAGAACATCACAAATAAGGCAAACACTCCCTTACTTACTCCTCTGTCCTAAATTCTGTACTCCTCCCATCTCCGCAAATGAAAAGACCACTATTATACCTTTGTGGATTACTTTTCCAAACTCATTTAAATCCACTGAAATATGGAGAAAGAGCTTTAAAACATGTTTTGTTTTTAGAAAAAAAATGATACAGTAATATAAACACATCGTATAAAGGGTATAGAGCTAAAGAAGTCTACTTCTCACTGCTGACCCCAGTACCTGATTACCTTTCTGTTCCCATTTCCGTGTGTTTCCTTGCAGCAATATTCTATATGCCACACATGGGAATATGTGTTTGGCAGATGATAATTGGCTTGGTGGCAGATGGTCTCATTGGTCAGTGGGCTTTGTGGGTCCCAGCTATAATGATGAGCTTGTTAAGTATAGTACTTCATCTTTGTTACCTCCCAACTGTTTCATGTTACAGGCAGTCAGAGATCATTTCCCTATTTTACAGTAAAGGAAATAGAAGTTTGAAGAGGTGAAGGGACTTGGCCAGAGTCATACTATCTTAAGTCTTTTCCTCAATCCATGTTTCAGTCAGGCGAATATTAAGGGACACATGATTCTCTACCCATTCCTCCCTGCCTCCTTATAACTGAATTCTATTTGGTCACATCAAAATACGTTTTAGGACATGGACTCTGAGCCAGTCCAGACTGGAGGTAGAAGGCAGAGGTTAAAAAATGAGATGGCAAATTTTTAGTGTTTTCTAGTAAATAGAGTAGATGAAGTGAGTAGAGTGGTGAAGGAGATGTGTTTGGAGTTAGACAAAATTGGGCTTGAAGCCTCGCTTTCTTCCTTTCTGACCTTTGAACCTAATTCTGGACCTTCCTCCTACTGGAAGATAGTGGTAACTACACAACTATTTATTGGCTTGACTTTTCTTGTGTATTTGCTACTTACCAGGCAAACCCTGCTAGGAATGTGGTGGTGACCATTTAATAATTGAGGAAATTGGGACTTAGGGAGGCAGCTAGTCAGTGAAACAGTCCAGGTCTGCCTGACTCCAAAGGTGGAGTTCTTTGCATGCTTCCCCAGGCTACCCTGTACTTCCCCCATCCCCTTCCAACATATATGCATAGCTCATGTTATTGTGCTTCACTTGATTGTTCTTTGCAGATAGTGATTTTTACAAATCGAAGGTTCGTGGCAACCCTTCCAACAGTATGTGCTCGCTTTTGTGTCTCTATGCCACATTTGGGTTATTCTTAACAATATTTCAAAATTTTGATCAAACATTAAGCATCAAACATTTCACTTCATTTCAAACACATGTCATCTGTTATGGTGATCTGGGATTGGTGATCTTTGATATTACTATTGGAATTTTGAAGTGCTACAAGGGATACTTAAAGTAAGGCAGCAAACTTAATAAATGTTATATGTGTTCTGACTGCTCTACCTACTGGCTGCTCCCCCTGTCTCTCTCCCCTCTCCCTCAGGCCTCCCTATTCCCTGAGACATGACAGTATTAAAATTCATCCAGTAAATAGCCTTTAAGTGTTCAAGGGAAAGAAAGAGTTGCATGTCTCTCACTTTAAATAAAAAAAAGCTAGACATGATTAAACTTAGTGACGAAGGCAATGTTGAAGGCTGAGATAGGCTGAAAGCAAGGCCTCTTATACCAAACAGTCAAGTTTTGGATGCAAAGAAAAAGTTCCTGAAGGAAATTAAAAGTGCTACTATAGTGAACACACAGATGATAAGAAAGCAAGGCAGCTTTTTTTTTTTTTTTTTTTTTTGAGACAGAGTCTTGTCTCTGTCGCCAGGCTGGAGTGCAGTGGCACAATCTTGGCTCACTGCAACCTCCGCCTCCTGGGTTCAAGCCATTCTTTTGCCTCAGGCTCCCGAGTAGCTGGGACCACAGGCGCGTGTCACCACACCCGACTAATTTTTGTATTTTTAGTAGAGACAGGGTTTCACCATGTTGGCCACCATGTCAGTCTCTTGACCTCGTGATCCACCCACCTCAGCCTCCCAAAGTGCTGGGATTACAGGCGTGAGCCACTGCTCCCAGCTGCAAGGCAGCTTTATTGCTTTTATAGAGAAAGTTTTAGTGGTCTGGATAGAAAATCAAACCAGCCACCACATTCTTTTAAGTTGAAGCCTAAATCTAGAGCAAGGCCCTAACTCTTCAATTCTGTGAAGGCTGAGAGAGGTAAGGAAGCTGCAAAAGAAAAGTCTGAAGCTAGCAGAGGTTGGTTCATGAGATTTGAGGAAAGAAGCCATCTCCAGAACATAAATGTACAAGATGAAGCTACAAGTGCTGATGGAGAAGTTGGAGCAAGTTATCCAGGAGATCTAACTAAGATGACTGATGAAGGTGAGTATGCTAAACAATAGATTTTCACTGTAGATGGAACACCCTTATATGGAGAAGATGCTATGTAGGACTTTCATAGCTACAGAGAAGTCAATGCCTGGCTACAAAGCTTCAAAGGACAAGGCTAACTGTTATTAGTGGCTAATGCAGCTGAAGCCATTGCTCAATGACCATTCCAAAAATCCCAGGGCACTTAAGAATTATGCTAAATCTACTCAGCCTGTGCTCTTGAAATGGTACAACACAGCCTGGATGACAGCACGTCTGTTTACAGCATAGTTTACTGAATATTTTAAGCCTAGTGCTGAGACCTACTGCTTAGAAGAAAGATTACTGATCCTTGATAATGTACCTGGTCACCTAATGGCTCTGATGGAGATGTACAAAGTTTTCATGCCTGCTAACACAACATCCATTCTGCAACTCATGGGCCAAGGAGTAATTTTGACTTTCAGGTTTTATTATTTAAGAAGTATATTTAGCTTTCATAGATAGTGATTCATCTATAGATCTGGACAAAGTAAATTGAAAACCCTCTGGAAAGAATTTATCATTCTAGATGCCATAAAGAACATTTGTGATTCATGGGAGGAGGTAAAAATATCACCATTAATAAGAATTGGAAAAAGTTGATTCCAGCCTTCATGGATGATCCTGGGGGGTTCAAGACTTCAGTGGAGCAAGTCACTGCAGATGTGGGAGAAACAGCAAGAGAACTAGACTTAGACGTGGAGCCTGAGGATGTGACTGAATTGCTGCAATCTCATGATCAAATTTGAACAGATGAGGAGTTTCTTGTTATGGATGAGGAAAGAAAGTGGTTTCTTGAGATGGAATCTACTCCTGGTGAAGATGCTGTAAACATTGTTGAAATGACAACAAAGGATTTAGAATATTACATAAACTTAGTTGATAAAGCAGTGGCAAGATTTGAGAGGACTGACTCCAGTTTTGAAAGCAATTCTACTGTGAGTAAAATGCCATCAAACAGCTTCACATGCTACAGATAAGTTTTTGTAAAAGGAAGAGTCAACTCATGTGGCAAACTTCATTGTCTTATTTCAATGTATTGTCACAGTCACCCCAACCTTTATCAACCACCACCCTGATCAGGTGGCAGCCATCAACATTGAGGCAAGACCCTCCACCAGCAAAAAGATTATGACTTGCTGAAGGTTCAATAATTGTTAGCATTTTTTAGCAATGAAATATTTTAAATTAAGGAATGTTTATTGTTTTTTGAGACATACTGCTATTGCATACTTAATTGACTACATGTTATATAAATGTCACTTTTATACACATTGGGAAACCAAAAAATTTGACTTGCTTTATTGCACTATTCACTGTGCTGCAGTGGTCTGGAACTGAATGCACAATATCTCTGAGGTATGCTCATTTATAAAGAAACTCTTCATAATGCAAAAAGGTTTCAGCACTTGCCTGATCCTATATAACCAATTGTAATGTCCCAAAGAATTTGGCAAGTTTTTTATTTAGACTAAAACCATAGAAGAAGACTTATTTTTGTATGTATATTGTTGCTCATTTTTGTCTCATCTCTGGAGTAGGGAGATTTATCTTCTTCTTAAAATGTGGCCTGAATGCAATGAAATGCTGAGGCCAAGGCTGCTACCATTCTTCCTTGAATAGATTAGAGGCCCACCTTCTTTTTTAGGGAATTGAGAAAAACAATTTTTTTTCTTGTGAAGGGAAGATGTTCCCCTTTGAGTGCCTGCTCTGGCCCAGTCCTGTTGCCAGGAACGTGCATCTGTGCAACCACCCTGTGTGATAGGGGTGTTAGTTAGCCTTATTTCTCAGATGAGGAAACCCCAGCAAAGTGCCTTGGACTGGTGTTGGAACCTAACTGCTGCCCCTAACCTGGGTCTGGTTAATACCTTCACTTCATGGTCCACAAACTCGTGGGCGTCTTTGCCTTCTTGAAGTGGCCCCCAAGGCTATCCTGGCTTATGGCACCTGAAATTCTACAGTTCTGCCCCCTGCCTGCTTGTTCTTCTCCTCCCTCTAATTTATTCTCTGCATAGTGGGCCTTGCTCTCCTTTTACAAGTGTTCATCAGATCATGTCATCCCTACACTTCAAGACTTTCCAGTGGCTTCTCTTGTGCTTGGAGTAAAATCCAGCCTCTTTTTGGCTCATAGGACAATGGTCTGGCTCTGCTTTCCTCCAATCCCATCAACAGCTGCTCCCCGTTCTGACTTTCAGTCACACCGGCCTCACTTCTACTCCTCCAGTGCGCCCAGCGGCTGCTTCCCTCAGGATATTTGCACCTGTTGTTGCTGCTGTTGGGTGTGTCTAGCTCCTTATCATTTAAGCCTCTGCTTGGATGGCACCTCCTCAGAGGCTTCTCCTGTCCCACCTATCTAAAGTTGTCTCTCTAACCATCACTCCCTCATGCTTTCTCATGTCTCTGTTTCTTTGCCCCAGTAGCCCTTTTCACTACCTGATGTTCCTCATGTGTTTACTTGTCGAGTGTCTGTCCTCTGCTAGAATGTGAGCTCCATGAGAGCAGAGCAGGAACCTTCTCTGTGTCATTCACCAGTGTTCTCAGTGCTTGGGCTAGAGCCTGGCATAGGATAGGTAAGTTCAGTAAGTTCTGGATGAATGAAGCCTGTGTACCAGCTCCTGGGCTAGCCAGTTTTAGTGAGCAGAGAACCTTCTTTGTAGGTTAGTTGACAGAAAGCCAGTAGCTTAGGGCCTGACCTGTAGTGAGTAATGCAGGCTGGTTCTTTGCCTTCCCCTTTAGGAGCTTACAGCAGAACCCAGGAGAGGATACAGCTGTGCACAAAGTGATCTTTTTGAGTTCTTTGCACACGGGCACAAGCAGGAGTAACTCTGATGGGTGGTGGAATATAGCATGCAAACGGGAAAAGATCTTTCCTAGGAGAGGGCAAGGCTCTGACCCTTAACCATGCCATTGTTTCTGTTCAGCATCGGAGATAACTGCCAGCATTTAGGCATGGCTGGAAATCAGGGTGGTGTGGGAAGTGTGCTAAAGATGAAGCTAGAAGGATTGGCAGGGCCCATACCCTAGAGAATGGCTCTTAGTGTAGATTTGGCCTAAGGGTCCTGGAGCTCCTTGGAAGGCTGTTAAAGCAGGTGTGTGACATGATTTGGCCGAGCTTTTGACAGAAAGTTGCAGGATTGCTGGGCAGGGATTCCCACTGGCAGCAGGTGTGGTTTTATCTTGCTGCACCTGCACCTGGCATCCCTCGGAGATCGGGCTCTTGTTTCTTGCTACTGTGAATTATTTAGACCCCTTGTGGAATATGTTATCCCCAGGAGAAGGAAATTGGAACATTTGTCTGAGTTCTGTGATTATCTCTCTGAAGTTTAATATATATATATATATTTTTTGAGATGGAGTCTTGCTCTCTTGCCCAGGCTGGAGTGCAGTGGCGTGATCTCAGCTCACTGCAACCTCTGCTTCCTGGGTTCAACCGATTCTTCTGCCTCAGCCTCCCAAGTAGCTTGGACTACAGGTGCCTGCTACCATGCCTGACTAATTTTTTGTATTTTCAGTAGAGATGGGAGTTTCACCATGTTAGCCAGGATGGTCTTGATCTCCTGACCTCGTGATCTGCCCACCTCTGCCTCCCAAAGTGCTGGGATTCCAGGCATGAGCCACCGCACCTGGCCAATATATCTTAAATTAAAGCTGGCTTTCTCTAATTCCACTGCTCCTCCCCAAATACTTCACCCCCCCCCCCAACACACACACCCCCTACACCCTCTTAACAGAGAAATTGGGTTTTATCTCCCTTCATCCATGTGGCCGTAGATAAAACTAAGTAGTGCTGTGGGGGTTAACAATGATAATAATCCTTAGCATTATTTAGTGCTTGTCTGTATGCTGTTTTTTTGGTTTGTTTATTTAATTGTCACAGGATTCCTGGGAGGTAGAAGCGATATTCCCATTTTACAGATGAAAAAAAACATGGCTCAGAGGTCAGGGGGAACCCAATTATTAAGTGGCAGAACTAGCTTTGAACCCACATTGATCTGGCTGCACAGCCCATATGCTGGCATTCTCAGTGCAAATGAAAAAGTATAGCCGTCCATTCCAGCCCCCTGAAGTGTTTCCGAGCAGTATTTTTCTTCAATCCATTTTAGAGTATAAATCTGTCGGGGTTACAACTTCAAAAAGATTCAGTAATGTATGTTTTAAAGACTTGGGTGGGGGTGAGGGACTTAGACTCATCCTCAATCTAACTCTGGCAGGAAAGAGGAGGGCTGAAAAATGCTGGTATCTTGGCTTGGCAATTTATAGTCCTCTGGTGGCTGTGAGGATTAACAGTGTATTGTCTCCCAGTCTTTTGTTCCGGTTGTTAATGAACAGCACTGCAACTTGTCGCCTGGACCTCTTGCCTTCTGTACCCACCATTTCAGCAGTGCCTCCTGTGTGGCTGTAACCCACTCTGGGCCCTCCCTGCCCAGAGTTGAGGAGGACTGCACAAGACTTCTAAGTCTGACTCAGGTTATTCTCCTTGAAGGAGAGAAACATCCAACAGCGTAGGAGACTTTTGTCTCCACAGCCTGGAGAGAACGTTCTTTGTAAAAGTTAAGCTACTTTGCCTTTTCTGCTTTTCCAGCTTTCTGTGTTCTTGGTGCCCATATGGAGAAGGCTTTTCCCCTTTGGTCTGTTTTGAAGAGGTGTGTGCCCTTCATTCCTTCAGCAGATGCCCTCTCTGGACTCATGAATGAAACAAGGGGTTCATGTGTGTGAATGAATTCCAACCAAATTTTTTATGATACCCTTTAGGCATCTGCACATATTCCTGGAAAGCAGCCTGTTCCAAGCAGAAATAACATACTGGGGGCTTGGCCAGGTACACCTTGGTGTCCTTGAGGAATTTGGGTGTTATTCAAATTCAAAAGCAAACAACAAAATGCCACTTTTGGTTTTCTTTGCCCCTAGTCTTCTTATGGGAGTCTGTGTAGGAATACATTATGTGAAATGGTGGTAATTATGTGTGTTTGTCCTAAAATACTGAGCATATTTGAAGGAGTTCTAAGTGGAAATGCTTCCTTCAGCTTTACTTCTTTAGTTCCTAGTATCCGCCAGGCCTTAGTTCCCTGTTTCTTTGTGCCCATCCAGTGAGACCTTTCTTTCTCTTCTTTCTCTTATTCACATACCATAACTAGAAGGTTCTACTCTCCAGTACTGCTTCTTCGACATCCTCTACCACCAACTAAAGCTGAGGCTGACACTGAAGTTGCTTGCCTTCACTTGCTTCAAAGACTCTTATGTTAAATAGGAAGCCTGCCTCACTCAGTACTAAAGTGTTTACTGTTCAAGTACAAGTTTTCTTGTTTTGCCTGGTACCTTATCACTCTCTGGCCCCCACCTGGTCTCCCCCAACACTGGAGTGCCTTTAGTTGTCTCCAGGAGACCCAAGTTGAGCTTTGTCTGCAGCACTTTCTCTTGGTGCTGGACAGCAGGTGACTTTGCTTTGGCTTGGGTGACAGTGTGGGAGTAGCACAACATCAGAGACACAGCCTTGAGTTTAAATTAATGCAGAATATTTGAGCAGGAACCAACAGGAAAGAAAAATGAAAGCAGGTAGTCATATTTCATTCTGTTGGGGTACATTTTTCTTCTCATGGGGCTTGCCCTTGAGAACAAAACATATCAAATGTTAAATCAAAGAATATTTTTGTAGTCATGCTAGGAATAGAAAATAATGCAAAGACTCTGCCTTCTTGAGGCAAATATTTTGCTGGAAGGTTATAATGAAAGTCAGAAGGAAATCATAGCCACAGTTTTTGGTAAAGCTGTAATCACTTAAAATTAATTGCTTTTAAACTTTTCACTGAGCATCCCCTTTGTTTTCTATCAGCATGTCTCTTGGGTTTTTCTTCACAATCATTCTATCCAGGTTGGAATAGGATTTGGGCAGGCATCCCAGGAAACAACCCATAAATTAAGCCCTAAGACATATTCCCCTTTCTGCCATATTTTTTGTTTGATGGAGCTTCAACCAGGCTGGGGATGAGATACTTTTGCCTTAAGAGCTCAATTCTGTGTCCCCTTTACCAGTAAGGGCTTTGATGTGCAGAAAATGATGGTATCTATAGCTCCATTACTCTGGGTATCTTGGAGGCCCACTCTTGGTGAGGGTGGAGCCTGGAACTTCTGAGGCAGCTTCATGGTAGGATAGGGAGCAGGAGCATGAGTCCTCATTCTCCTAGGCTCTAGACTTGGGTTGCACAGCATTCATCCCTCTTGGTGTTAACACTCTGCTCCAATGGCTGTTTTCTGTGTCTTTCCTTTCTAATAGCCTGGAAGCAGCATGGGGCAGAGACAATATCTGAATCACCTCTGTAGGTCTAGGGCCAACCCAGGGCCTGGCATACAGTAGATAATAATTTTAAAAAGATTTTTTATTTTATATAATATTTATATAATTTTAAAAAATAATTTTATGGTATATAAATTATATACCGTAAAATTCACCCATTTCACTGAGTGTGCACTAAGTGAACACTCAGTGGTTTTCACTATACTCATACATTTGTGTGGCTAGCTCACACAATCTCAGTTTAGAGCATTTTCATCACCCCATAAGGAAACCACGTACCTACTAGTAGTCATTCCCCATTCGCCCCTCTCCCAGGCCTAGGCAACCACGAATCTACTTAGTGTCTCTGGACTGACCTGTCCTGGATATTTCATGTAAATAGATCACACAGTATGTGGCCTTTGTGTCTGGACCCTTTCGCTTGGCCTCGCTATGTTGCCTAGGCCGGTCTTGAACTCCTGGAGTTAAGCCTCCTCCTGCCTCAGCCTCCCAAAGTGAGCAGATGCTTTTAAAGTTCATTCATGTTGTAGTGTGAACCAGTATTACATTTTTGGTAAAAAACCTATTTCTATTTATTTCTACTTGTGGTAAAATGCACATAATCTACAATTTGCCATCTTAGCCATTTTAAATGTGTGGCATGTGGCATGTGCTCTGCAGGCTGCCTTGTCTTTGTGATGTGCCTGGGCTGTGGAGACATTTGGGTTCGTAGCCCTTATTTTAAGGACTTTCGGTAGCTTGTGTGGTGGGAGAGGACCACTTGGAGCTTCATTTGGTGTTTTTCTCTATTCACTCAGAGATTCTGCACATACATGTTGTGTGGCTTTGTTTTGACGTGAGGGCAGATACATGGTTGTGCCTGTCTTCAAGGGGCTCATAGTCCCAAGTAGGGAGGAGGAAGCCAGGCAGTGCCAATAGCCAGTTTAAGATGCAGAGTAGTAAGGGCTTTGATCAAGATCAAAGATGAGCACAGAGATGTGAGTTCCTGCTTGGGGTGACAAGTAGGGAATCCTTCTGGAGGGGACACACGGCTGGGCCTGGAAGGATGACCTGTGGATTTCCAGGCTGAGAAGATCCAGGAAACAGTCTTAGCAGAGTCCAGAGGTGTGGGAGCAGCCCTGGCTAAAGAAGGGGAGTAGTCAGGGTGGCTGGCACTTGCACCCAGTGGTGTGAAAGGAGGTGAGTCTGGGTTGGCTGGGTCACAGGCCAGTCCGACTAGCTTGTGGGAATTGATCACAGGCCAGTCTGACTGACTTGTGGGAATTGGTTGAGATTTAGCATTTTCGAAGGTGGGAGGCATTCCAGATAGAGGGCTCAGAGTAAACAAGGACCCAGAGACAAAGGGAGGGTGGAAGTGTGAGCAGGGTGTCAGGCCAAGATTCCAGAGGGTAGCCAGGACCAGATCTCAGGAGCTAGGAAAGCTTCCTCTGGGAGAAAGGCTGGTAGGTTTTAAGCTGGTAGACCCTTCTGGTGGCTTTTAGTGAGCTCCCTCTGAGTCTGAGGAGAGGGCTGTGACAAGTGGTTCTAGGGCCCGGCATTCCTCTCCTCATTTCAACTTCTGCTTTCTGACCCAGCTGGATGAGGGAGAAGAGGAAGGACACCGCAGGCAGGCAAGGCGGACACCATCAGCGGGGAAAATGGGGCTCTAGGGGTGCAGATGTCGCAGTGCTGACCAGTGGCCAAGGGATGGTTCTGCCTCTTGGAGGGGAGAGGGAAAGGAAGAACAGAGAACCCTTGCTGTCCGCTGGACACTGTTCTAGACCCGTGGCTCTCGCTGCATTCTCCCAGCCAGTCTCTGAGGGACGTGTTTCCGTCTCCATTGCTCAGCTACTAGAAATGAGGCTGCGAGCAGTAGGCAGCTTGCTGCAGGGCACACAAGTAGCCAGGCTTTGGTTTCAGAGGCCCTGGCTTTGCCCAGGAGTTGCTCTCAGACCTTAGCCCATGCCTGCTTCCATAGAAAATTGTGGCTCCTGAGGAGCACTTTATATATAAATCAAATTGTCAAAAATAGAGATTTCTGCTTCTATTCTCCCCTGGATTATTTGAGTTTTTGTCTTTTGTTAATTGGGTCTTTTATTTTCTTGTGCTGTGTGATTAGGCTCCTGCTGCTTTGAAGTGGCCTTTGTTGGGTGGGTAGGGAGGACTTAGTTAATGTGGGTGATCCTCTCTTGGCAGGAGAAAAAACAACTTTTGCTGTTGAGAGAGAAGTTGACTTTCCCTCTTTCCATATCTCTTGTGTTGTGATGATTCCTCTCTTGTCTTGAGGCCTTCAGGAAGACTAAAATAATTTCCTTTGTCTCTAACCTACTTCCTAAGGATATTTATTTGGTGCCATGCACAGGTGCTGCTTAAAGATAAACCTGACTTTTTTCTTTTAAAATTAGTGCTTAAAATTTGCTAGTATTGCCCTGTCTGGCCGCAGGAGCTTGCCTTGCTTGGCCTGGTGGCTACATCCTTTACCATAGATTTATTCGGGTTGCTTAGAGCTCCGGAGGGTCAGTGGTTTATCTTTGGTCTTTTGACATTGGCACTAGAGCTCAGTCTTCCCAGGCACATGATGGTGTGGCATTTGAGGAAAAAATTGCCCTGTTTGTGGTCATTTCCAGGTGAGTTTCAGGATCTTTCGCCATGAATGGCAAAGGCCCTTGGGTGTGTGTTCTCAGCATTCTCTATTCTCTAAAAGATGATCCAGGGCATATTCAGAGATGATCTTCAGAACTTATATTCTAGAGAAAATAGACTTTACATAAGAAGGACTCCATTTCTTCAGCACTTGCTGTCTGACCTCACAGACAAGTAGACCACAGGAAGACTGGAAGGGAGCCCTGAGGCACTTACAGCACAGCCGTGTTTCCCATCAGTATCCAGCTCCTGCAGACAGGGCCGTCAGACACTTTGGCTGCGAAGAGCAGTGTTTTAAAACATCTCTTCAGTGGCTTGATCGGTACTTTCCAGCAGAACTTTCTGTGATGACAGGAATGTTCTACAGTGGCATGGTCCAACACGGCAGCCGCGAGCTTCATGGCTGCTGGAGCACTTGCACTGTGGCTAGTGTAACTAAAGACTGAAATTTTTGTCGTATTTAATTTTAATTTATTTAAATTTAAATAGGCACAGGTGGCTAGTGGCTGCTGTATTTGATAGTGCAGGGCTGGATGGACTGAGGAATGGCTGGGTTCTCTGTCCCTATTGTAGATTTGGGTTTGAGCTGTCCCCTACATGTGATTTGGTAATAAGACCTGTTATCTTCCTGAGATGTCCTGGCCTGGGATGACTGCCACAGGCTCTCAGACTCCACCCTCTCAGCTTCGTCACCTTCCTAGTGAAGGACACCTCCACTATCCCAAGGTGAGGCCCTTGAAATGCTCCTCAGTGTGTCTTCCTCCTTCACCTGCCTCTGGATCCATCACCACACCTTGTCCCTCCTGCTTTCTCTCTGCCCTTGCATTTCCCATCACTGCAGCTGCGACCTGATGACAGGCTTCTGCTAGCTCCCGGCTGGATGAGTACAACATTCCCCCTCACATAGTCTCCTTGATTCCAGCCTCCCAAAGAAGGTATAGGGATAGAAGAGAGTTTAAAAACTACTTCCCTGTGTAGAAGTCTTCATTTGCTCTCTGCTGGCATAAAGGCTGAACTTCTTAGCATGGTTGATGAGGCCCCTCCTGAGGGGTTGGGATGTCAGAACTCCAGGCTGAGTGAACCACTTGCAGGTCTACATGCAGACAGACCATGCTCTCTCATGCTGCATATTCTGGCTATGTGTACTTTTCTGGGAAGCCTCATTGTCCACCCTCCTTAGGCTAGATTAGGTCACCGTCATTTGAGGGCCCGTAACATCCTACACATACCCCTATGATCTCATTTTCTCCCCATCTTATGCCCTTTTCTGTTTACCGGATTACGTTTTCCACTAGACTTAATCCCTTTGAGGGTAGGGGCCTGTTATCATTCAACTCTTATGTCCAAGGGCCCAGGACAGGCCTTGGCATAGAGTAACTATTTGGTGCATGCATGCTGGAATGAATGAATGAATGAATGAAGAGGGTCATTTCCCACTGCCTGCACCAATTACCCATGCTCTTGTGGTGCTTTAAACAACTGGCCAAACAGAGTTCAACAGTGGAGGAAGCCTGCCTTGAGGTTAGACAAGTTAATCTTTCCATGGAAATTCTATCCTCATATTTCATTTTCAGGCCACTTTGCGTAGCAAAGTAGTTTAACTCATTGCAGATTTCTGCCGTGCTGATGGTTAATTTCATGGCCCACAGAGGGTCAGCACACTAATGCCGGGAACACGGCGACCTCAGTGCAGCTCACCGCACACAGTGAGGGCCCAGCGGCCCTGTTGTTTTAGAGAAGCAGTTTTCAAACATCCTTCTGATTTTGAGTTAACAGGGGTGACCCTTTCAAGAACATTTTTAAAAGCTATAACATAGATCCCTCCCAGATCGTATATTTTCCTTTCTCCATGCAGTTCAAAGGGGCTGAGTTGTCTCATAGGTTTTTGCCGGCAATCTTCAGCTTGACCCTGGTTGTTTAAATCTGCCGGAGGAAATTTGAACAAACTTGTACTTTGGTAATTCTTCTGCCTCTGTGAACCTTTAACCTTAGGGTTTCTTTCAGAGCCAGGGCTGCATTGTCACCAGTCGTCCCTGCTGGGGCTTTCAAAGGGCATTGTCTAGGGCGTCTGTTTTCACTTTGCTACTGGAGTTCTTTTGAGGAAGGGTACTAATTCAGACCTGATTCTGAGACAGGACGAGCACTTTTAAACTTGCCCCAGAGCTTGGGGATGGGGGAAATGAGCATAATGCAAGCTTGTGGCTGATGCCAATAATTGTTCTGCAAATAGTCTGTGAGGGTGAAGGGAGAAGAGGGTTTCCAAAGGCAGAGGGGTATGCCAGCTGTCCAGTGGGAGACCATAGCTCTGCCCAGGGTTTCTTGACTACATGAGAAAAGAGGTCACTGTCTCTGATCACCAGATTCTGGGTCCAGATTTCCTTCTGAATGTAAAATTCTTGGAGTGCCAGATTGTTAGGAACCTGGAGGCCGGAGGTGAACCTGGGGCTCCATATACCATTACCAAGTGCTTGCGTGATAAGAAACTTCCTGGGGAGAGAGAGGAAGGCTCCCTGAGGCAAGAGGTTAGAGATTTGTTCTGCTGCTGTCCTGGTGGTGGCCTGAGCCTTTATGAGTAAGTGTCCCTCTGCAGACCAGGTCACTCACCTCCATCAGCTAGCCAGTTTCACTCTTTAGTTCTTCATGTGTCTTCTCACAGGAAGACCAAGACACCCATAAATGTGAAATGTCACAGTCATAGGCCCCCTGGGACTTCAAGGCTGTTGTCATGGGTATGCAGTGTTTGAGACTGGACCCTAAGAGGGGAGGCCCTCTGGAACTTCCCCAGATAGCTTCTTGCTGGTTCTGTCACTTACTGTTTGTGACAGGTTGAGAGCTGATTGAGCACCTGGCTTGGTTTCATGGCTTTCTTTAATTTCTTTTCCCAGGATTCTTAGTGTCCTGAAGATTTGGCTAGGTGACCTTATTCCTTAAGCTCAGATGGTGTAGAAGGAAAGGTGGATCATGACATTAATTCATTCAACAAACCCTGAGCAACTACTGCTTGCCAGGGGTTGAGTTTCCAGTGGTCAGCAACGCAGAAGTGGCTTCTGCTTTCATGCCGCTTCCTGTCTAGTTGGGGGAGGCAGATAGTGCAGAAGTAAACAAAATGTGTGGAATTATAAATTAAGTAAGTGCTAAGCAGGACAAGACAGGATGCTCAGATAGGGTCTAATGTATGTGGGGCATCTACTTTAGTTTGGAGGCCAGGGAAGGCCTTTCTGAAGTATTAAAGTTGAAGCTAACCTATGAAGGAGGCATAAGAGCCCACCCCTGGAATGTTGGGAGGTGTTCCAGACCAAAGGCATGGCACATGTGAGGGTCCTGAGGCCGGAGCTGTCCTGGGGCTAGGTACAAGGGAGAGGGTATCAGCCGGTTTTCACACAGTAGACCTGATGTTGCCGGTATATTTGGACAGATGTGTATATCTGGACTCTCTGGCAGTCACAGTTTTGCTGAAAGATAAGCATGGCACGTCCTATCGTTCTGAAATGGGACAGAGTGAGATGAAAGAAAGCAGACCAGCTTTCTGAGGATGTCTGATCTCAGCATGGTTATCGTATTGGCCTTCACCCATCCTTAGTCTTGTTTTCTGGTACTGTAACCCCTTCTTTCCATGGTAGAGGGATAGGCCGATGTGGGACCAGAGTTGGCAGGCAATGCTGGCTGAAAGTGAATTAGACATTTTTCACAAGTCTGTGATTGTGTTTGGCCATTAAACGTTGATCCACTGGCTGCTTATGACTTAAAGGCCACGTGGAGGTTAAAGACACATTCCTGAACCACTAACTCAAGACTTGGACACCAGAGATGTTAAGTATCTAACATCATAGAACTGGTAAATAAAATTCCGCTGACACCTAGCCCCTTTCTCACTCCTGGTCGGTGCTCCTTTTCTTGTATAGCCTGACAGAGCACAGGCCCTACATGCTTCCCCTCCATCCCCTTTCCTGCGGGGCCACCTCTTGGGTTGAAGGCAATGCATGACAGTGGGGTGGGCAGCATATTTTCTCTTCTCTTTTTCTTCCAGAAACAAGTTTGGCATGGGACTTGATCAGTCTTCCTCTGTGTCTGGAAGTGTGAAGGTGTGGGTGCAGATGTTGGGGTGATTTGTACCTCAGAACCAGAACTGGACACTCATTGCAGGGAAGACCAGCTCCTCAGCCCCCCGAGGTTCCTGCTGAGCAGGCATGGCCTAGCCTCAGACTTGCATGCATAGTTTTTTGCTATTGATTTTCTCAAATTCTTTCACGAGGGAACAGTAGTTTACATCCTTTAAAGCTTTCTTGAGGCTGGGTGCGGTGGCTCATGCCTGTAATCCCAGGACATTGGGAGGCAGAGGTGGGTGGATCACCTGAGGTCAGGAGTTGAGACCAGTCTAGCCAACATGGTGAAACCCCGTTTCTGCTAAAAATACAAAAATTAGCCATGTGTGGTGGTGGGCACCTGCAATCCCAGCTATCTGGGGGACTGAGGCATGAGAATCACTTGAACCCAGGAGGTGGAGGCTTCAGTGAGCCGAGATCACACCACTGCACTCCAGCCTGGGCAGCAGAGTGAGACTCCGTCTAAAAAAAAGAGAAAAAGCTTTCTTGAGATGCCAATTTGGTCTTCTGGTGACAGAACCTTGTCCACAGGTTAGAGGAAATAATACTTTCAAGTAACCCCCCCGCTCCAACTTGGGGGAATCTCAGAAAGGAGAGGAAGGGCATGTGGCCAACTTTAAAGGATTTGTCTGAGAAACAACAATCTGGCTTCCCCATCCCCTTGCTTTTTTTTCCCCCTCTAGAATCAAATGGAATTTCTTTTCCTGGCAAAGATTTCCTAGATAAAAAGAGGTACTACTTAGTCATTTTTGTAGGTTTGTTAATAGTTTCTAAAAGTTTTAAAAGTACATAATAAGAAAACTCTTCATGACAACCAATAAAGTTTCTTTTCGAGGAATGAATATTTTCTAGGAAAGATAAGAGTCAGTTATGTTTGGTCTGATTTCTTCAGCTGAATCTTTCCCTCTTCCTCTTATCTTGAAATCTATCTCATAAGGCAATCTGGGGACACTTTAGCAAGCACTCTGGTAACAGATGTGTGTCGTCCTCTTCCTGACACATCTCCCGGCCTTGGAGACCCAGCTGTACAATCGCAAGCTGTCCACAGGGCGGTTGGGTAGAAATCATCTCCATGCCGACTCCGGAACTATTTGGTGCACAAGAGGGCAGTATTTGCTTACAGTCTTGGATGGGGATGATCAATGTGTAGGTTCACAGGTCAGCATAGTTAAAATGACCTCTGACTTTTTCAAGACAAAATAAACTGTAGGCCACAGCCATGCTGGCTTCCCATAGATGCCTTTAAGTGCCTGACCCTCCAAAAAAATTGCTGCTTGCTATCTTTTTTTCCTTAAAAAGAAAAATATTGTTTCTTTCAACGTTTATTTTTAATTTTTTTTTTAATCAATGAAAATATGGTTTGCAGGCTTGTACCTACAATGGCAGAGGTTAAAAAGTGTTGCAAAAGCAAAACAACTGCTTTCTAATTAAAAACCAGATGGGAAGATTTTTTTTTTGAAGCAAGGGGTCAAATGTATTTTCTCCCCCTTTCACATCAGTGTAAAGATTATCTGACGTATCTTTTAAAGCATTTGAAGATGTGGGCTTTAGTCATCAACCCTTCTATACTCAGTTTTCTTTTTATGCAAGTTCACAGTATTAACCAAAGCAAGGACTTTCCAGGAGAAAAAAAAGGAGATCTCTCTGCCTCCCAAAGGCATAGTATTCTATCTGAAATAGGCCATGTCTACTTTTATATAATGATTTGCCTATTTTCAATTCTTCCATGGTGTTTTCTATAGAAACTTTTAAGCCAGAAAGACACAGCTGGCCCTCCAAATCTGCAGATTCAACCAACTGAGGATTGAAAATATTTGAAAAAAATGGAAACCACAAAAAATAACAATTCAGCACCAAAAAAATGACCTAAGTTTAAAAACACAATACAGTGTAGCAACTATTTATATAGCATTTATATTTATTAGTTACTGTAAGTGATCTAGAGATGATTTAAATATATGGGAAGATATGCATAAGTTATATGCAAATATTCTGTCATTTTATATCTGAGCATCCTCAGATTTTGGTTCTGCAGGAGTCCTCAAACCAATCCCCCACAGATAACAAAGGACATCGGTTTGCAACTCCTGTCCCACCAGATGCCAGCCTATGTAAGAATTGGAATCTCATATCTTTCTGCTTCCTCTTCCTCAAACCTGGAACTGCTGATTTCAGGTGCCTCCATAACTTTAGCACCCAAGAGAGTTTAACTGAAAACAGCAGTGGTAGCAGGGCGCAGCACATTAAGGACATAATGATGGTCAGGCAGAAGGAACCCATGCATAGGGGTGGCCCAGGTCTAGGGAAAATGCCACTTGGTTTCTCTGAGCCTGTCTGTGCACCCAAATGCAGGTGATTATCTCGCAGGATGGTTGCATCAAAGATGTCCATAAATAAAGCTTTAGGCACGTAGTAGGGAGCAGTTATTATTTTGTTTGTTTATTTTTTGTAGAGCCAAGGGCTTGCTGTGTTGCACAGGCTGGTCTCAAACTCCTGAGCTCAAGTGATCCACCTGCCTTGGCTGCCCAAATTGCTGGGATTACAGGGGTGAGCCATTGTGACCGGCTGGGGGCAGTTACGGTGCCAGTGTTGGACATGAGGATGTCCAATCACTGATTCTTGATTGGAGACAAACCAGTTCTTTCCAGATTGTTCGTTTATTTGATTCATTGAGCATGTCCATTGCTTGGCCCCTTGGAGCATCTGCAGCAAAGCAAAATGCAATCTAGATGGGAGGTGTTGTGCTGCTGCCTCGATCTTCTGATCGCAATCGAGGAGAAAAGCTGGGTTCCGAAGCTTAGCCCTATATGAAATCAGATGTCTTTTTTTAATCTTTTGTAATCACAACATAAATCTTCCAAAGGGAGTCTGTCTGTAAGTTAGATGCCATATAAGCTGTGGAATGTATTAGTATGTGTGACATCCCTGGGGTTTTCTAATTGATCAGTGGCATTTAATGCAAAATTTGAATCTGACCACACTGAGTGGGGGATAACCCTGGGTGGCCTTCTTGTTTGCTTCCCCATGAAACTCCTGTCCTGGCTTTTATTAGAAGGGTCTGGGTAGGAAAAGAAGGGTTTTGAGCTGCAGGCTTTCAAAAGAGGCTCATGCCATATTTTTCCAGGAACACAGTTTCTAAAAATGCCGGAACCGTCAATTTCCAAAGGAGCTTGGTTTGTGAGGGGGATAAAAAAGTTGTTCCTGCGTGTGGATTCTGGGTTGTTTTCCATCTTCACTCCCTAAGGCAGGGCTGGCAAGCAGGGAGTGGGACAGATGTTTTGTGGTAGTAATTTCCAGTCAGATTCTTGAATGCCTTGTATACTCTGGGTCACCGTCAGCTCATAATGGAGCAAAATTGAGTGAGAATTCCTGCAATGAACGACGTGAACGGCACACCGGAGAGATATGATGGTGGAGATAGAGTGCATTCTGCGAGAAAATATTTCCAGTGCTATCTGTAAAATTCAGATTGAATAACCATTCTGAAGTGCTCCCTTTTTAAAAGAGTTTCCTTCCACAAGCATTGCAGGCTAAGTAAATACCAATAATTTTTATTTCCCTTCTCCTTATCAGTCCCCCTACTGAAATGTTCCTGCATAGCCTATCTGGTCTTTTCAAGTGAACATCAAATGATTAGTGTTAGCTTCCAGTTTGAATTATGATCACATTTCAAAACACAAACTGCTTTTTTGCTTTTGTGTTTGGAGGTAATTATCAAAATTTACCAATACTGGGGAAGAGTTGAAAATGGAGGAAATACTGTGGAAAGAATGGTGTCCCAAGCCAAAATAGCAGGGAGGGGTTGTGTGTGGCCTTGTGAGTATGATGGCAGAGTGCCTCAGGGGGTTGGCCTGCCACGTGGATGGCCTGCACTCCTCCAGCCCTATCCGCGTTCTCACAGATAAGTGAGGGGGAACGGTGGGGGACCCAACTGCTAGGCGATTTCTTAGGGTTGGGCACTATGACAAGGCTGGGAAAGCTATTTCTGCCGCCTGGAGGAGGAAACCTTGCTCTGGCCCGCTGCTCTCAGAGGCCCTCCCCCTCTGTTTCTTTGGATCCTGCGTAGCTCTCTGGCTGCCATGGCCTGGTAGGAATGTTCTTTGGTGAAAAAGGCCAGTGAAACCCAGGGCCGGTTTCAGGCCTGTGTGGGCCTGAGGTTCCTCACTGCAGCCTGGAAAGCAGACTAACATGAATAGACTGTGCTGCCATCTCACAGAAAATACGGTTTAGAATACCTCCCTCAGAGTTGAATCCCAGTGTACTAGTGGCGTTCTCTTGCATTATAGTAGGCATTTAATTTAACTTTGAGTAATTTCAGTTTTTGCCGTTTTCTTTTTGTATTTTGAAGCCAGTAAAATTTTTTATGTTTGCAAACACTCTGTAAGCTTTGGTGCTTTGCTTATCATGCCTAATTAATAGTTGCCTCTGGGAAATGCAGAGGAGGTTTCAGACTTTGCCTCAAAGAACTTCCCAGAGAGTAAAGAAGCTGCAGCACAACAGGCCTGGGTCTGGAGTCAGGAAGATTGAAATTGGAATCTTGGCCCTTCTGCTGGCTTATTGTGTTACTGTGGACCTGTAGCTTTCCTGAGCCTTAATTTCTTCACTTCTTTAAAAAAGGAGAGAAAAAGAATAATACCTACCTTCTGGTTTGCTGTTAGAGTTAGCAGTAGTAGCTGTGATACAGTTAGCATTATTCTGGGAGCAAGGTAGACGCCTGGTGAATGGAAGCAGGCCTTACTATAGGGTTAGTGCACTGCAGGCTTGGCACCAGAATGTAGCCACTTCTGAAGTCCTCGGGGCAGTCAAAAGTTGTCTTCCCTCAGCATTGCAGACAGCAGGAAAGAGCACTGCAATTATGCAAGAGCAATGTTTCAAAGAAGGAAATGAAATTCTTGAAGTTTTTTAAGTCAAAGAAGAGGAGGGAAAAAATAGATTTATTGTTTTACTTGGCTATTCAATAGGATACAGGACAAAGCTGGCTTCTCTCTTGTCTAATGTCATCATCAGCATTCTTTCTTTTCTCTCCTTCTTCTCTTCCTCCTTCTCCTCCCCCTCTGCTCTACTCCTTCTCCTCCCTTCTCTTCCCATGCCTCCCCCCCCACCCCTCCTTCCCCTCCTCTTCTTACTAGTACTACAACAAACTCCCCTTTTCTTCAAGTCAACCCCAGGTCCTAAGCCTGGGATTAAATCTCATGTTCTGGAGATACTCTAATGCAAGGAATTATTTCCTCTTTTGTGGTCTTTGGTCTTTTCTTCAGGTTTCCTGTTGCTTTCTAAGAGAGGCGCCAGGTGCTGGCGCTGTGGCTAGTTTTGGCTAGTGAGGAATGCTGTAAAGCGGCTGCGACAACAGCATGCAGCAGTCCCACTGCTGTGCAGCCCAGGCAGTGGGTGGTGACAGGGTGGCATTGGAGTGAACAAGGTTTGGGAGAAGATGAGCATAGGTGGAAAAGTGTAGACTGACCTTCTCGGTGAAACTGGTCTGGGATCCTAGGCAACCATGAAGGCTGGCAGATAGATGCTGGGGGAGTTCTTTAGGGGAGGCTGATAAAATTTGACAACATCTTACCATTTAATGAGTCCCAGGTACGTGGGCTATGCCAGCCCAACAGAGTGCAGGTTTCGGAAAGCCCAAATAAAACAGACATGGTCCCTGCTGTTGGGAAACTCATCGTGCTGGGAGAAGCCTGCTGGCCCTCTTTCAGAAGGAGGGAGAACATGAGTTTGTTGTGAACCCCCTGATTAGGCCCGCAGGTAGGCCTCAGGACAGGGACTGGATTTGTACCCTGTCCTTCTGTTAGTGGTTTGTGACATCTGTAGCTGTGCCCAGTTAAGTGGAGTAGTGGGAAGAGCTGAGACTCAGCATGCTGGTACAGGTTTGAACCGCAGTGGTCAGCTTGTGAGGATGCAGAGCTCTGAGCCTCAGTTTTCTTATCTTCCAAATGGGGAGCATAAATTTACAAGTGTTTATGTGCGTGTGAGAATCAATGAGATAAGCTAAATGTAATATTTATCTCAGTGTATGGAATCTATACTCTGTAAATGGTATTAGCTATTGTGGTCATAATTTAATATGATTTAATTTTTTATCTTTATAAGACTTCACATAAAAATAAACCATTTGTCAGAAATCTCACTATACGTGTTTTTGGTTGGGAAGGCAGGCTAGATGGGTGGTATCTCTCTGATACCATGTGTAATATACGATTTTTGTTTCTGCTTTTAAATTGGTAATCTAGTTAGGGAGAAACTAAATTAACACACTTGAAGTAATCAGAGTATTGGAGCTTAGTTGTGTTGATCGGCTGTAAAATTGCGAGTGCAGTTGGAGTTAAGATGAGGAAGGCCACGGTGGGGAAAGACACAACCAGACGACACACAGCAGAAGAGAAATGTTGGTGGAGTGTCAACAAGCCACACGCGTTGTCTGCCAGGTGAGACCAGTCTGCTGGAAGCACTGGCTTGTTTTGTGTTTGCAAACTGATGGGTACCAATCACTGCTACATGCAGATGTACCCAAAAATATGTGATGACAGGAACTTAACTTCTCTTGAAATAATTTATGTATTTGGATTAAAGGAAAAAAATGCACAAAATAGCATAAATTGCAAACATGGTATAATTGAAAACGCTTGAGGTTTAGAATCTGAGAAACGGAATTTGAATTCTGGCTTCACCATTTGTTAGCTGTATGATCTTGGATAGATTACTTAACCTCTCTGGGTTTCAACTTTCTGGTTTGCAAAATCAGAAAGAACTATTTTCAGGATTAGAATATATATCTAGTACATGATAAGCTTTTAATAAACATCATTGCTATTGTGACTACTATTTCACTGTTGATAATAAAGACTCCTGGCCTTGCATGACACTCCATTGCCAGCTATAAATGTGGTCTTCCCTGAAATGCTATAGTTTTTTTCTGTAGTTTAAATGAACATACTGGATTAGTATTATTAATATTATTATTAATTTTGAGATGGAGTCCTACTCTATCACCCAGGCTGGAGTGCAGTAGTGCAATCTCAGCTCACTGCAACCTCTGCCTCCCGGGTTTAAGCAATTCTTCTGCCTCAGCCTCCCAAGTAGCTGGGATTAAAGGCCATACTGGATTATTGATTCAATGTTGTGGAGAGGCTTATAAGTGAATTTATATGGCTAAGTTTTGGAAAGCTCTTTTTGTTGATTTCTTATCTTAAAACCGGGATCAAAAAAGCCTTAATAGCTTAATATTTTTAGGGTCTGAGCCAGGCCTATGTGTCGGCCTGGGGAAAAAAGGGAAACATTCAGAAAGCTTTAGTTTTTTAAAAACTTGTTGGGGGTGTCCTCCTTTCAGTTGGAGAAACAGTGACACCACTCCACCCAACCTCCAGATTTTACTGCTTATTTTTTGGCACACATGTTTCCAAATACATCAACTATAAATGATACATTTTAAAGTTTTTAAACTATCAATAAAGCATTAGACCTTTACAGGGCTTTTCAAAAGGTCTTGCTGACTTTTAGTTTCCCCAGATTTGTAGGTCTCTGAAATTTCTGGAAGCTTTCTCTGCATCTCTAGCTGAGCCAAAATGTATCTCTGTTTAGAAATGGTAAAGAACTCCATTTGAGGAGTTCATCAAACTCCAAAGAATCTCTCATGTTCATTCTTTTTGTGTTTGTGCTGCAGCGTAGACTGCCTAAACCAAGTGAGAAAAATAGCTGTGAGTTTTTTAAAACTAAGAGATACTCATTTTTGTCAAATTTGTCTTGGAGGAGCAGGCTCAAGTTTGCTTTTATAAATAGGAAAATCGATTTGCAAAAAGATGAAGGCAGAGTACCAGACAGAAGATGACGTGTGGCACATTTAGAATTTGGAGACATCACTGCCATAAAGAATAAGTAGACAGACATTCTTTATGTAAATGGGTAGGCCATCTGGGTCTCAAAAACGTGCTTGTTGACAAACATGCTAGACCTCAAGGTGAATTTCAGACTTTTGGATTAGTTTATGTGCATGTTGATATATGTGTAGAAACTCACGGCAAAATAATGTACCATAATAAATACAAGTTCAGCAAAGAAAACATAGTTCAGAGTCGAGTTATGTGGTAAAAATGTGTGGACCAAGTAATTTTCAATGCAGGTTTTATTATTTTAGAAGGAGATCTTTTTAATTGCCTTAAAAGACTCTCTTTTGGGAAAATTGGAAATATGAAAATCATCTTATTTTCATGTAAAATGAAACATTCAAATACCTTTTTCTCATGAAAATTTCTAGCATATAAAGTGAAACTGGAAGTAGTTTTGATAAGTAAGTTGTGTTTTGGGGGCTGAGGAAAAGCACTAGAAAATTCAGCTCCCAAAGATAATTCTTTATGAGATGTCACTAGCCTCCAGACAAATTATCATGTGAATATTTTTCTAAACCATAACCAAATTTTGCTACCGTTATGTTTAGACTCAAGCTTAGTTTAAAAGAGAAATTTCTAAATGAAACTTCTTAAAGGTCATTTCTTTTGGGGGCAGGGAGATCCGTAGAAGTAAGACATAAAACCCAAGGACAAAATAGCACTTTTTTTTTTTCTGTTAAAATCATTTGCTGTTTGATGTTTCAAAGATTCATACTGAATCTTTACAATGAAACATTTGTGAGCCCAGGAGCCCAGAACCCTAAATGAATTCAGATTGACTGTTCTTTTTCTGTACCTATCAAAACCTTTTCACTTTACCACAGACCAGAAACTTTTTCTCACTGTTTTCTGTACGTTAGTCATTTAATCTCCAAATCCCTGTTACTACTATTGTAATTGTTATTCTATTGTAACAGTTATCGTTGTTACTGCTATTGAACAAGCTTTGGATGTTTGGTTTGAAAAGATTCAATCAAGTATTTTGATTATGATGATTACCGCTTGTGTATAGCTAAGTAGTGAAGCAATGCAGAGATTTTATAAATATTTTTAGGGCATTTTTTGCTGTGATTGTAGGGAGTAAGATATTTATTTTTACAGGCTAGAAAGATTGCCATGAATTTTAACACTTGGGAATCACAGCTTTAATTCTGATTTAGTCTACTAAAATAAATAATAATTAGCCCTTGATACTGTTTTAATCTTTTAAATGAATGGGACCTATTTCTGATTCTGATTTTTCTGAAGCAGTCTCTCCCATTTCCCCAAGTGCCACTTCCCAAGGTGGACAAAACAAGTTCTGTGCAGGCGAAATGTGAGATGCTGGCTGCATAGGGGAGGAAGGGGGAGAGGAAACTGTTTGCAAAACTACTTAAAATAAATTTGAAGGGTCAAACATGGAACACAGTTGCAAAAGAGAAAGGAAAAAATGCCTTAGGTCAGTTGAGCTAGAATAGCATAGGCGTTCACATTGGCTAGAGGGTTAGTTGTGTATTTCTTGCTAATCAGATACAATTGGAGCAGATAATATTTGAGTATCTGAGGCCAGATCTCATTGCCTGTACATCAGGGGGAATTAACCTAAAGGGGCATGTTTTAAAAGTTTGATTTGGGGAAACAGATACCATTTAGCAGAGAGATGGTAGACTGTGTTTACCTCGTTGTCCAAAAGCTGCTCAGACTTAAGTCTCAGCTCTCCAACTTGCAGCTTGTCCCTCAGAGATACAGCTGTGGCTTGGGCCTGCAGACAGGCTTGCGTTAGCATTTCATTTAAAAACGATCGGTACTTTTAAATTAAACATGCAAAGTTATCTTGGTGAGGCATTGAATGGGAGGTTGCTGGATTATTGAATTTGGCCCACAGTTTAGTCAGTTCAGCAGGGATTTTGGGGTCTGAAGCAATTAATATGCAAGTACATCTGAGTCAGCAAGGTAGGAGATTACTGTCTTATCAGAGTAAAAAAAATTCTTTTTCCAAGATCCTTACTTTTTTGGAGGTAGATAAAAACCCCATTGTTTAAGATTCATGTTTGAGAGTGACCACCTCAAATTGCCAGGTTTTAACCACCAAAACACACAGGAGGGAATAATTGCATTTAAAATCTGTAATCTGTTATTTGCATTATGCTTAGCATAGAGGAGACCCCAGTTTCCTTCCTCATGGGTTTTTTTTTTTTTTTTGCCTTTTTGTTCACATGGATTGAGAGTAAACTTAATTTTCTTTCTTGAAAAAATCATTTACTGAACTGCTCAAAACACATGAAGTCATTTTTTTTTGTTTGTTTTTTTGTTTTGTCTCATCAGATTGAGTACTTAAGACAAAACTCAGAAGGACTTCAATATATGGCTAACCTCTCATATGTTCTGTGAATCTAGACATGCTCCATCCGAATTGTTTTATGGTTTCCTGACCATAATGACCTGGCCAGGCGATAGCTATTCCTTTGACACACCCGTTTTCTTCTTCTACACAGCTGGCATCCTTACACCTGTTTTCCCACAACCTGGCAGGCAGCATTCAGAGGCATGAGGTATATATATATATTTTTTTTTTTCTTTTTTTTTTTTTTTTTTAAATAGAGACAGGGTTTCACCATCTTGGCCAGGCTGGTCTTGAACTCCTGACCTCGTGATCCACCCGCCTCGGCCTCCCAAAGTGCTGGGATTACAGGCGTGAGCCACCGCGCCCGGCCAGCATGAGGTATATTTTTATTGTGTGGCGCTCGGCCTTGTGCACGGTGGCTGTGCAGTCTTGGGGAGAAGAGGTTACTAAACACAATTTCCTTGCCTTTAAAATGGGGAAAGTAAGAATCTAAGACCTTAAAGAGTTGTGAGGATGGTGTGAAACAACAGCTGGAGGGAGCCAAGGGTAGTGAATCACAGATGTGCAGTGCCATTGAGATGCAGCTGCCTCTGCCCATGACTCAGTGGAAGAGATGCCAGGCCCTACATTGATGGGACCAGGCAGGCCAGTGAAAGGAGCAGAGCAGCAGGTCCGGAACCCAGCAGAACCTGCTAGCTAGTGTGCCACTGAAGCCTGGGAATTGCTGCTTTACTCCAAAAGACAGGGAACCTGGTGGTACAGCAGGAAAGCTTAGTCTTTGAAAATCAGATGTGACTTAAAAATGAATAAAAAAGGTGGCGGGGGTGCTCATGAAGTCGTGAAGTCCTTTATTTCTGTATTTATTGTGGAGATCTTTTTCTTCTGAAAGTTTTGGTTTGACCATCTGCCTAATTTAAGGAGTTTGGAGACCTCTATAATTTGAGAGATCACTCCTGGATAGCAAGTTGTCCTTTTGCCAGGGCCTAATTGTCCCTTAGAAGCATATAGCCCTGGCTGCTTTAGGGGGCACTTCAGGACATGGCATGGGGATTGACCATGTCTTTTGGCAGGTGACGCAGGGACTTAGCCTGGGCGTGAGTGGGTTTGTGGCTTGCTCCCTGGGAAAGGGCTGCCACAGTTTCCTAAGGGGCCCTGTCTTTTCCATCCAGTGGAAGGAACAGCCTGTCTATTTCAGATGAAGGATAAAATACTTGGGAGAATAACTTTCATTGTTCCCATTCCCAAATCCTTTTCTGTGTGTGGAGAGCATTCTGAGTTTGTCTGTTTGTTTACTGTCCTCCCATCAAGACCTACAGCCTGTGCCGACATTCTTCTGAGCAGATCACATGTGCTTGGCACACAAGTGGGTATTCTGGACACATTTTTGTGTTTTCAGCCATGGTCCTCATTTCTCAAGGGATACTGCCAGCCTCCATCCTGATCCAGATTTAGAAACAAAACAAAACAAAAACAAAAACAAAAACAAAAGAGAAGCCTTGATATAAAATGGAAATAGAGCTTGGCATCAGCTAGTGGAGATTGTGATAAGGAGTTTTGAAGTGTCTCTCCTTTGAAAGGTTTTTCCTGTTGGAGCACTGCTCCCGCAGTATGTCTGATCCTTGTGCATGCCCCAGCTAGGCTGGTGTGGGGCGGTCCTCATCACACTGAGGCTGGGTTTCTTTAATTTCAGAGGTGTCCTGAGGAATAAGAAATGAAATATGAGCAATGCAGGGTTAATGTTATCAAGCTATGTTTGTTTGTTTTTTTCTTTTTTTGCTTGTTTTTTTGAGACGACGTCTCGGTCTGTCGCTCAGGCTGGAGTGCAATGGCATGATCTCAGCTCACCGGAACCTCCGCCTCCTGGGTTCAAGTAACTCTCTCACCTCGGCCTCCTGAGTAGCTGGGATTATAGGCATCCACCATCATGCCTGGCTAATTTTTGTATTTTTGTAGAGATGGAGTTTTACCATGTTGGCCAGGCTGATCTTGATCTCCTGACCTCAAGTGATCCACCCGCCTTGACCTCCTGAAGTGTTGGGATTACAGGCATGAGCCACCGCGCCCAGCCTGTTTTTTTGTTTTTGTTTTTGATGGGGGAAGGTGCCCAGATTTAGTTTATGGACGACAGCTAATGATAAGTTTTGTGTTTGAGTGCCTATTTAATTACCTTGTTT
This sequence comes from Ateles fusciceps, assembly GCA_036589455.1. Taxonomy (NCBI): domain Eukaryota; kingdom Metazoa; phylum Chordata; class Mammalia; order Primates; family Atelidae; genus Ateles; species Ateles fusciceps. The sequence goes on along the minus strand of JAZHEH010001341.1, from coordinate 6,606,616 downwards.
AATGCCCCCACAAATCTGGGAGGAGAGTTTTATTTTGGTTTTAGTTTTTTAAATAAATGAAGAAAAGGTGACTCAGACAGGTTTAGCAACTATCCAAAAAACACTCTGTAGTAAGAAGGTGATCAATCCAGGGTTTTTGAAAAGTAATATATTTTAATTAGGTTATATATGTACATGGTAGAAAACTTAAATAATGTTAAAGGATATACAGAGAAAAGTAAGTCTTCCTTCTGTCTCTGTGTTTCAGTCTCCTTACACTCCCCCTACTACCAACACACATTGTCAGTTTTCATTTGTGTGTGTATTTTGGACATGGATCCATCTTAATCTATAATAGTTTCCCCTCATTCTTTGTAATGACAGCATACTGTTCCACTCTCTAAGGATGACTTGTGCTGTCTTGAACAGCATTGTCTGGAAGGCCTTGGTTATTCAGTCTTTTATGGTTGTTGTGTGTACATGTCACAGGGTCAATTACTAGAGACAGTGCCTGCTGGAACCTGGGTGTCCTCACACCCAGACCTGTGCAGTAGAGATTAGTGTTGTTGCCCTTGTCTAGAGGGGCCAGAGGGCCCCCACCAGCACTGCTGCCAGCAGAGACCTGGCGACCACTGTGGCTTTGGCACTTGGCCTGCTTCCCACCAGCCACAGAGATTGAGGGGGGGTGGGGTGGTTGGTCTAGTAGTGGGGGTCGGAGGTTGCCAGAGAGAAGGAGCAGGAAGAGGCCTTTCTTTTCAATTTACCCTCTTTTTGTATGCCATAATCTTGTTCTTCTTTGAAATCCTGCTGATCCAGGCTTGAATTCTAGTTCTACCATTTTACTAGCTGAGCGGTCTTAGTCAACTAAGTTTACCTTTCTGAACTTCAGGCTTATCGTGACTAAAGATGGTGCTCATAATACCTACCTGTTAGACTTGCTTTGAGAAGATAGAATAAATATTACTGCTAGCACTTTATTGAGCTTTGACTATGTCAGGCACTTCCTAAACTGTTTAATTTGTATTAATCTGATTTAATCCTGATAAACCTCTAATGAGTTAGACAACGTTTCTATCTTTCTCTTGAAATCTAAAAATGTTAGTGAACATTTGAACCCAGCTCGGGCTCCCAAGCCCATCATCTTGACCACTAGGCTATGCTGCCTCCCATAAATGCAGCCAGAGTTGATTGTTCATACTATATGATTGTCTAATCATTGAATTCTACTTCTAGTGACACTTAAGCTCTTTTCCTACACATTTATGTCAGAGATCATCATTCTTCCCAAAGAAGCCTTTTGGAGTGTTGCTTCTTACAGTGCTTATTAGAAATGTGACCTGGAACAAGATGCATCATTTCTTTGCACCTCAGTTTCCATCTGTAAAACATCATAGCAATTTATCTTCTCATGGTGTTGTGAGAACTGATGCATGCAGAGCACCCCACATACTACCTGGGGGATAGCAGGTCTTCAGTTAATGTGTTGCTTTCTTTTTCTTCGTCATTTGGCTCATTCAGAGACTACTGGAGAGAGATTTGAGGATTCCTCAAGTGTCTGTAGAATGGCTTGACATAAGTTGCTTTCCATTCTTTGTCTGTGTAAGGAGTGATGGTCTGGAGTATTAACTTGGGTGAGTGTGGGCATTTTGTATTTTGTGTTCTGTATTCTGAGGTTTAGTGTGACTGTGAAGTTTGCATTCTGAGGTTTAGTGTGACTGTGAAGAGATGCTTTCTGCATTGCCTGAGAAGATTCAATAGACCACCAGCAGGAACAGCAATACAGACCACGGGGCAGCTTTTTGTAGCCCTGGACCCAGTGTTCACGTTCCAGAGAGATGATAAGGAAAAAGGGAGAGGCATCAAAGCCAAACAATATACAGATTTGATTGGTCTGGCCTTCCAAATACCCTCAGATCCCACCACCAACTACTTTTAGTGTTTTTTCCTATTTTTTTCCAAGTTAAAAAAAATTGTGATAACATTTCCATAATATAAAATTTACCTTTTTAACCATTTTTAGGTGTACAGTTCAGTGGCATTAAGTACATGCACATTGTAGTGCAACCATCACTGCTATCCATCTCCAGAAATTTTTCATCTTCTCAAACTGAAACTCTGCATCCATTAAACACTTACTCCTCATTTCCCCCTCCCACCAGCTCCTGGCCACCACCATTCTATTCTTTCTGTGAATTGGACTATTAAGTAGAATCATGTAGTATTTGTCCTTTTGACTGATTTGTTTCACTCAGCATAAGGTCCTCAGAGTTCATACATGTTGCAACATATGTCAGAATTTCCTTTTTTAAAGGCTGAATAATGTTCCTTTGTGTATATATTTTCCCAAGTTTTAAAACTATAGGGTAAGTACCTATCAGTATATTTATTTATAGCCGTCTGTGTAGTTCTGTATTTTGTTTTGGTTTAACGTGTATTTTTCATGTTATTACTTAATTTTTGTGAGTATTGTTAGTGATGATATACTGTTCTGATTCTGTTCAAAAGGAAGGACATTTTTTTCCTTCTCTCTTATAGACTGAGCTAGCTACATTGCACTCTTTGCATATTTCTAAAATTGACATTTCCAAGGGACAATTTAGAAATTCTCGATTGTTTTACAAACTCTTCAGGATAAGTTAGCAACAATGATTGTATTTTGTACCTTACCCAGTGATGGCTGATGCCTGCAATCTCAGCATTTTGGGATGCTGAAGCTAGATGATTGTTTGAGCCCAGGAGTTTGAGGCTGCAGTGAACTATGATTGTGCCACTGCACTCCAGCCTGGGTAAGAGAGCGAGATCCTGAAAGAAGAAGAAAAAAACCAAATATAAGTCTACCATACCTTATCCATAAATTTGAAAATTCAACTAGCTCTGTAAACTGAAAGCAGTGTTTTGGAGTTTGGATGCAAAACCCCATCTGAACTGACTGAAGCTTTAATTTTTCCCGTTTAGCGTGAATATTTAATGTTTGATTATAGGGAATGGCCCTATCCCCTGTTGGGATGTTATATAATGTATATTTATGTATATACAGAATTATCTTTTGGGGGGGATAATTATTTTAATTTATTCATCATTTTATAATTTAATATGAAGCACTTCATATATAGCTTCTCTTTACTAAGCAATAAAACATAGACTTTTTCTGTGACATTAATTTATAATAGAATATTCCTTTGTATAGCAACCATATCATATTTTTGAGAAACATTTTTTTTTTCTTTTTTTGAGACAGAGTTTCACTCTTGTCACCCAGGCTGGAGTGCAATGGTACGATCTCAGCTCACTGCAACCTCTGCCTCCCAGGTTTAAGTGATTCTCCTGTTTCAGCCTCCCAAGTAGCTGGGATTACAGGTGAATGCCACCACGCCCAGATAATTTTTGTATTTTTAGTAGAGATGGGGTTTCACCATGTTGGCCAGGCTGGTCTCGAACTCCTGACCTTAGGTGATTTGCCTGCCTCTGCCTCCCAGCATGCTGAGATTATAGGCATGAGCCACTGTAATTTTTATAACAGCTTTATTGAGATATAATTCACATACAATACAGTTTTCCCATTTAAGGTTCAGTTCATTAGTTTTTAGTATATTCACAGAGTTATGCAACCATTGCTGTAATCAATTTTAGAACACTTTCATTACTCCAAAAGAAACCCCATACCAATAGCAGTCACTTCCTATTTTCCCCTTCCGCCTGCCCTAGGCAACCACTAATCTACTTTCTGTTTCTATAGATTTGCCTATTCTGGACATTTCATATAAATGGAATTATATATACTTTGTGACCTTCCATGTCTGGCTTCTTTCACTTAGTGTAATATTTTCTTTTTTTTGAAATAAGATCTTGCTCTGTTGCTCAGGCTGGAGTGCAGTGGTATGATCATAGCTCACTGCAGCCTTGAACTCCTGGGCTCAAGCAATCCTCCTGCCTCAACATCCCAAAGTGCTGGGATTACAGGTGTTAGCCACCATGCCTGGCCAGTGTAATATTTTCTAGATTCACCCATATTGTAGCATCAGTCTCTACTTCATTCCTTTTTAAGGCTGAATAATATCCCATGCAAGGTTTGAATAATTCTAACCTTGAACATGAATATGAATTTATGTTCATGTTCTGAATTCTGAAACACATTTTAAAAATCCATTCATTAGTTGATAGGCATTTGGATTGTTTTCACTTTTTAATTTTTATGAATAATGCTACCGTGAGCAGTCATATACACGTTTTTGTGTAAACATACATTTTCAGTTTTCCTGGGTATAAATATACTCATGAATGGCTGGGTCATATGATAACTCTATGTTGCCTTTATGAGGAACTGCCAAGCTTTTTCACAGCTGGTATACCATTTTTCACTCTCACAGCAATGTATGAAGGTTCTGGTTTCTCCACATCCTCACCAACGCTTGTTATTGTCTATCTGTTTGATTATAATCATCCTAGTGGGTGTGAAGTGCTATCTCATTGTGATTTTGATTTGCACTTCCCTGATGGTTAGTGATATTTAGCATCTTTTCATGTGGTTGTTAATATATCTTCTTTGGAGACATTCCTATTCAGCTCTTTGTCCATTTTAAAATTGACTTGGCTTTTTATTTTTGACTCAGAGTTTTTAATATATTCTAGATAGTTCCTTATCAGATATATGATTTGCATATATTTTCTCCCATTCTGTGGATTGTCTTCTCACTTTCTTGATGGTGTCCTTTGAAGCACAGAAGCTTTTAATTTTTAAAACCTTCCAGTTTCTTTACTTTTGTTGCTTGTGCTTTTGGTGTCATATCTAAGCAATAACTGCTTAATCCAAGGTTACATAGATTCATACCTATGTTTTCTTCTGAGTTTTATAGTTTTAGCTCTTACATTTAAGTCTTTCATCTATTTGGAGTAAATTTTTGTATATGGTGTGAAGTAGAGGTCCAACTTAATTCTTTAGCTTATGGACATCTGGTTGTCCCAGTTTTTGTTTAAAAAACTATTCTTTCCTCTGTTGATTTGTGTTGGCACTCTTATCGAAAGTTCAATTGACTGTAAATGTGAATGTCTCTTTCTAGATTCTCAAATTCCATTGATTTATATGTCTAGCCTTACTCTGATTTTTTTTTTTAAGTCCTGAATTCTGAAACACATTTTCCCCCAGCAGTTTAGGGACTAGGTAATAATAACAGATTGCTACTGAGCCATGGGGGAGGGCTGTTTCTCCAGCTCCTCAGATATCACTGTGCTTACCTTCCCAGCCTATCTTCATGTGTGAGCTCCATGGCACACCCTAGGGACAGTGTCTGAGGACAGGGCTGAGGCTCATGCCCACAGGAGAGGTAGACGCAGGTTTTCAGCCAGATAATGCCATTACGTTTCAAACTTTGAACATTTCAAACCCTGAACATGAATATGAGATGTTGGAGGTCCCAACTGGGAAGATGTGACTACCCTGCAAGTCTCCCATCTGTGAATACTCTGCTGTACAGGAGTGGGTGCCCAGGGACCACATTTGAACCCCGACACCTGACTGCCTCCAGCCCTAATCATATTTAATTGGGCCAGGGATGGATACCTGAGCCAAGATGTACTAAAAAAATGCTTTTTCTCTGGGAATTTTAAACTTAGGAAGGAGAGTCAGGGAAACTAGGAGTTCCGGAAATCAGCATGTTGATGGAAATAGTGTGCTAGACCAGAGAGAAGGCTGCGAGCTGTTCTGCTTCTCGTCTTTCCCAGCGCTTCTTTGAGGTACCTGGAATCCTTCTTGTATACCTCCTTTTTGCTTACAATTCTTAGCCAGTTGGTTACTTGTAAGAAAAATTAATTCTTCATCAATGACTGTGTTCACTTGGTGAACAGTGGATGTCTTTTTTTTTTTTTTTTTTTCAAATGTACGTTTAGCACATAGTACATAGAGCAGGGCATTCTGAATGTTAGGCACTGAGAACACCTGGCAGATAAAAGGTGGCCCTGCCCTGTGGGACTTACTGTTCAGTGAGTTGGAGGGTAGGGGATAGACTGTAAAGCAGATGTTCTGAATATGAAATAGATGCATCAAGGACCATACAACACACCGAAGGGATTCAGAGGTGGGAGTCAGGGAAGTGACTCACAGAGGAAGTGACATTTGTGTGGAGTCCTCATGGATAATTGAAGTCTGCCTGGTAGCAATGACAGGTTCAGTTTCAGAAAATGGGCATCGTCTGCATGGAGCCTAGAAGCATGAAGGATTTGGCAGGTTTGGACAATCCAGAGAAGGCTTGTGTGATTGGTCACAAGTGTAAGCAGCCAATGGTGAGCTGGTGAAGCAGGTTGGAAGCAGATTATAAAGGGCTTTGTATCTTGGACCAAGACATTTACACTTTGTTCTGGGGGCAGCAGGCAGTTTTGAAGAGTTTAAGCAGGGTAGTTAATGTTTGTGGTTTACAGAGTTTACCCTCGCATTGATGGGTTGGAGGGGGAGAGAGGCCAGGAGACCATTTTGGAGGGTAGTGCCAGTGGTTAGGGTGATAAAGGAGGGAGGGAAAGGAAGGTAGGTATGGAAAGGAAGGAAGGCAGAAACCCAAGTTAGGAAATAGACTTGCCAAACTGGGAGACCAGCTCCAGGTAGAGGGTACAGTGCAGTTTCAAGGAGATGGGGAACATAAGAAGTACT